>KV751325.1:2833752-2861250 GCA_001698575.1 Mola mola
TTTTGCCCAATATCACTGTAGTTATGTGTTTTCTCCACAGTTGAGTGAGTTTGAATCCCATATTTTCGTGCTTATTCATTTATCTTTTATGTATCAGCAGGCTGAGTGGTTTTTGGAAAATATATATTTTCTCAGTCACTGTTCAAAGACAATGAAAGCATTTAGCGAATTAAGCCCAAGCATTTATAGGAAGAGCGACTTGCTCTTTTCCTGTTTACATATTCTATAAGAAGAACCAATCAAAAGGCAACTAAGTATTAGTGCCTGTTGTGTTTCCTCAAATAACGCTCCAAAGATGACTTGTAATGAATCTTATTATTGTAATGAAAACTCAAAAAGAGACGTTCACAAGGGCAGTTATGCATTCTACTATACTGTTTTTAACATCTGTTGTAACTAACACAATCACAGATGCATTCAGCTGAAAGACAACAGTTAACAGGGTTGTAATTTCAAAATTCCGTTTAGCTCCGCAGCTCTACAATGCAATGACAGAGGGCAAGACACCACTGGCTACACTGTTTGTTGCACTGCATTGTTGCAGCTGTTTGCATGTTTTTGCAAGTGTCTGGTAACATGGGATGGACCTACAGTGAAATACCTGTTTGTTTTTCAATCAATAACTGATAGATATTGTTTAAAATGAATGTTTGTAGAATTTGTGTTTCCCCTACAATAAAGACACATCCAGCCAACTGCTGATAGAGCGCTGCTTATCAACGTATACAAAATACATGAAATGTATGTAGATTTATTATTAAGACATTTATTCCATGTTGTGGTAATCTACTAAATAATGTACTGACTGTATTGCTTTGGAATAAATCTAAACAAAGTTCTACACAGTTCCATGCTCTGTCGCAGATCGTGAGAGAGTTTGAAGCGGACCAAAAAAAATCTAAACTTAATATTGTCTGAGTGTGACACCCCTTGGAAAAGGACTTATTCCCCAAAACCTTAGCACCCTGCCTTTTTTGCATTCACTTAGCAGTACGTTCCTCCTAGTCATGGTTTGTGGAGAAATCCCGTAGGGACTTCGTATCAATCCGTGTCCACTTACACTGCTTAATTTCCTGATTCATATGTGCAAGGTTTTGCTTTTAAATGCTCTGGCCAACATCAAGGGAAGGGAAGCGTTAGTTCAGCTGAGGGAGGACTAGACAGATGAAGTTTGAAAGGGAGTCACACGTGCCAGAACCAACTGCGTTAATCTGTTTAGGTTTCTTGTCACTATCATTACAAGTGCAGGTCTTCACCTTGTGCCAGAGCACCTTTCCCATCTGTCTCCTGTCTCCCTCTATTTCATCCTTTCTCCATCCATATAAGAGCCTGCCATAGCTAGAGAAAGATGAATCTGAAGAAGTAGAAGACAGCCATAATCAGAGTCTTGCAGCAAAATGTCAAAATTAACCATTTAGGACAGTTTTACATCTTTTGCTTGAAGTCAAGAAACATCTGTAACCAAGGATAGCCTGGGAATGAAAACAAGACTACAGAAGAATATTTTTTGCAATAAAAAAGGTGAAAATTACTGCCAAGTGAATAACAATGTTCATCCTGTTATGATGCAATGTGCACACACACACACACACACACACACACACACACACACACACACACACATGCAATGAGCCCCCCAGACCACTAACACTACTCAAGGATTGCTTGTTCATTTTATCCCTGCTGTCTTCTGTCTTCAATTACCTGATTAAGTGGTTTAACTGAGCCTGCCAGGAAAACTCCTGCTGCTCCATGCAGTCAGTCTGTCATTGCCAGGAGCCCCACAATAAATTCCTATTTTATTCTGAAGGGATTTTGTTAGCTTTATTTTAGTGTTTGTCAAGTGTTAAATTTCTTTTCCATTCATTTATCTTCACTGTCTATTTTTTCATTTTCTATTGTTTCCTGTTTACTTTGAAGGTTTTGTTCTTCTTTTTATCTTGTCTTGTTTTACATTTCTTCCGCTTGTGTCCCTCCCTCTAAATACCTTCATGTGTTTTACCTATGTCTTGTTATTTACCCCACCCTGATGTGTCCAATGTGTCCCTGTGTATTTAAATTAATGTGTTTTTGTTGTTGTTGTCCTTTGACGTCCATCATGACTGAGCGCATGCGCTCTGTCGCAGCCAGGGGATCACTATCTGTCAAGGATAACTACTATGGCACAATACCGACTTCAAGTCTTCAAGTTGAAACGAAGACAATCAAAAGTTTCAGTTCGTGAAATACATCATCTGTCCACACGGTGGCTCTGTTGTACCTTTACAAAGACTTTTGCTATTAAATGTCCGTCAAAACCTTCCTGTCTTCCAGCTGTTTAATTGTCCTGCCGTGAAGTCATCTTGATTATGTACATGTAGGTATCAATTATGGTGACATATTCATTAAATTCTAAATGAGTAAATATGAATAATGATTCCAAATAAATATTGTGTCATTTTTATCATTTTCTTTTGTTTCTTTGCCTTCTCAGGCTGTAGTTTGTGGTGTTAAGTTAAAAAAAAAAAAAAAAAAAAGTATTTTATAAATTGAACCTTTTGAGGGTCACACTTACCAGTGGATTGGAGGTTCAAGGTCAGAATCTTGATAGAAGTCAGTAATTCAAACGTTTATTAAAGAGAAAGAAGAAAAAGGCTTACTCAATGCAAAAGCATATTTTTACTGCACTTCAGCATTTGGGTTTTGTAGTTTGATGAATAAATATAAATATAAATTTTCAGTTTATCCTCAGAGAGACAATAAACACTACCATGTCCTGTGAAATACAGTTTTTGGACATTGTGTATTTGTGTACAGTATTTCTGCTGTATGTGTATGTCCAGTTTTCAGTGTGTTGCCATCGGATGAATAGTGGCAGTGTTCAATTAGAGTGGGGCTGAGTAAACCTTGGCCATGGCCGTCCGCTGCCAGTCAGGGCAAGTGCAATTTCACAGAGCCACGGTTCTCTGCATTTCGAGGTACAAACAGTTGTTTACTGACCCGCCAAATACCTAAAAGGTTTTTGAGTTTCAACTGGAAACACTCTTGATATGATGCAACACTTTAGATTAAGTTAATATGTTTAGCTGGTACAAATTTAGCTTCTTGCTCTGTAGCACCTTGGACCTATAGGTAATTCAAACTGTCTATGGAGCATCTAAAAAAACATTTTACTTAAAACCATACAGTGTATCAGCAAATTTTTTATAGCAGCATATGAAATGATAGGTGTAGGTTAAGGAAGTTGAAATCATTGCTGTTGTGAAATTGCAGAATATTCAATGTCACAACAAAGCTGTTTGTGTCTTGAAAATTACCTCCCAGAAAATGTCGTAGAGGCCAAATAACTGAACCTATCAAATACATTTTTGTTTTTATTAATCATTTTCCCCAGTATCCTATCACTCAGTGTCTGGCAGTTTTTGAAAGTTCTTTCACAATGTTTTCATTCACCTTCGCTTTGAATGGGAGGCTGATTGCAGGCTAAATATACTCTAAGACAAACAAGGCCACTACCCTGGAGACGTGATGGGATGTAGTGGCAGGTGAAGTTGGTCTTATCTACTTGCTTTTTTTAAGCCTCTTTTCATTTGGCTGAAAGCAAGTGAGTGTGTGTATGGGCAGGAACTCAATACTGTGGCATCGCTGCCAGGTCACATGCGGCACAGGCAGAGGCTCAAAATGATCAAATCAAATCAAATTTTATTTGTAAAGCCCAAAATCCCAATTTGACAAACCATACAGATGTGACACCCTCTGCCCTTAGACCCTCGAACTGGGTGAGGTAAAACTTAAAAAACCCTAAACAGGGAAAGTAAGAAACCTCAGGAAGAACCACAGAGGAGAGATCCTTCTTCCTAGGACGAAGAGGCATGCAATAGATGTCACTTGGACAGAACACAACATGACAATAACAGTTTACTAAGAATGTTTGAGTTCAAATGAGTCTATAAATCCAGATATAATATGGGTATAGTATGTTGGTCCAGACCTCATTGTAATCCATGGGCTAGGCTGGGCAATCCAGCCTAGGATCCAAGTCACAGGATCTCCTGTCCTAATTTGAACAGTAGGCAAGACCACAACAGCAGCTCCCACCGCGATGTAGTCAATTGGTCCAGGAGTCATTATAGTCTATGTATCAAGATCTGAGTGTTGCTGATGTAGTCAGTGAGTCCTAGAGTATGTGGAATCTATAAATCCAGGGATATGTGAAGTGTAGTGATCCAGAAGCAGGTGTAGTCTATTGGTCCAGAAGTCAATGTAATCTGTGGATCCCGATTTGCACTGGGAAATCCAGCCCAGGATACAAGTCACAAGATCTCTTGTCCTAATGTGGGCAGTAGGCATCAGGCAGGACCACAGCAGCAGCTCCCAACGTGACCTAGAAAGATCTGCAGGATGATAAAGCACAACGACTCCGGGGAAGAAGTAAAGTTAGTGCAAGGATATGGACATTTAGAGAAGCAGAGATGGAGTCTGAGTCAGAGAGGGCAGAGAAGAGAGCTCAGTGCATCATGGAGTGTTCCCCCAGCAACCTATGCCTATAGCTGTATAACTAAGTGCTAGATAGGCCAGCCCAAACTATAAGCTTTATCAAAAAGGAAGATTTTAAGCCTACCCCTTAAATCAGAGAGTGTGTCTGTCTCCTGTACCAAGACTGGAAGATGGTTCCACAGGAGAGGAGCTTGATAGCTGAAAGCTCTGCCTCCCATTCTACTTTTGGAAATTCTCGGAATCACCAATAACCTGCATCCTGGGAGCGTATGGTTCTGGATTGGTGACTGGATGGGTACTATGAGTGCTTTAAGATAAGATGGTGCCAGACCATGCATAGTTTTGTAGGTGGGGACAAGGATTTTAAATCCTATTCTGGATTTAACTGGGAGCCAGTGCTAAGAAGCCAGTACAGGGGAAATATGGTATCTGATATTGGTTCTAGTCAGTACACGCGCTGCTGCATTTTGGATTTACTGGGGAGTCTTTAAAATCTTATTAGGGCAACTGTCATGGTTCCGCCCTCTGCTTTTATTTTGGCAGTTGTGTTTTGTTCAATCTCCGGTGTTGTGGTTTTGTTTCACTTAATTTCAGGACATGAAGCGGTGCAGGTGTGCAGAGCTGATTACCCGCAGCTGTTGATTCCTCATCAGTGGTGGTATTTAAGACACAGATCCTGATCTGCTCGTCGCCAGAACGTCTTGTTCCCCGCACGGTAAACTTTGATCGCTCCCTACGTCCTGATAACTTTGACTTCCCTGTTTCCATGTTCTTTGTGTCCGATTCTCCTAGTTCTGCTCAATGATTTTTTTTGTTGCTACTTTTATCCCGTGGTTCCTAGTGTTACAAGAGATTTTCTGTTCAGTACTTTGCTCAGTCTTTCTAGCGTTGCTAGCGATCTTTTGTTTGTACTTTGTCTAACACCTTGTGGGTCCAGACTCACAGTACGTTCTGGCCACAAGATGGACCCAGCAGACACAGGTTTGCTGCATCATGCTATCAGCATGCAGGGCTCGCTGCTCGGTAAACATGAACAGGTGCTCAGAGAAATCATGGACTCCGTGCAGACCCCGGCAGCCACTGTTAGTCAGATGGTAGCACTGATGTCGTCAGGACCTGCTGCCCCGCCTCTGCTTTCCACTCCTGCTCCACCTGCTGCAGTATCTGTCTCCACCCGGGAGCCTGCTATTCCCCCACCTGAACATTACACGGGGGAGGTAGGAGCCTGTGGCAGATTCTTGTTACAATGTACGCTAGTTTTTGACCAACAGCCCAGCTCGTACTCTTCTGAGAAAGCAAAACTAGCATACATAATTACCTCCCCAAAAAATAATTAACCTCCTTAGAGGTAAGGCGGGGGAATGGGCCAATTCTCTATGGGAGACCACTTCGCCTGTTTTGGCTTCCTTTGAAACTTTTACCTCTGAAATGCGCAAGGTCTTTGACCAGCCCTTTCGTCATCAGACCTCCGCTCCCAGATTACTAACGCTAACCCAGGGGTCTCACTCCGTAGCGCAATTCTCCATTGATTTTAGAATCTTAGCGTCTGAGAGTGGGTGGAATGAGTCCGCCCTCAAGGCAGCGTTTGTTAAAGGGCTATCGGAGGAAATTAAGGACCAACTTTTGACTCGTGAGGAGCCAGACTCTTTAGAATCCTTAATCAATCTGGCTATTAGGATTGATAACCGTCTCCGGGAGAGACGAAGGGAGCATAGAGTGGCTCACTCGCCTCCCCCATGCCCTGCTCCTAGTCAACCTGTCGCCTGCTCACCAGCAACGCCACTCGACGCCTCCGCAGCCCCCCGGGAGGAACCTATGCAGCTTGGCAGGACCTGGTTGTCACCGGAGGAACGCGGCAGAAGAGTGTCCCAGCGCCTCTGCTGCACACAGCCTGGTCACTTCATCTCCCAGTGCCCACTCCGACCTAGGGGGCTTCGCCTTACTTCTCCTGCCAGTACCGTGGTGGGTGAAACTAAATCCTCTCCCAGCGCCCCTCCACGCATCTCTCTGCCAGCCACCGTCTCTAGTAGTAGTTGCACCGTTAACCTCCAGGTCTTGGTTGACTCAGGGGCAGATGACAATTTTGTTGATGATGCCTTTGTCAGGTCTGCTAATCTCCCCATAGTAAAGATGGATACTCCCCGACCAGTTAATGCTATTGACGGCAGACTACTCGAGATTGTTACCCATCAGACTGTCACCCTTTCTCACTATTTCGGGCAATTGCCATGAGCACCTTAGGTTTCTAGTTATTTCCTCGCCTTCATCTCCCGTGGTTTTGGGGTTACCTTGGTTGAAGATACACAATCCTCACATTGACTGGGTGTTCTCATCTATCGTTAATTAGAGCACCTTCTGTCACGCGCATTGTTTTCGTTCAGCTACCCCTGTGTCACACCCTTCTTCACCCTCGTTTTCACCTCCTGATATTTCCTTGGTTCCACACGAATATCACCATTTGGGTGAGGTGTTCAGTAAGGATAGGGCCCTCTCACTTTCCCCTCACCGACCTTACAACTGCGCGATTGACTTGATTCCTGGCGCCCCATTGCCCTCCAGCTGACTTTACAACCTTTCACGCCCCGAGAGGGAGGCCATGGAAAAGTGCATCAGCGAATCCTTGGCAGCCGGGCTCATTAGGCCCTCCTCCTCTCCTCTCGGGGCTGGGTTTTTTTTTTTTGTGACGAAAAAAGACAAGTCACATAGACCCTGCATTGACTACAGAGGACTTAATGACATCACTGTTAAGAATCGATACCCTCTGCCACTAATAGATCCCGCTTTCGAACCCTTGCATCAGGCCACCATCTTCACAAAACTCGACCTTAGGAACGCATATCACTTAATACGCATTAGAGAAGGGGACGAATGGAAGACAGCCTTCAAGACACCCTTAGGTCACTTCGAATACCTAGTTATGCCCTTCGGTCTTACGAATGCCCCAGCTATTTTTCAGGCCCTGATTAACGATGTGCTAAGAGACATGTTAAATCAGTTCGTCTATGTCTACCTGGATGACATCCTGATCTTTTCCAGGACGGCTGAGGAACACACGCAGCACGTGAGAATGGTCCTTCAGCGTCTTCTGGAAAATCGACTTTATGTAAAAGCAGAGAAATGTGAATTTAGTGTAGCCTCGATTAGCTTTCTTGGATACGTTTTAGCCCAGGGTCAGCTAAGACCAGACCCAGCAAAGATCGTGGCGTTGGTTAACTGGCCGACACCCGCCAATAGAAAGCAACTTCAGCAGTTCCTGGGCTTCGCCAACTTCTACAGACAATTTATCTGGAACTATAGCAAGGTCGCATCTCCACTCACTCAACTGACCTCTATGGCCAGCCCTTTCTCCTGGACTCCCGAGGCTGACGTTGCCTTCACCCAACTCAAGCAGCTGTTTTCTTCGGCCCCCATTCTCATCCACCCAGATCCCCAGCTCCAGTTCATCGTCAAGGTGGATGCGTCCAGCACTGGCATTGGGGCCGTCCTCTCCCAGAGGAACCCGAAGGATCAGAAGGTACATCCATGTGCTTTTTTTTTTTTTTTCTTTAAATTTTTCAACAGTGTCCTCAGATATGCATCTGTTATAATAACTAGTGATTCTTGGTTTATAGTTGATGAGCAAAAATTCAAATGTTAGAAGATAATGATCTGTTAAAAGCAGATTTGGCACAGAGACTTTTAAGTGCTCAATTTCAATGCCATATATCAGAACAAGATCAAGGGTGTGATTAAAAGTGTGAGTTGATTCTTGTACACACTGACAGAACCCAAATGAATCTAACAGTGACAGAAATGCAGTACCAAGGCTGTCTTTTTCAACATCTACATGGATATTAAAGTCAACTACAATAATAACTTTATCTGTTTTAAGGACCAAGGCTGAGAGAAACTCTGAAAATTCAGATAAAAATTCAGTGCAGGGTCCAGGTGCTCGATACACTATAACAAATATAGTTGGTTGTAGAGCTTTCATGGTTGGATCGGAACTGCTAAGAATGAGATTTTCAAATGAACTAACATTTTGTTTAGGCTTAGGGTTTATTAATAGGGCAGAATTGAAAATGGCTGTAACTCCACCACCTCTGCCAGTGTCTCTGGGAATGTGTGTGTTAATGTGACTGGGAGGAGTGGATTCATTAAGACTTACATATTCATCTTGGCACAGCCAAGTTTCAATAAGGCTGAATAAATATATACTGAATATCTGATATAAGCTCATTTATTACTACACCTTTAGATCATAGGGATCTGATATTCAGGGGCCCGCATTTAATTCTCTTTACTTTGTAAAAGTTTCTATGAGAACTTTTTTTTTTATTGGATTTTAAGAATTTATGTGGACGGGGGACAGACACAGTCTCTATCGGATTGTTGGCGGATGACTCTAAATGAAGCGCGGAGAACACTGTAACTCTACATCCTGGCCTCAACTCTAAATTGTCAATTTGGCTGACTAATAAATTTGGCCATATTACTAGAAATGAGAGCAACTAGTAGGATGGATGCTGTCTCTCCTAATTAGACCAGGTCTTCCGCATAAGGTTTGCCAATTATCAATGAAGCCCACGTCGTTTGCTGGACACCGCCTCAACAGCCAGTGGTTGAATGATGACATGTGGCTAAACATGTCGTCACTGGTCAGATTAGGTAGAGGACCAGAGAAAACTATGGAGTCTGACAGTGTTTTGGCAAAAGCACACACCAATTCAACAGTAAGTGACTTCCGATTGACGTAGCCGAACGTCATTATTGCCGACATGAATTATAATCTTACTGTATTTACATTTACTCTTTGCCAGCAGCTTTAAATTTGATTCCAGGTCGCCCGCTCTGGACCCAGGAATACATTTGGCTACCAAGGTAGAGGTGGGACTGCATCAAGGATCGGACCTGAGCCCCTTCTTGTTTGCTATGGTGAAGGACAGACTGACAGATAAGGTCAGGCAGGAATCTCCATGGACAATGATGTTTGTAGATTACATTGTGATCTGTAGTGAGAGCCAAGAGCAGGTTGAAAAAACCCGGAGAGTTGGAGGTATGTGATGGAAAGAAGAGGAATGAAAATCAGTCGTAGCAAGACAGAGTGTGTGTGTGTGTGTGTGTGTGTGTGTGTGTGTGTGACAAGTGGAACGGTGAGGTTACAGGGAGTGGAGGTGGAAAACTGACCAAAAGACATGAGGCAGTGTTGGAGGTGGTACAGTTAAAGTGTAACGGGTGTGAGAGTGGGCCCAAGAACAGTACAGATCTAGACCGGCACAGTTCAGAAGTTTATTAAAAATGTTCACGAGTCCAAATGGACCGCAATCAGGAAGCCTGGTCGGCGAGCAGTCTACGTTCAGAATGGGGCCGGAGTCTCCGGAGAGCGGGTCCGGGCAGACTGCAGGCAGACAGGGAGTGGGCAGATGCAAAGTCCAAAGAAAGCAAGTCAGGTTATGGGGGCAGAGACAAGGAGACGTGGTCAGGGGCTGAAGGCAGGTCAGGTAACAGGAGATCTGTCTGGAAAAGAGTGCTGGAAGGTAGTGCATGACGCAACGACGATCTGGAAGAGAGTGGGTGTGGAGGAGCTGGCTGGGGGGAACAGGTGAGTCTAATGATGTTGATTAGGGCAGGCAGGTAGAGGGGAAAACCAGGAGTGGATTATGACATAAAGATGTAGAGATTGGGAGTGATGAGGATGTACAGGATGAAGAACGAGCACATCAGAGGGAAAGCACAGATGGACGTTGTGGAGAAAAAGTTAGAGAGGCCAGATTGACACGATTGGAAATGTGCAGAGGAGGGAGAGTGAATAAATTGGTAGAAGGATGCTCAAGATGGAGCAACCAGGCAGGAGGCAAAGAGGAAGACCAAAGAGGAGATGCATGGGTGTGCTGAGAGAGGATAGTTAATGTGAGAGAAAAAGATGCAGAGGACAGGAAAAGATGGAGGTGATTTTCTGTGGCAATTCCAACAAAAGCTAAGTAAAGCCAAAAGAGGAAGAAGATTTAAGATAAACTGCACATTTTAGAGTGGTCTCTTACTGTAAACAGTCCAAGGCACCCCTGTGCAATTATCATGCTCTCTGATCAGCATCTTGATATGTATCACCGGCCAAGGAGATTAATTTAGCAAAAGTGCTCACTAATACAGATTTTAACAAATTTGTGAATGAAAGTTTAGAGAAATGAGAATAGTGTTCTAGTGCTACGTTCTGAGGTGAGTGCTTAAATAAAGACAACCAACTACAGAGTCAGATAGAAATGTTAGGAATGCACTATAGCTGAAAAATTGCTGCACATTGCAAACACTTTTTTTCTTTCCTGTTTGGGAGTTACAGCTTTTTTAACCTGCATTTAGAGGTTTCCATTTTCCATTTCAGACCTCAAATTCTTTGAATCACAAAAAAACAAAAAAGAAACCCACATCTAAAACATTCAGTGAAAAAGAAACCAGACAACGATTTCTATTCACCTTGTCACGGAAAGTCATCATCAAGCAACGTCTGCAGCAGACTAGCACTTATTCTATGTAGGTAGGCATATGTACTTGTTCTAAAACACGCCTAAAAAATCTGATTATTTTTTATTATATAGTGGTGTAAATCTTTGAGCCAAGGTGGGACGAGACACAAGCAGCTTTTGAACACATTCACCAACTATTGGAGGGGCAGTAAAGTGACAAGTGAAACCATTAAATGTAATAATTCTTTAGGCAAATGTAAACTTAGCTGAACAAAAGCAGTTTCACATAACAGTCCATTATTTCAAGCAAATTTACATAAAAAAATGTGCTTTTTAAGATTGTAGTGCAATATGATACTAATGAGATCAGCACCCTTTAATTATCTGACATGTGCCACTAATATCAAACCTGTGGTTATAGTTTTAATTATGTGAAGAGAATAAACACAAACTGTTGCTGAAACTAAACAACATACAGAGTGTATACTTACATGCATGTCTTTGCATGTCTCGTATTGCCATATAGCAATATTTTGAGTCCCTATCATGGCAATATATGGACAACATCCGTGACAGTATAACTATTTCCAAATTTCTACTGACAGCTTCCACAGCATGGACTGAAAATGTTCACACAATACACAACAGTATAGTGTAATATAAAAATAAAACATAAAACTTCTAGTGCAGGTTTAACTCAATATTTTAGAAATTCTGTCCTGGGAACAGCAAATATTTTTGGCTTCGACAGCATATGTTGAAAAGGTGCTAAGGCCCTCCAACTTGACCTGTGAACCAATTTTCATATCAACAAAATGCTGCAGTCCTCTCCTCCTTAACACAGTTGCCTTCATCTGTTAGTTTAAGAATACTTAGCTGTATATAGCACTGTCCCATTTGACTTTCGTAAATTTTTTTCATGATTTCTTATAATCCTCATTGACTTTTATAATGCATTCACTTGAAGACAGAGACAGTAGGAGAGACTGTGTAGCAGCAAGAAAAACACATTACATCACCATTTCTGTTTAATGTGAACATCTCTGATAATGGTCAGATCATTATCTGATTATCGTTATGTCAGATAATCATTACCGATTATCAAGTTGATAATTGCTAAACCTCATGGCTGATATTTCACAATACAACATTTCTCTGAAACATTTAGCTTAATAAATCATTTCAAATATTCAAAATATGCCATACTCATATTCTTGGTTATCAAATAATTATTTCACAATCAGCATACCAATGAATATAGATGCAAATAGTATTGTTTCAGTGGTGTAAAAAGTGTTAGCAGTGTTAAAAACCATTCTTCTGTCACTGTTTTCCAGAGTGCAGCATTCTGAATTTAGTTAAAGCAAATAGATTACAATGCATAATAAGTTAGAGTCCGTCCAGTTTGAGCTATGAATTGAATAGACCTAAGAGACACGGCCATCAGTTTTAAATATCTGTTTGACAGCTCAAACAAATGAAAAAGAGAAACAAAGGCTTTTCTGTCTGGAGAGAGAGAAATAAGCTCTGGTTGGCCTTTAGAGAGAAGAGAAAGAAAGAGAGTAATTCCTCTTTCCTTTTATAGGCATAGTCCTGGCTTCTCCAAAAAAGTATTGGTTAGATACAAATGTATTAGGCAGCAGTGCAGTCTGTTCTCCAGTTATTTCTCCTCTCCATTTTTCATAACAATATTTGCTCTGCTTTGTTTCTGCTTATATATCTTGAAGTCACCACAGTACTCTAATGGCCCTCACAATACAGTGACAGAGCGCAGCAAGGTTTAAGGCTTACACCTCCCCATTAACCAAACCATATGGAAATCAAGACTTGTAGTGATATTTGTTCAGAAATCATTGATCAGTGATAAATTCTTTGTTCAATCAAATCAAATCCTTAATGGTACAGCTTATTACCAGCCAAATGCTTCGAATGACACGGGATGGTATTTCACCCCTTCCTAATGACACTGTTTGAGATCATGTGCATTTATAATGCAATATCGTCAAAAATCTTTCATCTTTCCATATGAGCATTGTCTCTCTCTGGATGGATGTTGAGATGGTATTTGTTACTTTTAGTTATTGTGACAACTAGGGCCTATAAATTATTGTGTGTAAGCAAAGAAAAAAAAAAATCTGAGCAGCTCCTCTTTGTCCCCTAATAATGCACATTAGAGGCCATAGTGAATCACTATCACCTTTTGAGACACACGTTATTACAAGAAAGATGGGCAGTGAGGAGTTGATTAGAAAGCTAATTCCAGTAGCTAATTCCAGTGGCTATAGTTAATTTATAGTTGTATGATGGTTCTACAAAAAGCCCACTATAAACTACACATGTGACCTACATTGAGCATGTTATACTTGCGCTGGCATGTCAGCAAATTCTCTGCAATTGTGCCAATAAAATGCTTGTTGGAGATGGGGTTTTGCCATTGCAGTGAGTTACTTCCTTCTTCATGTATATTTTCCTGTGCTTGTAAGCAGTGGAGAATGAAACGTAGCATAGCTTGTTAGAGTGAGTGTTAAACAATTTGCTTTAATTGAAAACACTGCATCATTGAAAGAGGTTCTTTAACCTCCTCGTGCCCTTGGTGATGTCAAGACAGAGGCTTGTGAAAATTCCACAATCATCTGGCAATTATTTGGCATTCTTTGTACAATTGCTGTACAAATGCAAATTTTTAGAATAAACTCTCCTCAATTTGGTCCATGATTTTCCAACAGGTGCAGGGAAGAAAAACAGAAATGCAGAGTAACAATGAGCACTAAACACAGTTGTCTGTGTTGCCGTGACATCTGGTGACATTTTTGGGGGGGTGCATGTGAGTCTATAGCATAGAGCACTGTACAGGGTACACAGCAACATTGTACCTACATGATTATTTTTCCTAATCTTGTAGATCCAACAACCAAGAATAAACCCCTCTTCTATCTATACATATATTTTGTGCACAGTGTCACATCAGTTACTTCTTCCCATTATGTTGATAAGGTTAAATCATTTATGAATATTTTGAATTGAAATGATATCCAAATCATACTAAATAGCCCCTTCGAACATCAATGATCGTATGATTCATAGTTTGTTTACTGTCAACAAATTTCATCAAAGACCAATGGACTGATGGCACTGACAAGTGATGTCTGTATCCACAGTTTATTTATTTCACTCACATGCACAGCTTCATAGAATAAAAACAGATGCAGAATTTGCTCCTCTTTCATAAACCAATGCTTGGTTATTTGTATAAAAATCTGTTTTTTTTAATATTCATGTCCTTGGGAACCGATGAACTTGTCAACATTTCTGAAGCTAATACTTAACATTAAATGTACATGAATCATTTCCTTATTTGGAGGAGGAGGAAATAGTGGTGGCATGACATATGGCTAAGAAGCAGACCACATGACATGGGTACAAAGAATGCAGAGGAAGTTTCAGAGTCATTCCAGTTAATACATCAAAACTATCACTGTTCACTTCCTTTCTAAGTTTTAAATATAATATTATACCACAATACCAATTTCATAGCCATGTGCTACCTGACTACTCCCCTATAGCCACTAGATCAATATAAGGGCTAAAGGGCCCCCTAGTGCCTTTAAACATCACTCAACACTATGTCTTTCCTCTGTTATCTGCATAATAACCTTTAGCAGGTTACAGCATGAAGTAAGAGTAATATCAATCTTTTTAATCTACTCACAGCCAAAAATCAAATAAGCACATTTCCACAAAATCCTTTAAGGTATCCCTTTAAGAATAATTTAACCAAGTCATTTAAGTCAAAACACTAGTGTTAATGACAGAACATCCTGTTGAGTGTGGTGTTGTGCTGTTTATTCTGATACTGTGTACGTCAAGAGCGTGTATCTCCTAACATAGATACAAAGTGGTCAGACACGCCCAAAAAAATGTTGATAACAGCCTCAGAGAGAACGTCTTTGGGTGCACTGCAGAGGAAGAGGCCTATTAGTAGCAGTGGTTTGGTTTGAAATAGTTTATACACAAATGTGTGTGTGCTTTTTTGTGTATGTGTTGAAAATGTTAATGCTTTCTTGTGTGCGTATGTACTATACTATACTGTACTGTACTGTACTATGTGTATTTTCCTGCAGCTCTGTTGTGTTTGTTGCTCTTGACAAAAGGACCTTGATGTTGTTCCAACAGCATTTCATGCTGTGGTCCTGTCGTGCTGCTCCTCTCATCTCTTCCTTTAATCTCTCCAACACCATCTGACCGCTCTGTTCTTACTCTGATTAGACTGCTTGGCTCCTTTCTCTGCATCGCTGGCAGAGCCACAAAGTCTGGGCCGTGGCCTGCTGTATATCTTCAGTGCCTGGCTTCTGGCGTCTTCTGCTGGCTGAGCATCAGGAAGTATATTATTAGATGTATTAGACAAAGTGTGCTGTTGTTGCTACATTGCTTTTTTCCTGTCTGCTGTATTTGTAAATTTATTCACCTTTATTGATGTCCAATTAAAGGGTCAGTTTACAAAATAATTTTAAATGGTATTTAATATAACCAACAAGATTCAAAGGATTTCTCTGTGCCAACAATAACTGTGAATCTTATCTTGTAATTGTAACACATGGTTAAGGTTCAGAAGCAATCAAAGTCATTCTATTAAAAGCTAACTTTGACTGGTGGCTTTAAACTTTGCATATAACCCCCACTCATTTCTGCTCTGATGCATAACAGTAGTGTGCAAATTACTTCTTTCCCCAGCTTGACAAATTCCCCACCCCCCTACTTATGGTGTGACTTTGTCATCTTGAGAATAAATATCATCTGCAATAACATCTGCAGTTTGTCTTTTTCCTGTTTTGTTTTGTTTTTTTTTAATGCTGGTATCAGTCCTAAATATGTAAAAGGGAAAGCATTGCCGTTGAGAAGGTTGAACCAACTGTGCTGAAAGTAGGAGGAGGATTTACTCTGCTCTACCCAAAATATTACTTGAATTGTGCATCTGTGTCCTACACACTGCATGCTCCTAGGGAAATTCTATATATTGGCGTTATGTCACATAATACATGGCTGAAATAAAGATATTGCAGTTTTGCCCATTCAGCTTCCCCTATTCCACTCTGGGCTGAACAAAAAACAATTTAGCAGCAGGTATCCAACTATGAAAAAAGAGTGAGTGCAATCCAGGCAGGACATTCCCTAAGACAAACAAATTAAATTAAATTAAACTAAAGGAGCCATCATGTATGATAAGTAGGCCTACCTTTTGCTTGGGCTGAAGATATAACCAGACTTCTTTTTTTCCATCCTGCAATATCAATTACTGTTGCAAGAGGCCAGCCAGCCATTTCAGTATACCAACTGAAACATCTGATATCTGTGGTGGAAATATAAAATAAAGTTGTCTGACACACATTATCTGTCTTACAGTGCTTTTCTTACCCTTTTGTCGTCACTCATCACGGCTCACTTCAGCAGAGATGAACTCTTAAACATGAGAGACTCATCTCGGCTTCATTTTCCGCCACTTTTCACTAACCCCGAAAGTTTTTCTGAGATTTTGGTCAGAGGCGCAGCAACTCTTTACGGAGTTGCCAGGACATGCAGACGCCGACAGGGGAAACGGGCAGGGGCGCTCCTAAAGCTGAGGCAGTGAGGACTACACACTGCACTCCCAGCGATACACCTGGCTAATGTCCACTCCCTGGCTAACAAGATGGACGAACTGCTGCTGCTGAACTCCAAAAACTCGGACTTTCAACACTCCGCCGCCCTGTGCTTCCGTGAAACCTGGCTTTCTCTTCAGCTGCCGGCCTTCCAGCTTTTTCGAGCGGACAGAATCACAGAGCTCTCGGGGAAGACGAGTGGACATTAACGAAGGTTGGTGTACGGATGACACAGTGTTGAAGAAATCATGCAGTCCTCACTTGGAGTCCCTGTTAATAAACTGTAAACCGTTTTATTGACCGCAGGAGTTCTCTTCGTTTATCCTGGTCAGTGTTTACATTCCACCTCAGGCCTGTGTAACGGAGGCATTCCAACACTTGGCTGACCAGGTAACAGACGTGGAGATAAAACATCCAGACTCCCTGCTCATCATACTGGGGGAGTTTAACAGAGCGAACCTCAGCCAAGAACTTCCCAAGTACAGACAGCACATTAAGTGTCCCACCAGGGACGCTAACATCTTGCACCACTGCTACACTGCTCTGAAGGACTCCTACCACTCTATTCCCCGCGCTGCCTTGGGGCTCTCCGATCACTCCATGGTCCATCTCATCCCAACCTACAGGCAGAAGTTGAAATCTGCAAAGCCTGTAAGGAGGACAGTGAAGAGATGGACTGCTGAGTCAAAGCTGGGGTTTGCAGGCCTGCTTTGACTGCACCGATTGGAGTGTCTTTGAAGCTGCATCGATGGATCTCAACAAACTGACTGACACTGTGACATCGTACATCAGTTTTTGTGAGGACACGTGTTTACAGACCAAAACCTTCTGCACATACAACAACAATAAACCGTGGTTTAACACCAAACTGCGGAAACTGCGCCAGGCCAAGAAGGAGGCCTACAGAAGTAGGGACCGTGCCCTGTACAAGCAGGCCAGGAACACACTGACGAGGGAAATCAGAGCAGCTAACAGGAGCTACTCTGAGAAGCTGAAGAGCAAATTCAGCCAGCGACCCTGCTTCAGTGTGGAGAGGCCTGCAGGACATGAGCAACTACAGGAGCCCATCCCCCCACCCTGTAGGGAACAAACAAGTGGTAAAGGAACTGAACAGCTTCTACTGCCCACCCCATTCACAACACCCAACGGCTGTGCTGTACCTGATACTGAGGATCTGTGAAGAGGATGTGTGCTGGCTCTTTCAGAGGTAGAAGATCAGGAAGGCTCCAGGACCTGACAGTGTGTCCCCTTCCTGAGAACCTGCACTGACCAGCTGGCCCCGATCTTCACGCAGATCTTCAACAGATCTCTGGAGCTGTGTGAGGTTCCCTCCTGCCTCAAACGCTCCACCATCATCCTGGTCCCCAAGAAACCCACCATCACAGCGTTGAATCAAATCAAATCAAATCAAATCAAATTTTATTTGTATAGCCCGAAATCACAATTTACATATTATCTCACTGGGCTTTGACAAACTGTACAGATGTGACATCCTCTGCCCTTAGACCCTCGAACCGGGTGAGGAAAAACTTAAAAAACCCTAAACAGGGAAAATAAGAAATCTCAGGAAGAGCCACAGAGGAGGGATCCTTCTTCCTAGGACGGACAGACGTGCAATAGATGTCACTTGTACAGAACACAACAACATGATAACAACAGTTCACTTAGAATGCATAAAACATCCATGGATGACTACAGGCCCGTCGCCCTGATGTCTGTAGTCATGAATTCCTTCGAGAGACTAGTGCTGAATCACCTGAAGGACATCACAGGACCCCTGCTGGCCACCCTGCAGTTTGCCTACTGGGCAAACAGGCCGGTCGGTGTATGATGCAGTCAGCATGGGACTGCACTTCATCCTCCAACACCTCGACTCCCCAGGGACATACGCACGGATCTTGTTTGTGGACCTCAGCTCGGCGTTCAACATCATCATCCCGGGAATTCTGAAAGATAAACTCTCCCAGCTCACCGTGCCGGCCTCCTCCACTGTCAGTGGAATTACAACTTCTTCACCCACAGGAGACAGCAGGTGAGGCTGGGAAGCATCTTCTCCAACATCCGTACCATCAGCATTTTCAACTATTTATTTTGAGGCAGTCATTGCACCATAGTTGGTTGCAAATGCTCTGTTTGCACAAGAGATTGATTTTTTTATGCCTATAAATGTAGCTATGTGTAGTACACATAGAGACTATGCATAGTATAGTACACTCAACCTCCGTCTTTTAAATTTGCCATTAATTAATGTATGAATGTCATATTTCCCACATACTAACAAAAGGTTCCCTCATTTGTTAAAATCTGTATCCGTGAGCACTTCGCCATTGAGAGACATTAGGAGTGACTGGATAATTCATAAACAAGTAATACTATCAGATAAAATAAGGATATTGGGAATAAGGTGAAAATGCTAATATCCACTTTAGATGGAGATGTGAAACCTGAATCATAATGTTATGTAATTATTAAAGACACGAAGCCACCAAGGTATTTCAGTCCAGCAAAAAAAAAAAAAAAGGTCATTTTCTGGTCGTCTGGCGTGATCTGGAGCTGAATCCGCTCAAGACTGTGGAGATGACAGTGGATTTCAGGAGGAACATGCTCACCCTACCCCCTTTCACAATTCTCAACAGAACAGTGTCTAGTGTGGACTCATTCAAGTTCCTGGGAACCACAATCTCACGGGACCTGAAGTGGACCTCCCACATAGACTCTGTCAGGAAGAAGGCCCAGCAGAGGTTGTAGTTTTTGCATCAGCTGAGGAAGTTCAACTCGGCAGCTGCTGGTCATCTTCTACACCGCCATCATCCAGTCTGTTCTCTGCACTTCCATCACTGTCTGGTTTGGATCGGCCACCAAACAGGACAGGAACAGACTGCAATGGACTATAAGATCTGCAGAGAAGATCATTGGGGCCGACCTGCCCTCCATCCAGGACCTGTCCAGAGTCAGGAACTGGGCAGGTACCATCGCTGCAGACCCCTCACACACCGGACACAAACTGTTCAGACTGCTTCCCTCTAGTAGGCGCTACAGAGCTCTGTTTGCCAAAACCACCAGATTCAGAAACAGTTTCTTTCCCCAGGCTGTCTCTCAGATCTCCCCATACCGAGACAGAAACACCGGAGTCAATTTCCTAGTATGTTTATACATACCTGGAAATAAAATCTGATTCTGATTCTGATTATCTTTTCATGGAGAGGATCTTAAACTGAGGAAACTTCTAATTATTCACATGCGGAGTGACTGTGCTCACAGGCTTTCATAGAGAAGAGCACACAAGATAAGGTGAGAGATGCAAATTCCAAAAAGAAGGTTTACACAATATTGTTCACACCTATTGCCTGCTGAAAAATGAAATCTTGTGGGTGGGATGAATGTTTGTCTTTTACTGTCTCCTAAAGCATGATTTACATATCAGAATATAGATAGAAGGTTGAAAGAGAAGCAAAGTCTGCAATGAAAGAGTCTGCAATGCCATTACATGTCATTCTATGTCATATCAGTTGGATGGTTATCCAAATGTAACAGAAAACAGAAAATTGTTCAGGTTTGAGAACAACTATTTCTTTAGTAGGAATCAGTTCCAATAAAAACTGTTGACACACAAGTCTGTTTTTCCTGCAAAGATATGTCGAGGTATCATTTTGGTGCTTTAAGCAACCAAAGAATTTCTATTAATCTCAACATTTTTAGGGTTAGGGAAAAAATAACACAGATATGAGGTGAAAAAGTCAAACAACAAACATACATTAAGGTGGTGTCTGGCTAGGTTGGCTGTCTTTGTTTTAATAAATAATGAACATTTGACAACTACAGGTAAGACTGACATTTGAAATTGCCACAGCACACAACAAAAATCCAGACAAATCACAATCAAAACATGAATGTAAAATATGGAGGTACAGGAGAGAGACTGGAAGAGAAATATAATACCTAGATAGTAACGCAGCATTTGCTATTGAAAAAATGTATTACTTTGCTGTTGTTGCTTTTATCACTCCAGTGCTTCATGAATAAAACCAATTTTGCGTAAAAATTCAAGATGAACCCCTCTCAACCAGTATAACTGGTGCACCAATTACAGTTGTCTGTGTTAAGCCACAGAAAAATGAAGGGAGCAAAGAAATACACTCTCAAGGAAACTAACTCACATATTTACAACAGTTTAACTTTCATTTCTGACTAAAAACATGATGCAATATCCTCACAACTTTTAAACTGAAAATGATGTTGACTTCAGTTCAGCTCTCTGTGTGGTTAAGCCCTTCAACACATGTGAACTAGGTTGTTTCTGTTTTCTGAGAAATAGGAACCAGTCAAATTTCAGATTTAAGTGTGGTGAAGCTGACACACATTTCAAAGTTGACTCACTGAAGCTTCAGTACATACTGTTTGTCACACTCGGTTGCTGCTATAATTTTGTTGTACACTTGTACAAAGACAATAAAAACGGATTCGGATTCTGATTGTGATAGTGAAGTAGCAGTAATCTATTACCTGCAGTTAACCACGACAACAGGTAGGCAACAGCGGTCCTAGAGTTTTACTTCACTTTTGTAGCATTTTAAATAGATATTTAACTCTTAAAGTTCTAAAAATAAGTAAATAAAGGGACCTGTTGCATTGTTTGCAGTTGTACAAACAACCTGACTAAAATGAGTGTACTCAAAACGCATCCAAAACAAAAAGAAATTGTTCTTCAGACCAATACAGTTCCCATCACCTACCTACAGACAAGGAATCCAAAAGAATATGGCTGATGACACTAACTGCCATATGCTTACTTCATTTTGTCAACAAAAAGCCAACATGAGAAAACTGACATCCAAATTTTGGGTCTTACTGTCTTTACTAATCCAACATTGAAAAATTAATAAAACTATCAAAACATTTTACTTTCCACAGTACTGCATCTGCATGGCTGCAAGATCCCCCTGCCTTGCAACACATGAGCTCGAAGCCATTTGTATTTCACCGGATTCTGAAACTAAGACCAGAACCAGTGACTTTGAGGCTCTGACCTGGCCCTATTTCTGCTTTAGGGGAGAGAAAGATATGTTTCATTGCCTTTAACAAAACACAATCGATGTTATTACTGTCGAAATACTGTTACACCTCAGAGTTGCTTCATCATCAGTAGCAGCAGAGAATAAAATTAGCTAAGTATGCTTGTGCACATTATCTCAGACCACTTCCTCAGAACATTTGCTTCATGAGAGCAGACACAGAAGTATGAGTAGATTAATTCATCTAAAGAGTAACAGGTGTTTGTTTCCACATACTTTGTAAATCATTATCTTGATTGTTGTGCTGTGTGTTGCTTCCAAATTTATCCATTACACCAGGGAATTTGCTGTCAGCTCCCATGAAGTTTGGCAAAAGGCCTACATAGTTTCTACATCTCATGTAAATGTAATATTAATTGTAAGAATCTGACAGAAATGAGAAGAATGACAGATTCAGTCCACTATAAGAGAATGTGGACATATTTAAACACATTTTTGGGACATATCTCCAGAAGGAAATGACTCAAAATTGTCTTGAACATCACAAAGCCAGAACCAGTTGGCTCTGCAGTTCATGTGTCATCTGTCAGGTGGCCTCAACATCTTTTTTTTCTCTAAATGACCTTGACCTAAAGATCAAGCTTAGGAATGCCCAAAGCAAACACTAATATCACAGTCTGATAAAAAGGTAAAATATGAGCTCACAGACAAAAAATTACCTTGAAAGGTAAGAATGAATTATTGGGGAGCGTATGTTTTAGGGAATATAAGTGCATTAACAGAAGTTTTCATTCTCTGAGTGCCTTCTAGTTTGCGAGAACTTTTGCACAAGGAGTTCTTTGTAAGTGGAGACATTACTTCATAGTAGGGAGTAATTTATGCATACGTAGAATGACAATAAACTCCGATTCTGATTCTGATTCTAGATTCTGATATTGAAAACACTCAGCCTCCTTGACCTCTAAACCAGAGAAGAAGAATTGCAGTTAAGGACAGGCAGCATCTCACCAGTAACACACAAAATTGTACAGCAGTAAAGGTCCAGTGTGTGAACATTAGTGGCATCATGTGGTGAGGTACTAAAATGCATGCAACGCAGCGCTACCTCGCTGCCCCCTCTCCAAGCACATAGGGGAACTATGGTGGCCTTCTGTGTACGATCCTCCATTTGGAGTAATGATGAAAAGGAGTAATAAAAGATTAACAAATTTAGTTTTACTTCAAACTTCAAGCAGACTGCTGACAGAAAAACTCAATCTTCTTTGTCACCTTTTCTTGGGGTGAGTCTTCTTTGTTGCTTGAATTGCAATGCCACAATGTTATACAAAGGCTAGGGCTTTTTGTCAGTTCATGGCTACCGCAGTAAGATTGTGGCAAAAGATGGTGATCTCCACAGAAGGGGGGCCTGCTTTTTATTCTAAGATTGTCCATACACTACGTTTTTTTATTCAAGCTGATTACACACAACACAGTTTTTTGAAGATTGGATTATATATTTGCAAGTAGATATTCTTTTATGTATAATTTTACACACTGGTCCTTTAAGGCAGGTGAGGAACAAACCCGCCGTCTCTCCTGTATTGCATGTTCCCATGCAGCATTTCATTGGCAAGCAAGCAGCACCTTTCTGTAGTTCAGGGCAGTTTCAAATATCTGATTCAGAATCAGGCCGACAAAGTTGCAAAAGGTCGCCAAGAAGACATATGGACTAGGTGGCATTATGTGTGGCTCTGCTTTGTTGAACACATTTTTTTTTTCTTTGCTTTGTCAACTCCTTTCAAATAATAATACATTCCTGTTTGGAGACCAGACATACTTTGTCCCTCCCTTTAATTTTTTTGTTTTCTTCCTTAAATGTCTCTGCCTGACATACTTAAAATTGTTCATTTCCATCTCTACCAGTTTATTTAATAATCAGAATTCTCCTTTCATGGTTTCTACTTTTCACTAAAGCATTGTGGCATATGCCACTTCTTTTTAGCATTAATTATGAGACAGGTGCATGACTTTTCTATCATCCTGTTGCTGACAAAGTTGATTAACTACATTCCTAAAACACATGAAGAGGTTCCTTCTGCAGAATGATGAATAGTTAATGAAAACAAGTTAAACTTCATTCATGCCTGATAAAATCAGTGTGGAGCCAGAGATCCTGTCTTATTGTTTAATTCAATTTGGGCATTACTTCTGTTGAAAAAATATTATATTTAACATATCCAGTATATGATAAGGAGAAGAAGTATATTATGATGTGACATTACATAAGGGAGAGGTTTGATTTAACTCTGATATGATTTTGAAAGGTACTAAAAAGTGATATATTCTGTATTCAGATCAGAAAACACTACAGAAGATGCATTGTTATTTAATATGATTGAAATGTATTTGCATAAGCTGCGCTACATCACATTACCTCCATTGTGTGCTTTAAAATGTCAGGTAAACATGGAGTCATTCAGGCATTGGCTGAAATGGTAAATCAACTGTTGGGGTGCACTTCTTGCTTTCTGTGTTGTCCTAGTTTCTCTAAAGTTTCCTTTATTCCTTATCTTAATGAAAGGGTACAATAGTTGGGAGTTAAACTCAACTGCGAGCAAGCTGATTTGTTTGGTTATTCCTGTGTGACTGTAGACAACAGCAGGAGCAATGATGCACATGATTACACCCTGAACAATGCACCAGTATCATGTTCCACTTCATAGGCTTCTAGTTCTTCAATTGCATATAACAGTTGCATTTATTATATCATTAAAGGAAATTTGATTTCATCATTCTAATGCATTGTTTGTTTGTTCATTTTTTAAATCTTTTTTGTACCGACAAATATAATTTTGTCATTGCCATCACTTCTCTTTTCAAAAGTCAGATTAATTTTTTTCCTGTTATTTCTCATGTGACATCATGACAATTCTTTTACTCTATTTAGCTAATGTTAGCTAGAGTAACAGCAAATAAGTCACTGGCTAATAGGCTTTGATCTATCACTCAGGATGTTCACCCTATATCTGCTTCCTTTAGGCAACATTATCAGGAAGCACAGCATCAATTTTCACTGTTATGCAGATGATACTCAGCTGTACTTATCAATGAAGCCAAATGAAGCTAGTCAGCTAGTCAGACTACTGGCATGTCTTGAAGACATAAAAGTTTGGATGACCTGTAACTTTTTATTTTTAAATTCAGACAAAACTGAGGTTATTGTACTTGGCCCTAAGCACGTCAGAGAGATTTTATCTGATCATTTAATCAGTCTGGATGGCATTACTTTGGCCTCCAGTTCCACTGTTAGAAATTTTGGAGTAATTTTTGACCAGGACATGTCCTTTAACCCTTACATAAAACAAGTCTCTAGGGCAGCTTTCATTCACATGCGCAACATTATGAAAATCAGAAACATCCTGTCTCAAGAGAATGCAGAAAAACTAGTCCATGCATTTGTTACTTCCAGACTGGACTACTATAACTCATTACAATCTGGATGTCCCAATAAATCTCTGAAAGGCCTTGAGTTGATTCAGAATGCTGCTGCACGAGTATTAACAGGAACTAGAAAAAGGGATCACACCGTAGTCTTTGTTTTTCCCCTGGCCTCTCCTCTCTCTCCCTGTCGTCATCCCGCAGGTGGTGAATCATCGCTACTCCATGATCCTGCAACACCTGCTGGTGCCATATTTTTATGTACTGCTAATATCATGCATTATCATATGTTCCTGCTTGCATTTGTGTTGAGTATCCTCTCCTCCTGCTCTCATTCTCTCTCTCTCTTAACCCAACCGGTCAAGGCAGATGGCCGCCCCCCCGAGCCTGGTTCTGCCGGAGGTTTCTGCCTCTTAAAAGAAGTTTTTCCTTGCCACTGTCACCAAGTGCTTGCTCATGGAGGGATTTGTTGCATCTCTTTAATTCTATAAAGAGTTTGGTCTAGACCTGCTCTATGTGTAAAGTGCCTTGATGTAACTATGTTATGATTTGGCACTATATAAATAGATTTGATTTGATTTGATTTGATTTAAGAATGACCGAAGAAGTGGACATCAGTAACAAGTAAAGAAAGACACGCAAAGTTGTGTCTCTATCTTTTGCTAAGCAGAAGAAACACTAGGAGATCCCTAGTGAGTTCTGTTAAGGAAGGTTAAGGCTTGAAAATTATACGTCATCAAAAGTGAAACAGGTTAACCGGACTTCAAACAAAATAAGAAGTCCAGTTGCTTCCTACTAAACATTCCGAGGTTAACCTGAAGCTTTGTTAACAGATTGCATTTACGGTCTGCAAGGGAAACGCTAACCCTATTTGGGTTTAGGCATGGCTACATTACAGTCACCAAATGCTCTTTTGTGTAGTTACAGGACCCAGAACACAACTGCACTCTCACTGCTGAAAAAATATGGCCACCAACCCACACAGGCCACTGAGTCTGATCTGAGCAATCTGAGATCCTCAGTGTGTCAGGTGTGTTTGCACCCGTATGTGCTGTCCACAAGATCACTCAGACAGAATGTTCATACCTGGTCTCAGGCTCTCTGTCTCCTCAGATTACCTATGAATATTGTTTTTACAAACAATAAGAGACAAATAATGAAATAAAAGTTTAGTTATAATACAGTATTCTTTCCTCTCGAAGTTTAAATCTTCCAAGCTGACAATTAAGTCACTCTCCTTTTCTGACTGAACTAGCAATATAAAAGGATATAGAAAAAGGCTTCATAATTATAGATTAGAATGTGAAATTAGATTAAAAGAAATATAATAATGCCTTAATTTGAAGTGAATATTTCTGAGGTTACACTGACAAAATTTATTTGTGTGATACATTTTTTTAAGAAAATTTTGTTATATTAAGTCTGCCAGTCAGACTGTGTCATGAGTTTGGGAGCTTTTGGTGCTCTGTCCTGGGCTCCTCCCCCGTGTGTTTCTTTTTCTCTCTCTTATGAGCAGTTCGTTGAGTAGCAGCTGCAGCAGGTAACACACCTGATGATCATCAGTCATGAGTCACAGTATTTAAACCCAATCTCTTCAATCATTCATTGTCAAATCATCTAGTCATCTACGTGGTGCTCGTTGCTCTGGCCTGTGTTCCAAGAATTATGCTCTATGTCACTTTTCCGACTCTGTTTTTACTCACCTCATTCTCCTCTGCTTTTAGGAACACCTGCTCACTTGCACTACAAGCCATCGCCTGTTTTGGACCTGATCCCTCAGAGACGCTTCAACTCCTTACCTTCTCATAATAAGGCCCTCTGCAACAAAGTCTGTGTTTTTCGTTTGGGTCCTTCTGCTCTCTAAAATTACAACAGACTGTTCTTACACAATCTACTTTTTTTAAACCACAGAAGATTAGTTTATTTTTTGTGCACAGCCTAAGACACTAGACAGAACTGAATTTTGAATGTATATGAAATAATGCTACAAGGGCCATTAACAGATGGAATGGGTTCATGGCTTCAGTAAAGTGTAGCTTTGGTACTGATTGAATATTCATTATTGGATAAAGTATGGTCTTTCTAACTTGAAGGTTACTAAAATTATGACAATTGAATCAAATTTAGAACTGTTGGATTATTGCCAAACAGGATGGCACATCCTAAAAACTCTTTAAGCACCTACAATGAATTTTAAAATAGTAAAACTGTCTGCCTCAGTTTCTGCCATTGTTTGTCTCCAAATTTCATTTCAAAGACATGTGATAATCATGGTGGAAGGGCCATCCTGGATAATTGCATAGCATTCAGGAGAACAGGAATACAACATATGCAAACACTGATGTTCAGCGTGCTGGTAAAATAAGGTGGTTTGGAAAGTGTAGCACGGGCCATTTCCTCCCTGAGAAAGAGTTCTAATAAGAGAGAAGTTTCAAGTGTGTGTCTGTAATTGCTTCCTTAAAGACACAGTGAACTCAAAAAAAGTGGGTAGGAACTCTGTGTATAACACTAATCTTA
>KV751325.1:2861260-2873161 GCA_001698575.1 Mola mola
TTTTTCAAAAAAAAAAAAAAAAAAAATTTTTTTAAAAAAAAAAAAAAAAAAAAAAAAAGCACCACCAATCACAGGTGAAACTAGACCAGAATCCAGAACCCTTTTTGTCATTGGACAAGTGTACAACGAAATTATACCAGCAACCGAGTATGAAGAATAACATAAACTAAGAAGACTATAATGACCATAATGTGTGGAGAAAAATTCTTTAATTTCATGTATTTGCGGAGCTTTCTGATGGAAAGATTAGCTGCTTATTGCTAAAGTAAAGCTCTGTCACTGGTATGAAGTAATGCCTGTAATGTAATATAACTAAGTACATTCACTAAGTACTGTACTTGAGTATTCCTATTTTCTGCTACATTACTTAATACTTAAACTCCATTAGGTTTCCTTTTTAAGGCAAAAATTGTACTTTTACTCCACTATATGAATGAATGAATGTTAAAAAAATGAACACTGATTCTAATAATCAGTTGTTAAATATTGGGTCTGATAATTGGCCACAACAATAAGAATTGAACCTATAGTGTAAATCATAGTATAGCATGATGCCTACATGTAATTGTTATTTTGTAATATTTGTTTTTGTATGGGTCACATTCATGTTTACCAAAGTAATTTAACTTGTACTCAATATCTTTATGAGTTTTGGGTACTTTCAACAACACTGCAGATGGCTATTGATCAATGATCTCAAAACGATTTAATACATGACTCAATAATGAATTAAATGGTTCTTTATTTTGTTGGTCAAGTGGGTCAAATATTTATTTTGACTAAGGGATGAATAAGTACAGTTTAACCAGTAACATTTTCAACATTTTAACTTCCTGTTTGCTCCAAACTTTTAGAATTTGAATTTTAACCTTTTACTTTTACAAAAAAAATTGAGGATGACTCAGAGAGGAAGAAATTCTGCATTTAATGCCACATTATTTTTATGGGCATTTCATTTATGGGCATTTACCTTTTTGTATGAAATCTATCATTTACAGATGTCTCTTTTTGGCATATATTGAGTATACAAATTTTCTAAATGTTTCTTTATAGGTGAAATAGGTGAAATCTGGTGTGTTGGAGCTACATCTAAGTCTTTGTCCTTAGGTAGGCATATTTGAAAATGAAGGCTCATCTGTGTGTTTTGACTTTTTATACACAGGCATACTGCTTTAAAACTCCTTCCTGGGAGAAGATGTTCAGAAAATCGGTTCAGGGATTGTGTACACACGAAAAATGTCTTTTTGGCTTATTATGTCACACTGCACCAGTTTCTCCTCCTTTTGACGTCAATGTGCACCATTATCACTTTTGTTTACATGAAGCTCTTAGCCTTTTCCTATTTTGGGTCCAAAGCATAGATGAGAAGCTGGGAAGATATTTGTGTTCCTCCAGGGGCTGAGCCTATAAGCAGTCTCGAGGCTAAACCCCTAATTGTTTCTCTTGAAGCAGTGGCAAAGATTAAATGGAGGTTCCACTTGTGTCTGTACAGCTGATGCAAAACAGTCCACTTTACAAATTTATAAACTATTATTTAACCAGAGTTTCTGTGCAACCTGTCTATCAATCCCACCATAGCTGCTGACATGCTCAACACAGGCTCATTCTCTAACCTTTCTCTGACCGGAGCGCTCATGTTACCACACACACATGCACATCCACTCCACAGCAGATCTACGCTACTCATATAACATAGTGATTTGTTCAATGGTGGATGTAGTTGCTGCTAACTGGGCATTTTGCATGCCTTCATTTTCATACTGGTAATTTTTGTTAGCGTACTGGAACCAGTAATGATATTATGTTTCTGAGTGGCCAAAATGACTTTGCAATTACAGTTTACTTGACAGACTTGATATGCCTTTGACAGCACTTAAGACTGCATGTTCACATTCTCATGCAAGCCAAAGTTACGGCGAAATACGTGCGTGGATGGGATTATTTTAAAAAATGGAGGAGGAAATCCTCTGTTTTCAAAAAAACCTGCCTACGTTTGGTCTAAGCCTCAAACTATCAGGGTCGGGTGTCCCTGCAGTCACTGAATGGTGGTGGAGCAATGAGAGCAAGAATGGCTCACTTGAGCTAAATTAAGCTCGTTATCAGCACATACCTGGGCCCTTTGCATCTCCTTTAAAGGCTGAATACAAATGTCCAGACTTCTCAACAATTGCAGACTCATGGATTTTGTGGCTGTGTAACTGAGGACAGCTTTGTACTTAATAGTATTTTATTATTGTAGTCCTTTGATGAGAGCCCACAAAAACCATGCAGTTTATGGCAAATAGGCAGAGATAAATGCTCATAGTATTAAGCACTATTGCCTGAATCAAGAGTTTGGATCACTGGATTCGATTCCCGGGTCAGGGCTTTTCTGAGTAGAGTTGCATGTTCTCCAGGACCTCACTGAAAGACCTACCACTCAACTGACGTCCTATGTAGAACAACAGTGGAGCATAGTCTGGTTCATGGTAATGCTAATGTGCACATGTTTGAGCTCTTAGCAGATGTTTGTGAAAAACCTGATTCAGCTGACTGAACTAGTAACCACAGTAGCCACAGACTCAATAAAAAAAATCATTCAGTTTTTTGAATGAAGACAAATTTAAGGGCCTACAGAAAATTCTTAATCGTCCAAGTTCGCTTATAAATTTGCCATAAAATGTAATACAGTGAGTTGTTTCTCTCCTTGTTAAAAGTGTTTGTCACGTCATAACTGTCATATGTACAGTCTTAGATGCAAACATTAGGCAGCTGTTTATAAAATGTTTCAATTAATTTTACTGTAAATTTATGAAATAGGGTAAGAGTTTGACTTGAAGTTTAAATTTACAGACGTGAAAATAGCTCATTACACTTTTTTTTTTTATGACAATGGATCTAATGCTGGGATAGACGTGAATATTTTAAGAAACATGCACATATCTCTATGTCTGTAAGGAACTGTATAAAAACAGAAACTGATTTTAGCTTCCATTTCTGCTTCCTGTATTATGCAATATGCCTGACCAGCTACTGCGGTTTCAGCAAAGAGGACGTGTGCATCAATGTTAAGCAATACAGACATGCATACTAATAGGAGCTTAAGTTACACACAAAATGACTCACCATGTCAATAATGTTTGCAGAGGTTTTTCCCTCCTGTTTAGTATTTACTGACAGATCTAAAACTGTCATTAAAAGCATTTGGAAAACACTTCATTTCTCTATATTCATCTAAGTATCAGCTACATTAGTAAATATATACTGGTGCAGTAGCTGCTACAATCTATGTTCAGTATCCTGTACAGACCCTCAGTGCTATAACAATACAGTAGCTTCTTTTACACCTAATGATTAATAATTTAGCCGGCTCTGGAAACATGCTTTTGCTTAAAATATTGACCTTTGATAATAATCTCCTCATAATTATAGACACAATATAACAACCTTGAACATACAACATTTAACAATACTTTACTCCTACCTGTTCTTTCATTCTGAATTAACCAGAAATCCAACATTTAAATTATTACATTTTTACTCTTGGACTGGACAGCAAAGGGAAACAGGGACAGGAATCTTGTCTGCTTGCAGGTCGGTTGTACACAGACCAGGATTAAAGATGGAAGAAGATCCCCCTAATGGATGGAATGAAAAAAAAACATCATGATGGACTCAATATCAAAGTCACCATGGAAAACAGGAAGCTCAGTCTCTTCTCTGTCCATGGCTGCTCAAGTCTGTCAAGAGATAGGTTGAGCTTTAAATCAATATGCAGGACACACTAGGCAGCATCAATAGGAGAAAATCTATTCATAACTACAATGAAATTAAGCTGATGTCTCAACAAGGACTGGAATTAAAATTGGACTAAAACAAAATCTATAGAGTGAAAAAGCAATAGAACTAAAGAGAAGCTGCTTCTGGATACAGGGCAGGTCCGCTGAGGCTGATGCAAGGCAGGTGTGCTATAGGAAAAGATCTGGAACCCAGGAGAATGAAGGAGGGAGACCACATCCACACAAGTAAACACAGACAGAAGAGTATTAGGAAAAACTGGGAAAAGTAAAACACATTAAAAAAAAAAAACTGTGATGGCAAGGCAATGACCATCACAGTACAAGGAACACCCACACACCTGATTGCCTTTTCGCAATTTTCAGTTATTTGTCAGAAGACTCATGTCTCACTGATCTGCTGAGTGTCTCACTGACTCATGACCAGGTGACAGCCTGCAAGAACAACTGAATCAACTAAAAGGAAATCATTAAGTAATAATTATTCTGCACATCTGTGTTTTCTCCACAGAAATATCCATCCCATATTCAATTGCAAGTCTATTTTGCCAGAATAACTGAGAACACCTGTGTGTGGAGAGCTGACTGATGGTGGTGTAACACACAATTACAATATATCTGTGTAGCTACTTGTGGGAAAAAATATTAAATTAATTTAGTTTGGGACAGTTTAGGGATAAGCAGTTCACGTCATTAGGACTAATAAGTAAACTAATTTGGAATATTGTGTTAATGTGTAATGTATTTTTTTGGGATGCATTGTGCATACAGTATCTGAAACTAAATTCTGATATTTTCAAATCCCCCTCAATGAAAGATATAAATTATGTTAAAAATATCTGTAATTATGTCAAAGGATAGATGACAGAATGTAGGAGGAGGGACTTGCCATAGACAGACGCGCCACATATCTGGACTAGCTATTCAATGTTAAAAACGACTTGCCATAGGCACGCCAGCTCAAACTATCATTAAGCATGGCAGAGTATCCTGAAGAAGCCACTGGAATTGTATTTTACCCACAACAGTAACCGCCATTTCTCCTGCCAACAACGATGCTATTCTCTCGTTTTCCTCAAGCACATTTGGACCTGTATCCAATTGGAAGCCTCCTATCAAGAATGTCATTTGCAGCAATCCTGATGGGTCAAAATTACATTTGGGATATCTGTAAGTTCAATTCTGACGAGTAAAAACTGAATTACAGATAACTGCATTTTTCATTTTGGATATGTGGCGAGAAAAATGACGGTTTTAGTGACACTTTTACAGATATCTAATTACAGATATCTAGATATGACTACTCAAAACTGAATTACAGATATCTCTAACTCTCATTTTGAGTAGTCAAAATGTAATTATAACGAGTCAAAATTACATTGTTGATATCTGTAATGTCAGTTCTTCATAGTCAAATTTAGGTATTAAATTTTAAAAAGGCTTGCCATAGTGTTGTTTTCATTATTTTTTGATGGGTCAGGTGAGGAATGTTTCAGTGTGGCATGAGAAACAGAGAGGAGGAGTAATGGCGAGCTGGGTTGTTGAGCCTAGTGTGTAACTTTTCCCTTTTGAAAACTTGTTTCACCATACTTTCAGCTAAACAACTGCGTGGCTTTTAGTAAGCGTGAAATCTTTGAAGGAACTTGATGTCGGAGGACTGGGTTGAGGACCGAAGTGGACTGTGAGTGTCTCCAAGGAGAGCACATGGTTACTGCTGTATGTTTTTTTGTTTTTTGTACCTGCGACGCAAACAGAGTGCTTTTTCGACAGAACTGGGAGTTTGAGTGTCCGAACGTCTGCAGTGGAGAGAGTTTCCACCAGATCAGGAGGCAGCCAACCGTACTTTTTTCCGAGAGGGGGAAGAAAGTTTGTAGCTGACTGAGGAGCAAGGCTTCTCCATCTTTCCACTACGGGAGATGGCACTACACCGCAGCATCCAGGCCTGAAACGTTTTTCCAGTTATTATGCATGTGTCTTTGAGAGTGTGCGCGTGTGTTGGCCCACATCGTTAGTAGCTTATTAAGGAGAAAGAGGGTATTAAGTAAATATCAATGGAAACAGGTGTTTGTAAAGTGCAATGGATTTTATTAGGTGAGAGCCAATAGAAACTGGCACATTTGGGGTGTTTCTATAATGGTTTATTTGTTATTTGATTGCCACTTTAGATTGAAACCATTTCATTGATTCTTTTTAGAATTTGTCTGGGATCAGTTACTTTAAGTAATATAAGTTTATAGCCATACAAATAGTCCATTTTTGATTAGTAGGCTATCTGAATGTCACTAAACAATGGTAAACCTTTGCGTAGCTATCTTTTAACTTACAAGAAACCCAACTACTCCATTAATCACATCATGTGGCGGTCATTTAGTTCAGAGTTGTGGGGAGGTTACATAAATTGGAGGCCCCGCTGATTGTTTGTGTAAATATATAAAAAGAGAAAAGATAAAAAAATTGCCCACTCGCTCTCTGTGGGCGGTCTTGTGTCTATATATATTTTTTACCTTTCTGACCCAGACAACACAAATGATGGCAAATAAATACTACAAAAAGACCCCTATGATGAAGAATACCAAGGACTTGTGACCCCCTGCCCGGAGGGGTACCGGGATCCCGCCCTGGAGCCACACTTGGGAAAGGGATCTGTAGGTGCCTGGTGGCTGGGCCTTTGCCCGTGGGGTTGGGCTCAGCCAGAAAGAGAGACATGGGTCCATCCTCCTGTGGGACCACCACCTACAGGAGGAGTCATAGGGGTCCAGTGCTATGTGGATCGGGTGACAGAGATCTTCCGAGCCTTTCTGATCCCCGGTTGCTGAAGCTGGCTATGGGACACATGAAACTTTACCTCTCTGGTGGGGAAGGAACCTGAGCTTGTGCAAGAGGTTGAGATATTCCAGCTACATAGTCGGGCTCACTTCAATGCACAGCTCAGGTTCTGGTACGAGTCTTCTTGTGAGGGATTGAACTCTTTTCTTTGCTGGAGTTTTTCTGGGTGAGAGGCAGAGAGCAGGTGTGGGCTTACTAATAGCTCTCCAGTTCTCGGCCAGTGTGTTGAACTTTACCCCTGTGGACAAAAGAGTTACTTCCCTGCACCTTTGGGTTCGGGAACGGGTCCTGACTGGGTTGCGCCAAACAGCAGTTCAGAGTACCCACCTTTTTTCTGCTGCAAAGTGCCCCTGCTGTGGACTCCATTGTTCTAGGTAGAATGGCCTGCCCGACCTGAACCTGAGCGGTGTTCAGTTATTGGATTACTGTGCTAGCCACAGTTTGTCCATAACTAACACCATGTTCAGCCATAAGAGTGTCCATAAGTGTACCTGGCACCAGGACACCCTAGGTCGACAGTCAATGATTGACTTTGTAGTCGTATCATCTGATATGTGGCTATATGTGATGGAGAATCGGGTAAAGAAAGGAGCAGAACTGTGGTGGTGAGTTGGATCAGGTGGTGGCAGACCGGAGAGGCCCAAAAATATAGTGAGGTTCTGCTGGGAAAGTCTGGCTGAGGACCCTGTCAAAATGGTCCTCAAGTTGCAACTACAGCAGAGCTTCAACCAAATCCCAGTGGCGGTGGGGGGACATATAATCCGATTGGGCCATGTTCCATGCCACCATTGTCCAGGGGGCTGTTAAAAGCTGTGGTAGCAAGGTTGCTGGTGCCAGTCGTAACCCCAGAGCCCTCTATTGGACACCAGAGGTGAAAGGGGCTGTCAAGCTCAAGAAGGATACCTACAGGGCATGGCTGGCTTGTGGGATGCCTGAGGCAGAAGACAGCTACCGGCAGGCCAAGCAATCTGGGGCTCAGGCGGAGGGAGTCAAGTTCAGTGGCCTCCAGATTCCATCTCCGCTTTTTGCAGATGATGTGGTCCTGCCTCATCCAACAGTGACCTCCAGCTCGCACTTGGAAAGTTGGCAGCCGAGTGTGTGTAGCGGTAGGGATGAGGATCAGCACCTCTAAATCTGATGGATTTCACACTCTGAGTCAGGAAAGAGTTGCTGCCCCAAGTGGAGGAGTTCAAGTATCTTGGTGAGGAGCTCAGACATCTGGGAGGAGCTCGGTGTAGAACAACTGCTCTTCCGCGTTGAGAGGAGCCAGTTGAGGTGGTTCTGGCATCTGGTCAGGATGCCTCCTGGTTGTCTCCCTGGGGAGGTGTTTCTTGTTTGCCCCTCCAGGAGGAGACCCTGGGGCAGACCCGTGACAAGCTCGACAGATTATATCTCTCGGCTGCCTATTAAAGTCCTGGTGTCCCCCTGGAGGAGTTGGTGGAAGCAGCTGGGGAGAGGAATATCTGGATCTCCCTTCTTAAACTGTCGCCCCCGAAAACCAGACACGGATAAGCATCAGAAAATGAAATACTACAGTTCTTTGAAAATAAATTAAAGGTGCTGCGAGTTTGCAATTCATAGCTTGATTAAATAAAAAAAAAAAAAGACAAATCAATAAAACTTAATGAGCTCTAGCGAAAGTTCAGTCAGGAAAACTATCTGCATGTGCACCATATTAAATCGTATTAACTTCCAATAGTCCCCCTTCTCTCTCACGTTACTAATATCTCCTCTGGGCTGTCACTTCAAGATCGGCTGTTCATCAGCTGATCTCATCTATCCAATCAACGAGTGTGAATCTTGCATCTTTAACCTATCATATTGTTGCGGTCCTTTTAAATATGTCTCTGCTCCCTGCCTAGTTCTTTCATGCTGCTTCTGCTGTGCACACCCCTCCACCTCCACATCTCCACCCAATCCTGGGAGTTCCACCAACTCCATCATTTCCAGTTTCAGCAGAGTCATCAGCCACCACCACCACCACCACCAGTGTCTGGAGTCTACTGGGGGATCTATAGTGCTGCTGCTTAGGAAGACAGCCATCAATCAGAATCTCGCTACACTGTAAATGCTAACATTTATTTTTAATAATAAATAGTTAGTGGGATTAACTTGGTTTTGATCAATCTGTCAAGAACAATTACTTCATATGAATTACTAGTAAATTGGGATCAAAAATGTGAACCAACTAAGACATTTTAGATTCAGATTACTAACAAAACTCTATTCCAATTATTGGAAATGCGCAGTAGCCTCTGTGATACATGCCTGGACATGCTGAACAAGCCCGAGCCAGCGCAGCGCAGATTGGACGTCTCCCCAAATACAATGACATTTTTACCATGACTGGAGTAACATCCATGTTCAGTTTGATTTGGTGAGTATCCTCATTGTTTTAACTTGTTTTTCTTTCCTGGCTTATTATTTTTATCAACGCCAGTTCAAGGTTCTTGTTTAGGCTAGGCTTATGTAATGTCAACATTAACTTGTTACCTTATCCTAGCTAATTTAGGCTAACTCATGGTCATTGCCAACACTATCTTCAGATTGAAACCCTTTTTAAACATGGCTCGGTAAAATGTTTAAAATGCCATTGTTAAAGAACGTGATTTAATTCTGTTTTTCACCTGGTCCTTATATTTTTGGACATTAATAAGATCATATTAGGTAAGGCTAACGTTAAGTTAGATACACGTTTCGCACGGGGTCAGGCTGTTAATTTGAAATGGTCCGATTTAACATTAACATTAAGGGGCTGTGCAAAGCATAATAATTCACCCCGACATTTTAGTATTCGTTATATTTGTTATATTCGACTCGCATGCCTTCTTTGAGCGGAGCCACGCACCAACCGTTTTAACAAGCTAGCAGAGCACTTAACATTATTCAAACATCAGGACTTGGCGCAGTACGTGAAGCACAGCAAAGCATGGTATATGACCTTTAATCATGGTTTGCAGCAACGTTTAACATTTCTATGACTTTTGCATGAACACGCTTCAACCGACATTGTTGTGGCTTGTTCATTAGCTAAAGTTATTATTTTTTCATTGTCAAACAGCAAGCAGCTTATTTATTGAACTTATCAAACGTCCACTTAAACACAATCCATCACTACAATGACTGCAAAGCTAATTCATATAAAAAATTCAGAATATTTCATTGTCATCACTCTTGTAACTGAAAGTCAATTGTTGACAACTAAATCAGGAGTTCTTATCAATACAATTTATTTTGTTTGAAAGAGGTATAAAATTGTTGTCGTGTGGTTTACTGTCTCTTTAATTAATTTAACTATGCTTGGTGCTAAAATCATCCCTTCTCCCTTTATATTTGTGTCAAGCAGACCGAACTCTTGAATGCAATGGACCTATAAGTACTGCACTTTTTGTGCTAAAAAGAGAGACCATTTACTGAAACATTGTGTTGTTTGTGTCTTGTGAATATGTCAACATTTTTTTGTCTCTGTATCATTAGACATCAGTTGTTACTCCCCAGTGCACCTTTGTCCTGAAAGGAATTCCTGTTATACTCACAGATGACTCGAACGAGAAAAAAACAGATGCCACTTCCACCAGCTCCTCCAGGGAAACACAAGGTGTTCCCAGGCCTGCTGAGAGAGTAGGCCTGTCATGATAACAAATTTTATTGGATATTCTGTCCCAGAAATTATTGCGATAAATGATATTACTGTCAATGTTATTTTGAGACACTTCTTTTGATAATATAGTGATAATATAGCATCATAATGCAAGTACACCCTTTCAAAGAGCAATAAAATTTTATGTCTCAACAATATTTAACATTAAGAAATTTTAGATAAAAAAAAACAAAACAACCAAAAACCATAAATAAAGTCATCCAGTCTCTTTGGTAGAGGGACATGAGGAAATTAAACTTGCATGCAAATGGTGATGTATTGAAGCCGGGAAAATGATTGAAATCATTTTCAGAAATTGTCGATTAATTAATTTATTTATTATTGCGACATGCCTATGAGAGATATAATATTATCTTAGAGTATCAAATAGAAAGACTTCCCAACATAACTTGCATTTGCAAATGTATGTCCTCACTGTATGCTGCAACAGATGAGGCCATTGCATCGGAGACTGTCAGAGTGCTCACTGTTCTTGGGGAGATCTATGGAGAAGGTCCTTCACCAGGTCCAAGCTCGCTGCAGCTCCAGCCCAAGTTCCATGCAATTATCCTTGGGGGGAGCATTGTGATGGACAATATTCGAGACTTGCCCCTGGCTGTCTGTCTCCTGTTTGGCCTCAAATACGATTATCCCAAATGCATGTCAAATACCCTGCAATTCATTCGATCAGTCATGCTTGGATTGGGAAGCAAAAACCTCCTACTGAAGTTGCTAAGTCTGAAAAATAGCGTACTGAGATAGCTTTTGGTGACCAGACTGCAACTTCAGATGGAACTAACTTCAAGGTTATTACACTGTCTTGTTGAGTTTGAGACCTATGTTTAGCATAATCTCTTGTTATTTATTCTGTGGAGAACCCGAGCTTGTTCATTTTACTTTGAAGATTTTCAAGGTTTTTCTTCCCCTGGTTGGAGTCTTGCAATGAACAAAGAATGAATGTATCTGCTGTTGAGAGTTCAGTGTAAAAAAAAAAAAAAAAAGATAACTGTTACACTGTTGTTTTTATTACCTGTGCAGAGCCCAAGTAGCCTGCTTGTTTTACTTCAAAGATGGCAGTTGAATTTTAGTAGTCATGTTTTCTCAGTGTTTTCATACTTTTACATGTTGACAGTTGCAGAAGAGTTTCCCCAAAAAATTAAATTTGATAAATTGAAACCAATCATTTCCTCATTTTATTCTTTATAATGGATATTGCATAGATTACATAGATTTAAATGCTACTTTTCAGTTTAATGGTAATCTGCAAACTGAACCAGAAAATCATGAAGTACTGAATTTGGTAAGGTGTGGTAAAAAAAATTCAAAATAAGTACTTAAAAAATGTAAGCTTCGTAAGTATTACTTATTCAGAATAAACAAGCTGCCTTCACTTGAAAAATGAAAGCTTAGGAAGTATTACTTACTCATAAAAATATAAGATGAGTGTTACTTAATCAAAATAATTAAGCTTCACTGATTTACCATTACTACGTTCATGGAACAAATTTTTTTTAAGGCAATGAGTTTGCATACTTAGTATGTAAATTCAAAATGTCAGATTTTACAGTGTATAGAGTCCAAGTGCTAAAGACTTTTACTTATATTAATCATTTATCCTGTTCCTTAAACATTTTTTTCTTCTTCATTCTCTCCTTTCCT
>KV751325.1:2873727-2897633 GCA_001698575.1 Mola mola
AGCGATTTCGTCGAACCACTCCCTCACCGATATATCTCCTTTAGTTTTCCAATGTTGCAACACTATCTTGCATCCGCTGATAAGTGCTGTTCTGCACCATGAGATCTGGTGGACATTTAGACCACTTCCCTTTGGCACCACACCAAATAGACAAAGCATCGGTTGTTGTATCAGTGTAGAGGACATCACCGTATTGATAAAAGAGATCATCTTAGACCATAGGAAATCTATCATGGGGCATGAATACAACATATGTAAGAGGGTGCACCATGAAGCATCACATCTCCAACATAGGTCATAGAGTCCTAACCGTGCCATTTTACATGGGGTCCAATAAATCCTGTTGATAATTTTATAACTAATCAAACGTGTCTGCATTTCCCTTGAAACTTTAAACCATGAGCCAATAATTTTCCCCCATATTTCCCCAGATATTTATTCCCCTATTTCCCTCTCCCAGCATCTCTTAAGGCCTTCAAAACTGGGTGGCTGGGATCCTGTCAAGAGGTTATAGAAACATGATGTTTTCCTTTTTAAATGCCCATCCTGTTCTAGTCTGACCTGTATTTCGGTTTTGGATATAAGTGGTATTTGTTTAAGGTATGCCAGAATACAACTCCGTACCTGCAAGTATTTCCAAAAATCTTTGTTTGGGAGTTTATACTTTTCCCTTAATTGTTCAAAATACAGAAGTTGTTTTCCATCAAATAAGTCCCCAATATAAACAATTCCGGATTTGACCCAACCAGCCCAGGAAAATGTTTTTTTTTAACATATCCTGAGGCTTTTATTATGCCATAATGATGTTTTATTTGTAAAATTGGGATTTAAGCTCACGGTCTTATGTGAGGCTCGCCATGTCTCGTGTAAGAAAGTGAGTACTGGATTGGTCTAAGGGATGACATCACTAGTTTGAGTAATAAAGGCCTGGACCGAGTAAGGGTACATAAGGTCTTTCTCTGTACCCACCCACGCTGGAGCTTGGTCAGCTGTCATATATAGTTTTGATAATTGTTTGAGACAGAAAGCATAATGATACCAGGCTATATGCGGGAGGCCTAGGCCTCCATCCTCTATGGCGGTATAAAGTTTTGTCCAATTTATATATGGTTTTTTACCAGCCCATAAAAAATTGTAAACAGCTTCATTATATTTTGATAGTGCATTGCGTGGTAAGCTTAATGGTAACATTACTTCTATAATTGATTTTAGGAACTATTGCCATCTTTAAAATATTAATTTTACCCAGAAGTGACAGTCCCAATTTGGTTCAGTTTTGTGGCATAAGCTCAATTTTCTGAATTAGAGGGAGGAGATTGATTGTCATAATGTTATCCAGCCGCGGAGGGATCTTTATACCCAAATATGTTAGGCCAGATGGCTGCCATGAAAATTGCCAACCCTGCCGAACACTAGGTGGACAGAGTCTCGATAGGGGCATTGCTTCAGACTTTGACCAGTTTATCTTTTAACCAGACGCACCTGAAAACGAGTCGATCAAAATGAGGATGTGAGGTATAGTTGTTGATGGGTGTCTGCACTGTAACAAAATATCGTCTGCATACAGGAGCAATTTATGCTCCTTGCCACCAGCCTTAATGCCAATTATATTGTTGTTTTGCCTAATAGCAATTGCTAGTGGTTCAAGGACCAGAGCAAATACTAAAGGGGATAGGGGGCAACCCTGCCTTGTCCCCCTGTGAAGCTGAAAAGGGGGAGACCTACTGCCATTTTTTACTACAGATGCCTTGGGATTGTAATATAATAATTTAACCCAGTTAATAAAAGATGGACCAAGACCAAATTTTTCTAGTGACCGAAAAAGGTAAAACCACTCCACACTGTCGAATGCTTTCTCAGCATCCAGCAAGAAAGCTACAGTTATATTTTCCCCATTTCCAGTTTGCCACATGAGATGGAGCAGCCTGCGTAGGTTGTCAGATGGTGTCCTATTCTTAATGAAACTCACTTGATCTGGGTGAATAAGTTTTGGTAAAACAACCTCCAGTCCACACGCTAAAATCTTGGAAAGCAGCTTAGCATCAACATTAATCAGTGATACCGGGCGGTAGTTGCCACATTGTTGTGGGTCCCTGTCTTTTTTATGAATCAAAGTTATTATAGCAGTTTGCATACTATCTGGAAGAGAATCTCTTTCTAAGGCATCCTTAAATACTCTAAGTTGTTTTGGGGCAAGAAGATCTGAAAATGTTTTATAAAATTCAGCCGGGAGGCCGTCCTCCCCTGGAGATTTCCCACCCTGCAGGTGGTCCCACCCTTTTTAACCTCCTCCAATGTAATATCTGCTCCAATTTCACCCCATTCCTCCCGTGATAGGGTTAGGCAGTTTACACTTGATAAAAAGGAACTAATATCTTGAATACTTGGGTTATCCAATTTATAAAGATTTTCATAAAATGTGGCGAATATAGCATTTATGTCTATGTTGTCTGTTTTCAGTTCACCTCTATCATTCTGTATCCCTGGTATAATTGATTGGGTATACTGCTGCTTTGGTCTCGGTGCAAGAAATCTCTCTGTTCTCTCCCCTTGTTCATAAAATTTGTGTTTAGTTCTGAATAATGTATATTCAACTTTCTTCTGTAACATAGAGTTGTATTTTGCTTTTAATTTATTTAGTTCAAGAAGAGTCGAGTGGTCAGATTGGGTAGAGTGCATCTTTTCCATTTTTTAATATCCACCTCCAGTTCATGGAAATTGTTCCGTTTCATTTCATTTTCTGCCGCTTATCTGGCTCCGGGTTGTGGGGGCAACAGCCTGAGCCGGGAGATCCAAACACTCCTCTCCCCGGCCACTTCCACCAACTCCTCCGGGGGGATACCAAGACGTTCCCAAGCCAGCCAAGAAATCTCTCCAGTGTGTCCTTGGTCTACCCCGGGGTCTCCTCTTGGATGGGCATGCCCGAAGCACCTCCCAAGGGACACGTCCAGGAGGCATCCTGACCAGATGCCTGAACCACTTCAACTGGCTCCTCTCAATGCGGAGGAGTAGCGGCTCTACTCTGAGCCTCTCCTGGATGTCCGAGCTCCTCACCCTATCTCTAAGGCTGAGCCCAGCCACCCTGCGAAGGAAGCTCATTTCGGCCGCTTGTATTCGTAGACGTAGATTGACCTGTAAATTGAAAGCTTTGCCTTCTGGCTCAGCTCTCTCTTCACCACAACAGATCACTTCAGCGTCCGCATCACTGCCGGCACTGCTCCGTCTCTCAATCTCCCGTTCCATTTTCCCCTCACTCGTGAACAAGACCCCGAGATACTTGAACTCCTCCACTTGGGGAAGCGGCTCTCCCCCGACCCAGAGTGGTTCAATCCACCCTTTTCTGGCTAAGAACCATGGCCTCAGATTTAGAGATGCTGATCCTCATCCCTGCCGATTCACACTCAGCTGCAAACCGTCCCAGTGCGAGCTGGAGGTCACTGTTCCATGAGGCCAACAGGACCACATCATCTGCAAATAGCAGAGATGGAATCCTGAGGCCACCGAACTTGACTCCCTCCGCCGCTTGGCTGCGCCTAGAAATTCTGTCCATAAAAATTATGAACAGAACCGGTGACAAAGGGCAGCCTTGGTGGAGACCAACCCTGATTGGGAACGGGTCTGACCTACTGCCGGCAATGCGAACCAAGCTCTGGGTCCAACAATACAGAGATTGAATGGCCCGTAACAAAAGACAATCTACCCCATACTCCCGGAGCACCCCCCACAGGAAACTTTGAGGGACACGGCCATAAGCCTTCTCCAGATCCACAAAACACATGTGGACTGGTTGGGCAAACTCCCATGCCCCCTCCAGTACCCTCGCAAGGGTATAGAGCTGGTCCAGTGTTCCACGGCCAGGACGAAAACCACAATGCTCTTCTTGAATCCGAGGTTCAACTAGCAGCCGGACTCTCCTGGAGTGAACCTTCCCAGCGAGGCTGAGGAGTGTGATCCCCCGGTAGTTGGAACACACGCTCTGGTCCCTCTTCTTGAAAAGGGGAACCACCACACCTGTGTGCCAATCCAAAGGCACAGACCCGATGTCCACACAATGTTGCAGAGGCGTGTCAACCATGACAGCCCTACAACATCCAGAGCCTTGAGGAGCTCGGGACGAATCTCATCCACCCCGGGGCGTTTCCGCTGCGGAGTTGTCTGACAGTCCCAGCGACCTCGACCCCAGTGATGAGAGAGCCCAGCCCAAATTCTTCCGGCTCTGCCTCCTCCTCGGAATGCGTGTTGGTGGGATCGAAGAGATCTTCAAAGTATTCCTTCCACCTCCGAACTATAGACTCAGTTGAGGTTAACAACTCCCCTCACACACTGAAGACCGTGTGGACGGGGTTCCGCTTTCCCCTCCTGAGCCGCCGAACAGTTTGCCAGAATTTTCATCGGCACCGACTGGAAGTCTTGTTTCATGGCCTCACCAAACTCCTCTTTTTCTTTTGGTTTTTGTCTCAGTGACCAACCGACCTGCAGATCGCTTGGCCTGCCGGTACCTTTTTGCTGCCTCGGGAGTCCCACAAGCCAGCTTGCCTTGTAAGTCTCCTCTTTCAACTTGACGGCCCCTTTCACCTCTGGTGTCCACCAGCGTGTCCTGGGGTTACCACCATGACTAGCACCAGCGACCTTGCCACCACAGCTTCGAGCAACCGCCTCGACAAGGGCAACGCGGAACATGGCCCACTCAGGTTCCATGCTCCCCAATACCTTGGGGATGTGGTTGAAGCTCCTCCAGAGGTGGGAGTTGACAGTTGACGTTCACAGGAGACCCTCACTATTCGCTTGGGCCTGCCTGGTCTGTCCGGCTTCCTCCCCCACCACCTGATCCAACTCACCACCAGGTGGTGATTAGTTGACAGGTCTGCTCCTCTCTTTACCCAAGTGTCCAGCACATACGGTTGCAGATCAGATGATACGACTACAAAGTCAATCATTGACTGTTGACCTAGGGTGTCCTGGTGCCAAGTGCACTTATGGACACTCTTATGGCTGAACATGGTGTTAGTTATGGACAAACTGTGACTAGCACAGAAATTCTATAACTGACCACCACTCAGGTTCAGATCGGGCAGGCCGTTCCTCCCAATCACACCCCTCCAGGTCTTGCTGTCATTGCCCACATGAGCGTTGAAGTCTCCTGGTAGGATGATGGAGTCCCCAGTAGGGGCATTCTCAAGCACCTTTTCCAAGGGCTTCAAAAAGGGTGGGTACTCTGAACTGCTATTTGGCACGTAGGCGCAAATCACAGTCAGGATCCGTTCCTCAATGCAAAGGCGAAGGGAAGCAACCCTTTCGTCCACTGAGGTAACCTCCAACACATTGGCTGACAACTGGCGAGCTATTAATAAGCCCACACCTGCTCTCCGCCTCTCACCTGGGACAACTCCAGCATAGAACAGAGTCCAACCCCTCTCAAGAAGACTGGTTCCAGAACCTGAACTGTGCGCTGAAGTTAGGCCGACTATACCTAGCCGGTATCTCTCAACCTCTCACATCAGCTCAGGTTCTTTCCCCACCAGAGAAGTAACATTCCATGTTCCAATAGCCAGCTTCAGCAACCGGGGATCCGAACGCCAAGGCCCCTGCCTTTGACTGCCACCCGATCCACATAGCACCGGACCTCTATGGCTCCTCCTGTGGGTGGTGGGCCCACATGAGGACAGACCTATGTCTCCTTTTCGGGCTGAGCCCGACTGGACCCCATGGACAAAGGCAGGGCTACCATGCACTCGCCTACGGACCCCTTCACCAGGCCTGGCTCCAGGGCAGGGTCCAGTTACCCCTCCGGGCAGGGTGCACAAGTCCTTGTTATTCACCATCATAGAAGTCTTTTGAACCGCGCTTTGTCTGGCCCCTCACCTAAGACCAATTTGCCTTGAGGTCACCCTACCAGGGGTAAACAACCCCCAACAACATAGCTCCTAGGATCTTTTCAAATCAATTGTTCCAAACCATCACATGGGGAGTGGGGGCATAGATGTTTATTGCATGTACTGCAGGAAACGTAAACGTTTTACATGTTGTACATTGTAAACATGTACATTGCACAGCCCAACTAGGCACAAGATTTGGAAATTAGAAAATGCCATAAACTCTCTTTTGCAGTGCATCAGTTACTCTGTATTGATAAAAGATGTAATGCATAACACACATATTGCTACATTTAGCTTAGAGTTAAATTTTGCTTCTTTTACACCCTAATTATCTCAAAAATGTAAAGGCCAATAGCTCATTGGGAAAGACTACAAGACCACAGGGCACGCACTTTGGTCTACAAAATAAAACTGATACCAAGTTCTTGCTGCTGAGAGGAAGGGAAATTGTTCTGGAAATCATCCTAATGTTAGTTTATTGTAGAGATATTGAACAGATTTCTTTTTCAGATATGAGCAGTGTTGAATAAGTCAACCTCTAATAACGGCCTTAAACGCATCCCACTCCACGGCTGGATTTGACACTGAGCCTTCATTGTTCAGCCAATAATTTAGTATCTCACTTTTGATCAATTCCACTGACTGCTCATCCTTGAGCAGGGATGAGTTAAATCTCCACCTATTGGGCCAAAATTTTGATAATTGGCCCAAACGTAGTGACAACCCCACTGTTGCATGATCTGATACTAGGATGGTACCTATAGTCATTTGTTCAGTGATAGAGAGTAGTGATTTTGAGATGAGAAAATAATCTATCCTTGAATAAGAGATATGTGAATGGGAATAAAAAGTAAATTCCTTATCTGAAGGGTGAAAATATCTCCAAACATCCACTAAATCTAACTCCTCTTCCAATGTATCAATTGCTTTTCGTGCCTGTGAGGGTCGTATAATACCACATGTACACGTTTTTATCAACCTTAGGTATTCCCAACATTATTGAAATCCCCACCTAATACTACATAAGCGTTTCCAAACTGTGTAATTTCATTACTAACCTCTACAAAGAAGCCCGGCAGGTCTGCTGTTGGAGCATATACGTTCATAAAAGTATACCTAATACCAAAGAGTTCAGCATCTATAGCTAACCATCTCCCCTCCTCATCTGATTGTTGTTTGAGTACTATCAAAATTCTTTTGAATTAAAATGGCAACTCCCCTCTGACTAGAAGACCCGGCACTATATAGAACTTTCCCAACCCAATACCTTTGCAATAATAAATGAGTCTCCTGCAGGAAGACCAGATCTGGATTTTTCTGTTTGAGATACAATAGAATCTTCCTCCTTTTGATGGCTGAGTTTGCACCCTTAACATTCAATGATGTCAATCTAACCAGTTCACCCATAGTTTGTTACTAGATGTATAATTAGCCAGATAATAAAAAGCATTTACCAGAAAATATTTAATCCTGCCCTATTAGATCTTTCCCTCGTGAAACAACAGAACTTACACATAACTCCATACTGTCCAACAAGACATTAACACAACATATATAAAAAGAAAAAGAAAACTACTATTAGCCCTAAAGGAACACTGGGCTCTCCTGCTTCAACTAAACTACTATAGTGCATTCGTATGTAAGGGGCACCTGGATGCCTCGCCCCACCCCACCCCATCCTTTATTTAACACATTAATATGCTTTTCACATATAAGGCAATAACTTGTTAACCACAACTGAGTATTATTATGTCTTCCAGGAGAAAAATGAAATAATATAAGTAAAAGAATGATAATCATCATTTTGAAAAAAAAGAAATAAAATATATATAATAACATCAGGCACATTCAGTGTAGAAACTGTGCAAACACGCGCATACATATATATACACACATACCTACTCAGATAAAATCTTCCCAAATATGCCAACCCTATATCTGCTGCAGGTAAATATACGTGTCAGTTGAAAATAATAGTACGCTAATATGTGCGTGCACATCCGTGTATGCACAGACACCCAACAAGGATGGCAAATAGTCCTCTCTGGAGACAGTAGACCAAACGATATGAACGATATGAAAATGACACACTATAAATCCGGTGCTTTAAAATAAAAAGCCTGGAGAATAACGACCGAACATACCCATTATGCCCATGAAGAGTTCCAGTCCAACACTCATTCTGGTATTCAGTCCTGCTTGGTGAGGAAGGCGGGTGCTGGATCTGGCAAGGTGAAGGTTTGGGACCTGTTGTTTGCAGAGACTTTCAGAGTTGCTGGATACAGCATGGAATATGACATCCCCCGCTCTTGGAGCTGTTTCTTCACCATGTCAAACTTTCTACGCTACTGGAGTACATCTTGAGAAAGATCCTGGAAGAAAGAGATTCTGTTGCCCTGTCATTCAACTCTCCTCTTCTCGCGGGCAGCCCAAAGAACGGTTTCTCTAGCACTGAATCTCAGAGAGCGAGCCAAAATATGACGACTGCGACCACCGTCCCGCTTCGGGCCGATGCGATGGGCTCACTCCAGTTCAAATCCCGCTTCAACATCGAGGCCCAGTTTTTCAACCAGAATGTTGAGCACAAAACCACTTAGATTTTGTTTCTCTACATTTTCAGGTATGCCCACCACACAAACATTATTCCGCCTACCTGCATCGTCTAAGTATGTAACTTTATCCTGGAGCTTTTTTAAGTTTGATATGGTGGAGTCTATGCTAGCCCCTCAGCTGTTGCTAGCGTCCTCTGGGTCAGAAATCCTAGTTTCAGCCTCCTTCACCCGCGCACCAAGTTCCTCCACAGTGGTTTGTAGCATTTCCAGGCCTGTTTTCACGCTGCTCACATCTGCTGCTATCCCTTGCAAAAGACTTTTGGTGCTGGCAAGCTCGGACATGGTGTTGTCAGGTGTGGCAGGGCTGCATTCTTGCGCGTCCATCTTATCCTCCATCGCATTCTTTTTGGATTGTCTCGATGAACGAGGATGGTTTTGCTTCAGGTCCTGTGACATATTTGTTAATAGCACTGCCTGAAACTATTTTAGCAAAGTTTATTCCAGATATGTGGCTGAGGCATGGGGGTAGGGAAGCCCAGCAGAGTGGAGCCAAAAGCTAAGCAGCCATGTCGGTGTCCCACTCCACCGGAAGTCTCCTCAACATCAAAATTTAACTGTATTGGGTGAATGCAGGGAGAAGGGCAATGCTAAAGCCATCCCCCTTGATGTATTGCTCGAGGGCAGCGACTTACCATGGAGGATTTTTGGATCCGCTGAAGAGGAGGATATATCCAGTGATGAACCTGTGAGGGGAAACGGTGCCGGAGTGGCATTCAGTACCAGGCCAAAATATCTCTCCAACCCTCGACTCCTGGAGCTATTATTACAGCCATGGGAGATATTTTGCAGATTAACTCTACGCCTGCCGGTGACGGTAATACATGTAGGAAGCTACGAACCTTCTCAGGGGTAGTCCCCACACTGCTTGGAGAATAGAACAAGCTCGGTTGATGATAGAGGAGTATGATCGACCAGACAGAAAAAGAGAATGAGAATAATGGAGAGTGTTAAGCGTCCTGCCTTAGAGATCCTGCAAGCTGTGAGATTCAATAACCCAAATGCGACATGCAAAGAGTATGTTGATGTAATTGAGAACAACTTTAGCACACCTGAAAAAGGTGAAGAGCACTATTTTACCTTCAAATTGCTGTGCCAGCACCCAGGTGAGAGACTGTCATAGCTTTTAAGGTGCATGGAGAGACTTCTTAATAAAGTGGTCAAAATGGAGGTTTACCACGTGTTTCCGCAGATAAAACTCGATTGATCAATTTATTAAAGATAACAACACACCTGACATGATGATTTTCAGTCTTTGGCTGAGAGAGTAAAGAGACAATCCTGCAACCTTTTTGCAGCTGCTGAACAAGATGCGTACTGCAGAGGAGTATGAGTCCTCTCGCCCTACGAGACCAGTCCATGTCAAAAGCTCAAATGTATCAACAGAGGCTGAAATGGAATGTCTGAAAGATGAGATTCAGGAACTAAAACCTCAAGTACTTGAGCTCACAGCATTATCGGTTGCTCCCTGTCCCATTTCGTCTGACCCACCAACTGCAGTCAAAACACAGGTGGGGAGCTCAGGAGAAAACAAAAATCTTAAACCAAGTGGTACCACTGAAATGACAGAGAGTCAAAAATGTCGAAAGAAGCGCTGTGAATGTGCAGTCAGATGGTATAACAGAAGGACTTTTCGCACCACTCTCTACCGCCCATGTAATAGTAGATGGCACACAATGCACTGCTCTTTTGGATAGTGGATCGCAAGTGACAATAGTGTATGTAAGCTGGTATGTGCAACACCTGTCACATGTACTCCTACGTCTGGTCAGTGGTTTAAATCTGTGGGGCCTTCATGAAGCAGAGATTAGCTATTCCTACAAAGGGTACATTTAGATTGATCTAGAACGGCCAGAGAAAAAGTCACATAAAGCTAAGTTTGCCCAAGTTCTTGCTGTAGTTTGCCCAAGTCCTCGTTGTTCAGATAACATCCCTGTCCTTGTTGGTACAAATGTTCTCATGGTTCAACAGTTTACTTCCAATGGAAAAGTTGCAGACTCAAATAACCCCCCGGTCAGTAAGAGTGTGTGTTCAAGAGGAAACGGCCCTTGAATAACCATGCCCTAAGCATTACAGAGTTACTCATGGGAACAGTTCATTGGCAGATGTAAAGTGGTCTGAACCTGGTCCTCTTGTCATTCCTGCCAGCAGTGAGTATATAGCTGTCTGTATTGTCAAAAAAAAAAAAAAAAAGATTTTGCAAGAAAGGATCCTCATCACAGAAAGAGCTACCTCATCTGTGTTTCCTCTGAATGTGTTTGTGCAGCCTATTGTCCTGTTCTCAAACATGATGGATAAAAAGTTTCTAGTTTTAATGCTGAGGGAGAAGATCTCTGAAATGTTCTATGTGTTCTCAACTGATGAACTGGACGTTGGATTAGGCAAGGAGTGAAACATCTTATACTGTTAAATGACAACATTCCAGTCAGTGAAAGGTTCCACTGGGTGTCACTAGCTGATCTTGATGACCTTCGTCCCACTTCAAAGACTTTTGGCAGCAGGGATAATAAAACAATCAAGAAGTCCCTATGCTTCAGCCATTGCCTTGGCAAGAAAGAAATCAGGACGATTTTGCATGTGTTTGGACTATCGTACCCTGAATCGAAGAACTATCCTAGACCAGTATACAGTGACTCAAATTGATGATGCATTGGACAGTTTGGCTGGTAGCAAGTGGTTTTCAGTTTTGGACTTAAACAGTGGTTACTACCAATGGCTTTAGAGGATAAAGAGAAAACAGGATGTCACAAGGGATCACAGGGGCCCCTACAATGTTTAAAAGAAAGAAAAAAAAGAAATCTTTTTTTCTCTCATGGAGAAAGCAGTCGGGCATATGCATATGCTGGAAGTCATAGTATACATAGATGATCTATTCATATTTGGAAAAACCCTAGAGTAGCATGGGCAGAGACGGTGTAAAGTATTGGACAGACTGGAAGAGACTGGTTTGAAACTGTGTATTGAAAAGTGTCTTTTCTGTCGACCACAAGTAACATATATGGGACATGTGGTATCAGCGGATGGTATTGCTACAGACCCTTCTAAAGTAGAGGCCATGGTTCACTGGAAGCAGCCAACTGACCTCCCATCTCTGCAATCCTTTTTAGGGTTCTGTGGATACTACCAATGCTTCATCAAGAATTACTCTATCATTGTCAGACAACTGACAGAACTCTACAAGGGTTACCCCCCAACACAAAGGAAAAAGAAACCAGCCACAAGCTCAGTAAAAGGCATACTACAAAGTGAATTAGCCTTCTGATTTCCTATGGGACGAATTCTGTACTGAAGCTTTACAGAATATCATTCATTGCCCCACACATGCACCTGTGTTAGCATTTGCTGACCTTTCAAAGCCCTATGTGCTACACATAGACGCCAATCTTAATTGATTGGGTTCTCAATCAAGTACACCCCGAGGGTTTAAGTTTGGTCGATTTTGCAAGTTCGGCTCAGTTCTTAAAAAGAACTACCGGATGAACCAGTTGGAATTCCTGGAATTGAAATGGGCTGTGGTTGATAAATTTCATGATTATCTGTATGGGTCCCAGTTTGTAGTAAGGACTGATAACAATCCACTCAAATACATTCTCACTATTGCCAAACTTACTGCACTTAGGCACCGTTGACTTGCTGCCCTTTCAACTTGAAACTTCTCCATACAGTATAAACCATGGCGCAGCAACATCAATGGAGATTCATTGTCACACAATCCCATTCCTACTGAAGAGACGGCAAAACATGACAAGATGTGCCCCTTGAGAGTGTTAAAGCTCTCGTTAAAACTGATATGATGTGGAAAGAGCATAGGACAGTTCATCAACTGTGCTGTATTACTGGGGTTTCCTCTAAAGCAGTCCCAGATGGTTATGTGTTCCCATCCCCCTTAGACAATGGTTGTTCGACTTAGATAAGCCGAAAAGACCTCATTAGAGCTCAAGAAACAGACCATGTTATCTCTATGGTCAAAGAAGTTGTCAAAGAGGGACACTCATTTAAAGCTGTTAAAGCTGAGGATCCCTTGGTCTTGCTGCTTCAGAGACAAGCGAACAAGTTGGTGCACTACTCTACAGAGTGGCAAAGACACCACCAGAAACAGAAGTACATCAGCTTGTCCTACCGAGAGTATATTCCCATGGTTCTTCGATCCCTACATGACGAGTCGGGCCAGTGGGGAGTGGGCAAGACAGTTGAATTCATCCAGGACTGATTCTACTGGCCAAAGATGAGTGCTGAGGTCAAGCAGTATGTAAAAAAAACTGTGGAAGATGCTTCATGCGTAAGGCAGTGACTCAAAGAGCTGCACTATTAAACCCAATTACAAGTAAAGGCCCACTGGATCTGGTATGTGTTTATTTTCTGTCTCTGTAACCAGACTCCAAAGGAATTGCAAATATCCTAATTGTGACCATCTGACTAGATACCAGAAAGCCGCCACTGTTGCCAAGATACTGTGTGAGCAGTATTTTGTAAATTATGGACTTCCTGCACAGATCCATTCAGATCAGGGGCGGGATTTTGAAAGTAAACTGATGCAAGACCTCCTGAGAAAGTTTCCGATACTTAAGTCCAGAATGGCATCTTACCACCCTCAGAAGGATCCACAACCTGAGCCTGTACACGACTTTCAATGCTAGGAACTCTGGACCTGAAGCATAAGCAACAGCTGAATCAGAACATCAGTCAGTTGGTCCACGCATACAATTGCACCAGGAACGAGGCCACTGGTTACTCACCATATCTGCTGATGTTCAGGAGAGGCGCACGTTTACCGGTTGACCTTTACTTTGGAGTCACTAAGGAGTGTGAAAAAAGTGTGCCATATCAGCAGTATGTTACTAAATTGAAAGCAGGTCTCTAGAAATAAAACTGAAAGTTTGATGAAAATGGTAAGAAATACTGCAGAAATACTGCATAAGAATTTAAGTTTCAATCGCATGTTTATAACTAATGTGGAATATTAATGTGTAATGTATTTTGTTTTGGGTGTATTTACTTTAGTGTCATAAGGGCACAGACAAGTGTTCTTCTCATTGTTTATTGATGGGTCAAGTAAGGCATGTTTCGGTATGAGGTGAAAAAAGAGGGGAGTCGGAAGTGGAAAAGGAGGAGGTGAGCTTGGTTGTTGAGCCTCGTGTGTAATATTTCCCCATTGAAAACTCGTCTCAACATACTTTTAGCCAAACGACTGCATGGCTTTTAGTGAGCGTGAGATCCTTGAATGAGTTTAAGGAATGAGACTCTGGAGCTCCGGGTTGAGGACCGGAGTGGACTGTAAGCACTGTAACACTCTCTGATTTTAAGAGTAGGCTTAAAACCATCCTTTTTGATGGAGCTGATAGTTAAGGCTCGCCTATCTTGCCCTTAGTTTTGCTGCTATAGGCATAGGCTGCTGGCGGAACACTCCATGATGCAGTGAGGTCTCTTCTCTGCTCCCTCTGACTCAGTGACATTTTCTGCACCACCTGTTGGAGGAGAGTAACGGCCCAGCATTCTGGCCTGTGGTTATTATGTGTGTGTATTATGTGTATAAATTTATAGCCGTACAAATAAGTTGGTCCATTTTGGATTGATAGAGTGTCTGAATTTCACTAAACAAGGGTTAACCTTTGGGTAGCTACCTTTTAACTTACAAGGAACCCAACCACCCCATCAATCACATCATTTGGCGGCCATTTAGTGCTGAGTGGTGTGGAAGCTACATCTGCTGTATAGTCAGCCAGCCCTCTGAACTGCCCACTTCAACCTGAACAAAAGAAGGCTTGCATTGTGTGGGAGGAACGAAAGGACCGATGCCCCGGATCTAAAGTCACAGGACTCAAAGATGTCACTGTCAGGATCTGTGTAAAGACTTACAAAGCTGCTATTGTTGGTCCAAGGGGAACCGCAAGCAGACAAATAACAAAGAATTCAACCATCCTGTTACATCCAACTGGACTTACCATAGTTAAAATAAAAAAAACACTACAACTTTCCTGGGGCGTTTAATTAGTTTGCATCTGTTTTTCTGCAAAACTGCAACATGTTTCATAAATAATCTTCGAAAATGTTTTTTTAAATACAAACCAACAAAATCAACCAACAATCCAGATGTTTTTGAAGCTAAAATTGTACAGTTTTTTAAAGTTAATCAGAAAACATAAATTAAACTGAATCATTTTGAATTTTAATCAAACTTTTTTTTTTTTTTTTTTTAACTTGACGTGGTGATTAAATATCGGCACCTCTTCAAGAGTCCTTAAACTCACTTGCCTCAGCTGAAATAGCCTCTGTAATGATTCTTCAATTATTTATCTCCTCTGTGTGTCAGATATGCTTGGGGTTCTTCTTTTAGCACTTTATTTTAACCAGATTTTTCTTCTTAGGAACAGTGAAAGAAGAATGAAAAGGAGAAGAACGTTCAATTATAGCTTCAGAAAAAACATGGCCTTGGAGCATTTGCAGTAAAATACCTAATATCACATGGGTGATGGCCTGATGGAATGAGTGTGATGATTCCATTCGTTGTGCAGGTTTATCGAAAGTGTTTTCTCATGGCTGTTATATAGAAATGAAATTTCATCAATTTCATTCATGTAAATGAGCATGAAATGTCCATTTTTTTTAGTCATCACCAGTTGCATTCATGTCCATGTATACAAATCCTAACAACATGATACTGTTGCTATTTCAGGAACTAACTTAACTCAAACTTCACCACAAACAGCATTTGAACCTTATTCTAGAGACATGGAGACACGGACATTTCTTCAGTTGTCATTCAGCAAGTCCAGAAAAAAGTCTCCGTGAACACAAATCCTATAGCCTTTGTCTATTTGCCATTACATTATGCTATGCGCGTAAACCTGAGCTGTGTTTCCCTTCAGACCTTCAGAGTGCTATTTGTAACATTTAGGTAGAGGTTTTGGGTGACCTTTGTACCTGGTTTCTTGTGTTTACAGGTCATTTTTAAGGCTTCCTTTAGAAAATCCTGTTAACCACAAAACTGAAAGTGCACAAAATGTGATGTCAGCCCACGTTCTCAGCATGTGGCAGTAGAAATGACAAGCTAGGGAATGACTCACATGATTAGAACCTGTAGAATTGGTGTTTAACCTGAAATGCACTGAGGTTCAACATTTTACATTATCACGTTTCCCGAATAACCATTTCATCATGTAAACAGGAGATCAGTCAGAGATAATGTTGCTGAACATTTATACAGTATTTTATCAGTATGATTTCATAAAGAGTAACTGCTGCATCAACTATCATTTATTTAAAGATGAGAATAGTCACTAGTATTTTTAGGTGTGTTAGCTAAACAGTGCAAACATGTTGCGTCTTGGCACAGTTCCACTCAAAGAATGATAACCCTCATCTCAAGCCAAGCAGCATCTTACCCATTACAAATGGTGATGAATACACACTTAGCTCCTAGGTCTCATATAAACAGAAAAAATGTGGAGAAAAATATTCAATAAGACAGACTGATGATAAAAAGTAAAAGCTGGGAAAAAGGAAAGCGCATTAACATTGAAATTAAAAGTCATGTTAAAAGATTTTAAGCATTGTTTGGATAAGACATTTGTGTTTAAGAATTCAAATAGACTGTGTAATATATTGAAAGGAATTGCATTTTTACCCAGCCATGACAATTACATTGAATAAATTAATTTTGTTTGTTTGTTTGGTGTTGTCAACACTCTGTAACATGCTCAGTGTTATTAAAAAATAAAAAACTGTTTTTATATTAATCATTACTGCTTCTCACTTCTTTTGGTTCATGTTGTATCCAGTAGCAGCATTAACTAAGGGTCATGATACAAAGAAACTTGATACACCTTAAAACATAAATGACAACAGAATCCTTAAAACATTCCTGTTTTGAATAAATTGTTTAATCAGAGCTCCACATGTACAGGAACATTTTTTATTCCTACTCTCCACATATAACAGTACGTGTTAGTCCCACATTGATTAAACCTGATACACAAGCATCTGGCAGCAGGGACAAGAGTACCAGTGTGTATTCTCCAGACACCCTTGGGTGATCACATACACAGCAAACAATGCCTTACCGACCACCTGAGACTCGGGGACGCAAACACAGAAGACACCTGATCCTGCCAGCTGATGGTTCCTTCACACACGCTACTCCGGGGTCATTTTATCCTGTCTACTTAATGTTGTTAGCTGGGATTAGCGCCCCTCCCTCTGTTCTGATGACACAGTGATTGGTGGAGGGCTCTAATATATGTGAAGCAATTAATACTACACAGCAAGATGTGGACCGCATGCATGTGTATGACAGTAATTTGGGAGAAAAATTATGCAATTCTGACTCAGAGGTCATATTATTAAGGACAAGTGTGCATTAATGTAGGAAACAAGAATCATTTCCCATTAAGGAGGATGTTATCTGATGTAACTGTAATCCATCATATCACTATTAATCTTTAAAATGGGATGACTGTCCTGCATTGTAACTGAACCCCAATGCCTGTCCCTGCAAGTGTTGAACCTACTGGCTGGCTACTCTCAGTGGCTCAGTGGATCGAGCCTCATTTGGGTTTCCCTCACTCTTTGTCTGTTCCCTCCCCTGAGACCAATTGCTTTGTGAGACCCTCAAACGGTTTTAAGAACCCAAATATATAAAACAAATAAAAACCAGATGCATGACATGTAAAAAAAAAAAATGTCTGTAGAGAACAGTCCATAACAGTCCACAAAAAGGTATAAGCTTAGGTGGCTATTCTTGGAGGGATTCCCATTTTATTTAGTTAAAAGCAGGCAGAGGAAGGGTTGTCCAGTTTTGTAGATGTCCAGTTTTATTCTCTCAGATTTACACATTTCATTTAGAATTTTTTATTGTTATTCTCAAACGGCAGGCCAGAATTCCCTGGTGCTCTTGATGTCTTGTCTGCAACTGCATTAAAAGACCAAAACCAACAAATTGTATTAATTCATCTCACAAGTCTTCACTATACTGCATGTGACAAGCTAAGAATTTCTTCTTGACAATGTAGACTTTCAAATTGAAGTCACAAACATATAGTTTCATTTTTGTATATATATATAAAAAGAATACTTAGTAGATTACTGAAACACAACACATTAAAGTCCATGGGCTACATGGGTTGTGTACTTGTAAGGATTTAAAGCATAGGAATAGTGTATGTGGGGTTCATGGAAAATTAACAGATTTTTTTCAGTTTTTTTAATAGATGTTACTTTCCCTGTCCTGACAGGTGAAAGCTGTTTTGACGACAGGTGGTAATAATGTTGTGGCTGATCCGTGGGTACAATTCTTGAAAACCCTAAGCTAACTAATGAGTGGCTGAAAGAAGAAACCTCAAAAAATACAACCGCATGGCATTGTTGACTAATGGCATGAACTGAGACGTTCCAAAAGTTTCATTTGACTTCAGTTGACTTGTCAACTCCAGAACATTGTGGATGCAAACAAGTGTCATGGTTGATTGCCAAAGTTTACTCAGGCTCACTAGTAGGCTTGTTTGCAGCTTTTTTCACTGCACCAGAGCATACACTATTTTGCCTGAAATTATACTTGCTTAGCTATGCTCATCTGCTTTGAAACTGTTTGGGGAGAGCAGAGATCATAAAAGGTTTGTCACCAAGAAACAGTATCATCTCAAAGAGCAAACCGTGAACGCATAACTTTTACTGAGACTTGTGTGGTGCATATACAATAATCATATTTTAACCACACAATTATTTATGAGCACAGGCTTGGTGTCCATTGGTTGTAAGGGGTGACAAGCTGTGGGACTATAACACAGAAAGATGTAGAGCTTCCAGTCTGCAACACAGCAGCGCCCCTTTGTCCAAGCATGGGTCATGAAGAGAAGGCCTGGAGACTGGCCCCGTGGTTTGGAAATCCGACGCCCATCACACGCATATCCCAACTTCCAACTGCCATCTGGGTGCCTCTTGTTTTGCAAGATCTTCTGTCTAAGTTTTGGATCAGAAATTCAATAGCAAACAAAACGAATCAAGAAAAACACGGAAACAATAATTCTGCATATTAATGGGGACAGAACAAGGGTATAAGAAGCAACAATTGAAGTATACCACGGATAAAACTAACTGAAACGCAACACATATCATATCAAAGACATTGATATGACCACATGAATTTTCTGAAAAAAAAAATCATAATAGTAATAGTAATCGTTTAACACTTCAATCACAATGATAAACAGATGACTCAATTTATTTTTTAAAACACTTATTTTAAAAAAAACACTTACATGTTGAGGGGATTGTTTGACATTTTATTGATACACTTAATCCCTTAATAGATGAATCCCTTAATTAGAGTCATATAAAAGGATTGATTGCATTGTAATGTTTTGCAGCAGATTAGCAATGCGGAAAGAGTCAGTCATCCCCTGTTCACTCCAAACATATCACCTCTACAGCTCAAGAATTAAAGTCCCACTTGATTTTATTAGATGGGCAGGCTATCCTTAAGTGTTTGGATGAGTCACACCAAGCTTTAATGTACCTCCAATGCCAACCCTTTTCTGTGACAGAATAATTGCACAAAGTGGCATAGTTTGTCCCAAGAGACCTAGGAGGGGATCGAAATGCTTTTCACAGATATCACCAGTCTTTTCCTTAACCTAACCACATGGATGTTGGCCTAAAGACCTAATGGGCCATTTGTTGTTGAACACATTTTATCAGACTTGTGGCAGGCTGACACTAAAGTTTATTTTTGGACACGAATTGGACTGAATATTTTAGGGATATTTTTTTATGGGAAAGATGGGTGCCAGTCACATGTGCAAATCTCGAGTAAGTCCACAGTTATTCATTTTGTGAGAAATAAGCAAGTCATGTCCATGTAAAACATCAAGCAATGTTTCCACATAAAAAAAAAAAAAAAAAATGCAATAGTCATGAAAGGATTTTTTTTTTTTTCATTAATTTGCAGCCTTAATCTTACAATCTTAAAAGGGCTCAAAAGTGAAAACAGAACAATCGAAGCCAGGTTCAGGGTTCATTTATGGTATAGTATTTATAGTTTGATAAGTATATAAATAAAAGACACATTCACATTCACATTGTACTTCTCTTACTGCGTTTTGTATTGGCAGTTGAAGTTGGATTGTTGTGTACTCATAGTGAAGTGTAATCAGTCAAGCATGTCTAAGATTTTCAATTTTGAAACTTACCTCATATGATTCAAGTGAAGTCATATGACCTATATCCCAAACTTCTGTTGTGGCTCCTCAAACCTGAATTGATTTATCATTTTTAAAGCTATTTACAGACATACCAGTTCCTGCTGGTCAGATGACTGCAGCACGTTGATTGAATAGCCTGTGATAGATCACTGACGCATGCTGACGTGTGTGTGTGTGTGTGTGTGTGCGTGCGTGTGTGTGTGTGTGTGTGCGTGCGTGTGTGCGTGTGTGTGTGTGTTTGCGTGCCTGCCTCCGTGGCTCCGCCCCAGCAGCCGGGCAGCGTTAACGCCGTTGAAAGAAGTCTTCAGCCGTCGGCCGGGTGAAAACAACGGTGAGTCATGGAGTAGCGACGACGCTTAGCTTTCGGAAAATACACATATATGGATGTCTCAAGTTGAATGCTGATGTCGAAGTGAATTTTGGCTGACGAGGACGGCTAAGAAAGTGAGTTTACACGGTCCTCGGAAGAGATTTCTGTCAGGATAGTAACGTGAAGGGAATAACGTTCGGTAACCGGCATTCACAGCACTGCCGCCTGTCTAACCGCTTACACAAGAGGAGTGGCGTGTCAAGTAACTAAGTTTGGCACATTTAGCCGACTTAATATTACTGAATGTACCACTAGATTTAGGAAATAATATGTAAGAACAGGGATCTGTCTTTAGAATCCCCATCTTGCATTAGGAAAATTACGAAAAGTCAGAAAACTCAAGACATTATTAATCAACTAATTTAAAACCTCAGACTCCATATGCCACAGCATTATTAAAGAAGCTAGCCGACAGCAGTATCCTTTAAGGTAAAGTTGAAGCGAGTGACTGAAATGGATTAAAGTTAGTGGATCAATGGGAATTAATCAACAATTGCGACATTTTATGGGCATGTATCAAGGCCATGATACCAAATATTTACTAATTCCAGCGCCGCCAGTGTAAAGAATCGCGACTTTTCTCTGTTAAGTGTCATTCAGTTTCAAAATAAATTGAGTTTATTCACCTTTTGGGACAAATCTGCGCATGTGACAGTTTTCTACTTAAGTAATTGTCCGATCTTCTTCCTCTCCATGTGTACTTTAAGTTTTTTAACGCATGAGCGACATTTTCCAGCACTGGTGTACAGATGTGTGTGCTGTTTTTTTTCTTTTTCTTTATTTTTTTTGGAGGGGGTGGGATTTGCATGTCCATACTTTGTCTGGCTCTTATTTTTTAAGGACTAACCTTATGGATAATTCATATGTTGATTGATGTATAGCTTCCTGCTGTGTGGCCAGGTTTTACTAATGATAGCGACTCTATTATTTTCTTTTGACTCTTGGATGTGCCTTATCTATTTACAGTGCTTCAAATCACCCAAGTAGTTTTGGTTATAACTACCCCAATACAGAACACTATGTATGTACGTTTGTATGCTTTTTGAAGAGTGTTAAAATGGCATGATTGTGTGTATTTGAAGGAGGGGCAAGAGAGAGGTTTCCAGGAAGACCACGTTGGTTGTGCATTGTAGAGGCCGATTACCATATGACAATGTCATTGCAGGGGTAGAAATGGTAGTGTTGAGAAGGAAAATCATAATACCAGATAGCAAACAATGGTAGCTGTTGCATGCTCTGTTGTATTATTTTGTTAAAGGTCATTTTGAATTTTCTTTGGTCATGTAAAAGCAATATTGCAATTCAGACAGAGCCAGCACTCATAAATAGCCAATAGTTTTGTCATATTAATTCCCTATGACCCTTTTTTATACAGGAATTTTTGTCTATCCACACTTATGTATATGCTACGTCATTACTATTCCAGTCATTTTTTTCTACCAAATGTTTCCAGGGATATGTTTTTTTTTTTCAAATCTTTCAAATTAACTGCTTGAAAGAGAAACCAGTTTTTTTTAAAGTATGTATAAATGTCTAAAGATGTGTGAAAAGATAGTCTTTGTCTGGGTCAGTAATTTTAGCACAACCTAAATGGTATATCTGGAGATACCCAGGGATTATTACTAATTATGGGGGCATCCCATCAGGTCTGTACTAACCACATTGTGTTCAATCATGTTGGCACAGAAATGTGCACTGATTGGAGAGAAGTCTGTCACACAGAGGTGGACACTTTGGCCCTAAGATAATGTCATAATATTTTAGGGTCATCACGCAATATGATACAAACAGAATTACTGAAACATTTTTAGTTGTGAACTCACAATAGATGTTGAGATTTTTAAATTACCTTATACTCAACTGGTTGAGATGGTAAAATATGTTCGGTAATGGGGTTACTTTTGCTTTCAGCCATGTTTGTGTGTTACTGCAAGCAGTGGTCTAATTTCAATGATTTCATTTAATCAGCAACTAAGAATACTGCCAGTTGTATACTCTCTTAATTCTTAATGTCAATGCCTATTAATATTAGTCCATATTGCATCCAACATTATCTTAGGTCAAACTTAAGAGTTGTTTACAAGATGAATGTTTTTACTTGACTGTTAGCTCCCAAGGTCACTATTAAACCCATCATAACATTTAAAACACTACTAACATAGCAATAGAGTCAGCCACACCTCCTTTCTAAAATAAAGACTTTCATATCTTCTTTGCTCGAAGTTGTATTGAGAACTTTCCCAATTCACATCTAAGATATGATTCCTTGCTATAGATTGTCAGACTAGCTCATGAGCTTTCTGAGAGAATTCCCATTGCAATTTCATTATTTTGATTGCCCACACACTTGGCTCATAGTTGAGTTGTGGTTTTAGGGCAACTTTTTAAAAGATCTTGCCAATAAAGAAAGTGAACAGAGCAAACACAGGGAGAGGGAATTCAGTAAGAGGCAGGACTGTGCAAGTCGGTGTGTGTCCAGAAACCATAGGTGTAGGTGTTTGAGGGGAATAAAAGGACAACTGGCAAGGTGAGCAGAATAAAATAGTTGTTTTGTAAATACAAAAAAAGAATGGAGATTTATATTTACTTTAAATGTTAATGTAAATCAGAAAGAACCTGTAGAAATAGTAATTCATATTTTCCGTATTTTCTTTTAAATATTCCTTATCAGCCAAGTCACAGATACGCTGTGAAACATATTTACTGCAGGTGATAGCGATCTGTCTGTGTTGATAGAGACGTCATGTTGACTATACCCCCTCCTCCCGTGCCTGGCACAATATTTCACCCATACTTTCTCCTTCTTACTTTATAAATTAACTTCTCTTTTGGCTACAGATTCTCACAGCATTTTACTAAAAGAGCATACAGAAGTAACTACTCTGATTGATGTAATTTTGGCCACTTTAACCTGCAGAGGAACAGAAAGCGTAGGCTGTGTTTCAACTAGTTCATTTACTACAGTCAGTCAGTTTTGCATGTTTGAGATACTTCTCTTCCTGTATTCTCATGAAATGTATACTCCATATGAAAATGAGCAATGGTCTGACCCTGCTGACTCAAACTGAATGTTATCATATTAAGAGCTGACAGTTAGCAGTTGAACTTCATAGTCCTTCAACTGAAATTCATTTTAGTTTAGAGTATGTAGCTTGTACGTCGGTGTCAGTGATACTTCCCTTTTCTTTGCACATACATGAAAAGTCATTCTAAAAGTAACGTGTATTATCATCAGTGTGACTCAGAGTTGTTCAATCACTTCCCAGTAAATTACCAAAATGAGAGGAAACAAAATGTACCTGTTGCATATAGCTTGTAGAATAGGAACATTTTGCTGTGGACGGAATGGAAGCATTGACATAGATGAGAGGAGGTCACTCAGCAGAAGAGTCTTGAAGAAAATAATGATCAGAACTGATAATATAGACATTTAATCTCAAAATGTTTGTCTGAAACAAATCATAATTCTGTGCAGGGTACTTGTTGAAAAATCAACCAAGCGTACCAGCATAGCACAATATTAAAGGTTACAAAATTTGGTTATACCCTGAGTAACAGGATCTAACTGTTTGTAGGTATGAGGCATGTGAGCATTTAAGTGCTTCAAGCAAGCAAGCAAGGATACAGCCACAGAGGAACTGGTTTGACAGCCAACAGTTTCACAAGCCCAGTGCCTAACTGAAACTTTGCAATAATATAACGTATTTTAAAGTGAAATTTCTGATGTAACACAAGAAAGTTATTAAAAATCAAATGGAAACTAGTAAACACACATAGAAATTATTGCTGGTGCCAGAAATAGAACATGCTGTTCTGTTAACAGATTTGAAACTTTACGTTGCACCATTGTCTGCAG
>KV751325.1:2897890-2908916 GCA_001698575.1 Mola mola
TGTAAGGTCATCTAAGGCACCAGCTTCATTATTGGTGAGTAATGGGGACTGTCTTCTTTCCTTATTTACCCACTCCCACAAAGGACATGAACAATTATAATGCGATTATATTAAAGTGATTTTGATCTTAGTTGAGATGAGACTGTGGTTAGTTGACATGTAGCTGCATCATAATGTGATCATGTATTCAGCTCATTGGGTCATGAAAGGAAGGAAGAGTACCGGGTAGGCTCAATGGCTCACTCAGTGTTATGTAAAATTTTGACACATTTAGATTATTATTTAAGAGTTGTTGAATGTCATGGACTTTCTTTCCCTCCAGGTCAGACTTTCTTTTCCTGAAAGCTATATTTGTTAAACTGCCTTGTCTTACATCTCCACTGATTTTAAACAGAGAGGCTGCTTGTAAAACTCTAAATATGAATTTATCTCTGCTTCTTTGTGTGTATATATATACATACTAAAATTGGAACGTTACAGAGAAGATTAGCATGGCCCCTGCGCAAAATTCGTGAAGCGTTCCTTATTTTTGAGGGCGGCACAGTGGTGCAGTGGTTAGCGCTGTCGCCTCACAGCAAGAAGGTCCTGGGTTCGATTCCGGGTCAGGGCATTTCTGTGCGGAGTTTGCATGTTTTCCCTGTGCCTGTGTGGGTTCTCTCCGGGTACTCCGGCTTCCTCCCACAGTCCATAAACATGTAAATTGGGGGTTAGGTTAATTGGTCACTCTAAATTGCCCATAGGTGTGAGTGTGGATGGTTGTTTATCTCTATATGTCAGCCCTGCGATGAACTGGCGACTTTGCCCAACCTTCGCCTGAAAATGCTGAGATAGGCTCCAGCCGCCGCCCCCCGCGACCTCTTACTATACTCTTACTACAATATCGTGAGCAAAACCTGACAGATAGGGATCCAGATGGTGTTATTTTGCAGCTGACAGCACTTGTTATGATTTATCACTTTTGGGAATTTTAAGGTTAAGGTTGGGGCCACTGAAAGGTCACAAAACACATTGTGTGGCCATATCACCTAAATGAATTGAAATGGATTGTCCCAACTGGTGTCATTTGGCAGGATGATTCACTTCTGGGCTTTTTATGGCAAAGGTGAAGGTCTCTGAAAGGTTGAACACATTTTTTGCACGTTATTGGAACAAATTGACAGAGAGGTATAACTGGTATCATTTGACAGTGGTAACAGTGATTATCTTTTTAGCTTTCTATGTGAAAGATCAAGGTCACCGGAATGTCAGACACATTTTTCGGACATATCACCAGAAGGAATTGATATAGAGAGATCTAGCTGTTGTTTTTCTGTAACTATTCCTGGGGTCCATCACATCGCCAGAACCAGTCGGCTCTGTGGTTCATGTTTCACATGTCAGGTGGTGCTAACATGTGCTTTTTTTTTTTTTGCATCAAATGACCTTGACGTAAAATTCACACTTGAAATGCCCAAAATAAATACTAATAGCAAAGCCTGGTAGAAAAGTGAAATATGAGCTCAAAGAAAAAAAATTTACCTTAAAAGTTGAAGCATCTGCTGTAGGGGAGCATATGTTGTAGGAAATTTCACTGTGATATTAGAAATGTGCATTCTCTGTGTGCCTTCAAGTTTATTGCCTACAACTTATGTGATTTTAGCTTTCATCACCCCAATTTTCAGCCAAGTTAAGCGACCCTAAATTGCTGCAAAAGAGTCACAGTGTGCAGGTTTAAGTATATTTTCACCCAAAGTTCTAAGTCTAACAAACATCGTGGAAGGGTGTTTCCTTTTTAGTGAATAATAGGGCTAGGTATGGGTATTCAATACCTTTCGGGTATTAACTAAAACAACCCACTACAACTACTAAGTAGTATCCAGCCTCTTCTTGTCAGATGACTGATGTATATGATTACTTTCTTAATTCAAATCTAGGAAAAAAGCAGCCAATCACCGAAACCATTTGTAATGCAAAATTTCATTGGCCCACTACTGCAGCAGCTACAACAAATAATGTCTGATCAGGTGAAGTTGAATGCAGTGTAATTAATGAGGTTGCCAGTGGGTACATTTTACGCAACTAAATATTTCCATTAGATGCTTTAGTTTATTCTACACACAATATTTTTATAGACTTTTACTTAATAATGTCACTGTAAAAATGTTAATTATGTTTTTTATGATGCAATTAATAGTAATCCTGACTTAGTTAGTTACTATATGTACCACGTAATTTTTGGTCATCAGGTCACTCTGTGATTCATGTGTTAGCATTTAACTTGACATGTTTGTGTAATGCATTAACTGAACATTGACAGACACACACAAGCACACATCTGTAAGCTTAGATTCTGATGAGTGACACAAGAGTCACTCCATAGAGAATGGTGACCTTTAGCATGCAGAGTCGAAGTGTCAAGTACTTGTTGATAATTTGAAATTCCTTTCTTTTTTAAGTATGTGTGCATGTTTGTATGTCTTGTAGGATTATTTAAAAGCTAAAAAAGTGTCTAATTTGCACCCTAATATTGTTATACATTGCTCTACTTTAAAGACTTGCTCTTTATTCAAGTGTTTGTCAGTTTAACAAGATAACGTTAGAAAAGAAAACTCAGTAGACTGTTTTGAGTAGGACGCAGGATCACGCCGTCATGTTTGTATCCCTCAAGTGCTGAAAGCTGTTAAAGTGAGAGATGCAGTTAGGGACAGCTACACGGATTCATCATTATCCCGACCTCCACAATCAACCAATGTAGAAGTAACATAAAAGTTATAGTTTTTAAAGAGACAAATATAACAACAAAAAAAAAATAATGGAAGTTTTTTTTTTTTTAAATGTAATGAAACATATAAGATCTCAATAAGATATTTTAAATAGTTACAAAAGTATCCTTGTATATTAAATATTTAACCTGGGATCTCTTCCTGGAGTTTGTCATGTAAAACAATGAGAACAAATCATAATTTGAGCTCACATGTCTATGATGGACCATAATAGCTCAAGTGTGACCTTTAACTGTCGATATTTGGTGTGCAGACTCCAGCTCAGGCAACTCTGTTGCAGGCCTCAGATTATTTACGGCACTGTTTCTTTGTGCCATGTGACTATAAGGCCCACATTCCTTAATGTAACATCCTCTTTAAAACTTCTGACCTGGGCCAACTAGTGCTCAAACATATCTCTTTGGTAGTGCTACACAAGAGCAGGACAGATATGCCAAAATTACACAGAGAAAAGGAATAATTACAACTTGAAATTATACATATTATATTGAAAAGAAAAAAATGGCTGTGTCTGTGTGCTCATGATGAACCACTAACTTCACACACTCTTAAACATTAACAGATGAGTGCAGACAATACTCTTGGGTTATTTTTACTAGTCTCCGTTTGGAAATGGATGAAATATACATTCTAGGCAAATTCTGACTTAAAGGTACTACTTGTAAGACAAGTCTGGAATTTTATTCATTTATTCTTGCAGAGAGATAACATTATCAACAGAATGTGAAGCCTCACTGGAGGCGGTGTAAATCACATCAGTACTATATACCCTCTCCAAACCAGCTTTCCACGGCTGCAACTTTCAATTATTTTAGTAATCAAGTATAGTGATTTTCCAATATGGGTATTTCAAATGCCAATACCTGCATATAAAAATCAGGTAGGCCAATGGCCAATATAAACAGCTGATCCATTTTTTTAAAGTTGATATTTATAGAACACTGTTGAACTTTGAGTTTGAGCAGTGTTCGTTATACACCAACAAAAAGTTCAGAATGTAAAGCCAAAGTCAACAGATGGATGCTCAGTGGAAAGTTAAGAAATGTTACCTGCAGTATTGGATTGGTCTATATTAAGCTTCAGTTGCGACTTAACACACCAAATATTTTTCTGGCTGTCATGGGACGAGGTGTGCCAATACTGTCATAACGTAAAATGAATGAAAGTCAGACTTTCACAAATTGTCAGCATCATTTTATTGTAGTTATTTTCTTTAACAAAATTAATTTAAGGAACTCATAACTGCCAGTGTAATCATTTATGTTCTTATCTAGCCTTTACTTGTTTCCATTAACATACCAGCCTTCATCTCTACCAGCAATCACATTGATTTACTGGTATATTAAATGTCCTGTATTTCCTCTGTATTGGGTCTGCTTGGTGTTGATGTATAGATTTGATGATGTTAACACGAGAGCAAAGACTGTTTTCAGAAAGAGAGTGAGGATGGTGCTGCTGCAATGGACAGTACGGGAAATATGATATAATATAGAGAGGCATTCCATTGTTGATAAACTCTTCTACCTATATTTACTCCAAGATTTTTTGATGGTGCATAATCTTTCAGTGAATATTCCTACCGGTTAGTACATTAGCACGATGCAGTGAAAAGTGATATGTCTATGTAACTTACTAACCCCTCGCATTGAACCAGTAGTGCCTTAATGATTAACAATATCCTAAAGGGGGGTTTCCACACCAGCGTCTTTAGCAAACACTAAATGTTAAAGTTTTATTTTTAATTTAACCGTAATTAATCCATCAAAGACAATTAGTACAGTTATTTGGTAATTCATAGTAATGCCGAAGTGATTAATCTTTACTGTCAACTGTCTGTTTTGTGCAGCATGTCAAATATACAAAAGGTATATTTTACACTTGATTAGCATTTATGCATTAATATTTAACTTTTGTATTTGATCAGAAATGGGCAATTTAGAAAAAATAGTTGACTTTCCATACAAATCAAACAACCTTTCCATTTTTATAGTCAGGGAGAGGCATCTAGAGCTAGAGTGTGTAAGTGGAAACGGCTTCATTGTTTTGTTTGCCTGTATTTGGTATGACAGAAATGCATTTGGCCATTTGATTTGAGTCCATTGTTTAAACAGGAGCTTGCATACTTCAAGAGATGTTTAGATCCTTTTTTTCCTAAATTGATGTGGCACACAGGATGTGCATGCAGCATCATGAGTTCAAAAACCAAAAAGTTGCAGTTGAAAAAGTCGCTTTATGAGTGGGCGATATTGTTTTGAAACCGTTGCAGAGATCTGTCTTTGATTTTAAGTTTTGGTTGTCTGACAGTTGCTGCAGACACAAAGAAAAATTTCAAAAGGACACTGAAATTAACTAAACAAAACTAGAAAACTAATGAAAATGAACAAGGACGAGAGCAGCCTTTGTGATAAGTGACTGGTTTTTCTGGTAAATGCAGCAGTCTCTCAGGTTTTTCCACTAATGGGGCAGTCTCAATTTTAGCCTTTTGCAAAACCTGAGGTTATGTTTTTATTCCACTGCTGCCTGCCTATTTAGGCTTAAGTATCAGTCAGGACACTTGCATACATGCCAGTGAACATACTTTTTTTTTTTGTTTTTCTTTTAATCAAACCCTAGAAAACAGTTTTCCATAACTAAAATAGGGTATCTAGAAACCAGGCTTTACTACTCATACATTAATTACTGAAGATGTTTGATGTGACTAAATGTATATATGAATCATATGAAAATCAGTCTGCGGAGATAATCATTCGTCCATTATGAAAGAAAAGTTTTACGTTTGGAAGTCAAATACAATATGAAACTCACACTTCTTTTTTTTTTCCCATTGTATTTTAATGTTTCGCAATTATCAGATGTAATCAGGTTTTTTTATTGCTCTTGACAAAAAAAAACTTTGTACAGGAAATTTAAGCCGTTTAAAACACCTAATGTAGACAAACTGAGCTTTTTTGTTGTTGTTGTTGTTCATTTATTATCCCAGCCCATTCAGAGTTCTCACACTATATATATGTTTATAGCATGTAGGCTTAGACTTAAAAAGCTGATGTGTTTTTGTTTTATTTCCATTTAAGTCTGAATCATTTTAATCCCACTTACCTTGCTGTCAACCATAGGCTATATATTTTACATTCCCATACCTTTATTTTGAAGTTGCAACATGCAATTATTTTCATTTCTGTTTAATCTGTTTATTATTTTCTTAATTAATCACTTTGACTACAAAATGTCAAATAATGGTGGGTTCAATTTCCCACAGCCCAAGATCCAAAGTGTCACTTTATTATCACTAGAATAACATAAAATCCTCATATTTGAGAAGGAAGAGACAACCAAAGCGTTGCTTCTAAAATTACAAAAACAATTTGATCAATTTTGAAAACAGTTTCATATATATTTTCTGTTGAATTTACTCCAGCTCTTGTTCACTTATTGAGTTGTGCACATTGTTTATTTCGTGCTCCTTAAAAGTTTTTTGTTTGTTTGTTATTTCAGAGAAGAAAATTTCAATTTTGTTCACATTTGTTAGCTTTCTTTGTTTTGGGGGGGGTTGGCAACTGTTCAGCAGCTCTTATGTTTAACAAAGAAACTGTTTTGGAGCTTCTCTTATGGTTGACATTTGTCTAGAATTTTTTTAAGTCAAAGCTCCATGCAGCTGTTGACCCACAGTGTTTTTTTTCCATATAATTTCAGGTACAATTCTCCTACTGTCACTGTCACCTTTCTCCCTTTATGATCCTTCTCCTACATTGGCTTGTGTTCCCCAGAGGGCGGAGCTAAATATGGGTAAGAGAGCTGAGAGGAAGCACCAAGGCGACACAAGCTGAGGTGGCCCCTTAACCTGCAAAAGTAAGATCACTCAAGTTGCTTTCACATCTCCAGGAATGGGTTATATTACAGTTAAAACTACACCTTGCAGTCTGCAAACTTTGGAGAGAAAATTTTGAAAAACTTATGAACTGACCTTTTAATCAGTTTGAGGTTAATTAAACTGCTGTCAGTATTTGACATCTACAAGAAGGTGTTTAGATTTATCAAAACAGAACTGTGAGATCTGCTTAAACCCTCTCTCACTCTCTCTCCCTCTCTCTTTCCATCCCTCGCTCTCACACCCAGGAAACCTTTTTAACCTGCTAGTGCCATTGTATTCTGCTTTCACACACCCATCCCCCAGACAGGTGAAACTCTTCACCTCAGTGAACCTTTTATCAGGTGGAAACCACTGTGGTCAAACACAGCCTGGCATTGTCCAGTAGATTACCGGCAAAGGCATGCTGATCAATACAACTGAAAATGGTAACAAAGTCCATCTGGCCCGCTGTTGTTGCGAAGACCTAACCTGCCCTGTCCATTAATAGTAAAAAAATTTTTAAGAGCAAATAGCCACCGATTAATCATTTAGTACTGTTTAAATTTTGGATAATCTGCAAATTCCATCTCTTCAGTTTTGAGTCCAGTTTATTAGTGGTAAAAAAAAAAAGACTCTTTTCTAATTTAAAAATAAAAAAATGCTTAAAAGTACTCAATTTAGTTTGTTGAATCTGTGTTGCATGATTGTCAACAATGTTCACTACTGAGAGAAGCAAAACAAAGGGAATATTTACTTAATATTTCTACAGAAAACCACTTTACACATAAATGTACTGAAATTTCGTTCCTGGAATAATCAGGATAATGCTAACATTTCACAAATTTACTCCAATTGAACCTTAAGTAGTTTGTTTCAGAAGTTTATTTTTTGTGACAAGGATTACATACATAGGTTGGACATAACTCTTTTTCACGAAATTGTTTGCAGGGATCCACAAGATTTATCTGCCCACTAATTTAAATATTGGGAAATTTTATATTTCTGATTTTGAGATGGTAATTGAAATAATGCTTATAATCAGAGCAAATAATACAAAGCCAAACTGCTTTCATTGACTTTTATTTAAGGACTTTAAGTTAAACTCGAACAAGCTCTGCCTCACCTCTGCCTCAAGGCCCCTCCCTGCAGTCTGCTGTGCACAAGATCTTGGAAGGCAACACAACTGCAATTTGCAAAACATGTTCCAGAAGGGTTCTGAGAGGAGGGAAAGGTCTACCAGTTTCAGCTGAACAAAGCTTATTACAGCAGTTGAATAATAATTCAGATTTGCATTTTGGATTATTGCTTACCTAATTGATATTGGTCATATTTTAAAAAAAAATCATATCTGTCATCGACAGTTATTTGAAACAATGTATGAATGTTTCCCTTTAAGAGATTTTGATTAGCCTAACATGAAAAAGAAGGCTGCTGAATTGATAATTTAAACTATCTTTGGAAGAGGATGTTCATTCTTGATTTCATTTAAATTTGCTTAATATAATTACATCACTGAGATCTGTGAGTTGTTTTCCTTTGAATTGGGGGAAACAGTAGGCTGTTGGAAAGAAGACACTATAGATACAAATGGATTTGTTACGGCTATCGCTCTACACACCCATCGGGTGCAACATCAAATCCATTGACTGTATAACACAGTTAAAATGCATTGTTCAGCTGGTATTGCTCAACAGCAGTGACCTCCCCCAGGAGGACAGTTCATCACACACCACAAAAATTGTTTAGGGGACATTACAAAGAGCCCCGGGTATCAACCCAGTCCCGCAAACTCGTCAAACTCGCAACAGGTCCAAGTCTGTCTGGAATGCAGTAGAACAAGCTCTTTTGGCCACGCTGCTTCAAACTGTTGATTTGCATTACTAATTTAAACTTCATCAAATTGTGACACACCCAATATTGACTATTTTGGGACTGGGATCTAAGAACACCTGGCGCTCCGTCAAGACTGTTTTTGCAAAGGAAATGTAGGAAATTAAATGCATTTAACACTGAATTTCTTTATGCTGTGCTGGTCTGAAGTGCCAGATTAAACCACATCTGCCAGACTAATACCTTTTGTTTATCATCACTTTCCAATGAAAAACACATATCTCCACTTTTTAGTTTGTATGTTGTACCGAATGTCCATATTCTTCGCTAGTAGCTGTCAGCAAGCTGTTAGGTGTTTAAATTGCCAATTGAAAAATGTTTTATTATGTTATACATCTGGTGCAATGTGTGCAGAAACAGAGATATGATGCTGAGTTTAGAAAGATAGCTTTGGATAACCTGAATAACCTCAGGTATTAAGAAAAGATGCTAAGGATAGATGATAAGCTCTGTGGTTTCTCTGAACTGAGTCAAATTCACGCATGTCAATACCAGATGATTGTTTACCTACTGTTTTTCCTAATTTCAATGTAAAATGCCAAGACAAAGTTTTGAGTAATAAATTTTGAAATTTAGCCTGCTATCACTAGTTAACCAACTTAGTGGGACATAAACGGGAGATTCAAGTCTTTAAAAAAAACAAAACACAACATCAATAGGGTGCCATGCGCTCATTCCATTTAAAAAATATTAAATGTGACACTGACGACTGTCCTAAACATAAGTTTTCACTGTTGGTTTATTTATATAGTTTATGAGAAAAACAGTTTAAATTTTTGAAAGGTCCAGTTTCTTGTTCCTATAAAAAAAAAAAAAAAAAAGAGTTTTGAAATATGTGTTTTTCATTGGATAGCAACGATATGTGTCTGTGTGCTGCTACTAAAGTCACTAAGAGTCAAATCAGGTAATGGTCAGATGAGAAACTACTCTGATTTTGTCATACGTTATGATGCCAAATTCCAAATACATAAAAATCATTTTCCATTCAGTAAAATATTAGTAATTTAGCCCGATATGTTCCTCTTAGCAGACACAGAACGTTCTCTCTTCACACTTAAAAGTGACTCTGTTCTTCTTTAACCACTAACAGGTTGTGTGATGTGTGATATTGTTGACTCATATGTCTGTTCTCTGTAAACTGTGTGTGCTCTGCATCTTAATTCTTCTCATTCCATGTGTAATCATTAAGTAGATCTTGCAAAAGGCAATCACATGCGTAAACCACAGTAGTGACAAAATGGAAGAACCAAGTTGGCATTTAAATCTTGGCGGGAAACTCTACAGGCTAATGGTTGATAAGCGCAGAAACTGATTTTTCAACATTTTGTTTTAGCTTTCTTCTTTAGGACCCACCCCCGCACACACACACACACACACACACACACACACACACACACACACACACACACACACGCATACGCACACACACACATACACACACATTTCCCAGAAGTCTTCTTGTTTATACAGAGATGGCAGTGGACAGGAAAGCTGGAGGGAGCCAGAAAAGGCTATGTCTGTGTTTGTTGGTAATAAAACACTGGTATTCCTTTAGGATTATCTCCCATCCTTGTTTGGAAGTGACTTGCCTCAAAGTTTTGACATAAATATGACCAAAATTCTAAATAAAGGAGGGATGAGAGCAGAACAAGATAGGCACAGGTGAGATCAAAAGAGGGGAAAACGAGGGATAGGCAATAATAATGAGAGAGCAAACAGGGACATGGCAGTGCAGTGTTGTTGCTAAGTGAGCAACATTATATAGAAGCAGAAAGGATACAGGCAGCGGCACAGAGGAAAATAAAACCTGCTGAAGAAGTCAGTTACCCATCCTAATTTGTCTTTTAGTGTTCATCCACTATGAGGCTGAGTGGCTGTTATTTGTTGAAGTGGACAGTACCATTTAAAATCTGCAACTTAGACACACTACACACACGTATTAGACCATATTTACTCTCTTTCCACAGCAAAGCATCATATATGAGCATTATCAACGCATGAGAAATAAGTTAGTACTAATTGATTTTCTACTGGTAGGTTTCATATTTCATCACCACAACACCAGTTATGTGTAAATTGTGCTAATTTCAAAATGTGACACTATTCTCATTACAGTTCTCATTAGAATGTGCTTTATTTTATTTTTATTTTGAATAATAATCATTAATTAAAAAATGAGTTGCCAGATTGACAAAGCTGCTAGCATTGGTATAGTTTTCTTTTCTCTGGTGAGTTTTTGACTGAAAGCTTTAAGTATAGATTTTTAGGAAGATTGTCAACCCAAATTCTAAATCCTCTGGACTTTTGGCTCACGTTTGCAGCTAACAATTCATGTTTACACCTTGTACCTTCTATTCTATTTGTTTACCACAATATCATCTATTCATCTGTTTATCTGAGTGGGATAAAATTTGGTGTCCTGGTAGAATAAGATTTGAAGACTTTGACCAATGACCAAATAATCAGCATTTAATCTGGCGTCTCATCCTGCCATGTCTCCTGGTTTCCTGTCACCACCCTACACTCA
>KV751325.1:2916841-2934867 GCA_001698575.1 Mola mola
CACACACACACACACACACACACACACACACACACACACACACACACCTAGAAACAGCTGTTTTTAAGGGAGCTGTGTTTGGTCCCAGATGCTCCATAGCAATACTTAGTGGCAGGAAACATCACATTATACAACCTTTAATTGGACACAAACATGATGTCTGCGGTCTTAGCTCTTCCCTCTTGAGGGCGTTCCCCCTCCTTCACACAGGGATAAGGGTAACATAGGACACTGTTGTCATGATTATATTCTTAGCATAGTGACAGTCATCATCTGGTGAAGGTTTGGGAGAGCAGAAAGGTTCACACAAGGGAGTTGTAGAGTGTGTGTTCAATGCATCACATTACTGTAATGATCCAACAACCTTTTAAGGAAAATACCAAAATATAATGATATCTGGGATGTTTAACAGACCACTTTGCTAGACAGATTCAGCCAAAGGAAAGGTCTCTGTTCTTTCTAAGATTTTGCATCTTACAAATGAAAGATAAATTCAACTTATTATATGACTTCGCAGAACAAGCAAAACAGAACAAAAAAACACCTGTTACCTCAGAGCATATTTAAACAGATTATTTTAAATCTGAGCCCTGAGATATCTTTGTTGAAGCCTTACAGTGAGACACCATGTTCTGGATTAAAATTGCAACCTCCACAGATGATTTTTCACAGTGGCTCAAGAGGTATCATGGTGGTGTGTGGAAGTGTACATTTATGCCTCCACCCTTGAAATCCTTTCCTGGTCCTCCATTATTGCATCCTGTTTCCAGACACGTATTCATAGGAAAACTTCGACAAATGTAGCATCCCAGAATTTCTGATCTTCTGACACCACTGAACATCCCAGCTTTTGCCACATCCTGCCATGATGTTTCATGTTTCAGCAACACTGTCACTATTGCCTTTGAGATTTTAAATCTTGGTACATACATACCTTCTATTCTTACTCCTGTTTGAGTTAAGTTGATCTGCTAGGAAAATTTTTCTAGTGGCTAGAAAAAATGTTTACAAACGAAACTACAGTATATATTTGTCATATGTTTTTGAAGATGTTTTCTTAACAGACATGGAACTGCGAGTATGGAGAGGGTAGTCAGAGAATGCTAAACACATGTTACAGTAGTGTTTGAGTCAGGAGTTTTAATGGCTGTGCTTTCTAAAGTTCTCATTTCTGGTATTTAAGTCAGCATTAAGTGTGTCTTTGATAACTCAGACTCATATGGAAGAGCTGTGCAAACAGGTGTTATATTGGAGATTAATATCATACATACCCAGATTAAGCAATAAAGGAAAAACAAGTGTATGCTGAAATGAAACACACATGTATGACTGCACATTTAATTTATGATGACGCTTGAATGGTTTTGATGTGTTTTTTTCTGCTCTGTAGTTATTCTTCACACATATGTAAATGGTACATCAGATCAGACCTGAAAACACAAAATCTCAGCCAGAAAAGTTCTGACTGTCAACAAAAAGTTGAATGTCTCTCCATCTCCTTTAATTTGTTTTAGTGATGACACCTGCCACTTCCCAATGAGAACTACACTCACCTGACTCTGCAGGATAAAATAAAAGCAGGAGTCATTTTTTACTTCCAACCCTGTCAGTTTTACCACTGATCTTTTTTCCACTTTTGGTTCCAGCAGAACAATTTTCAGCACATTTAACTTGACTCTCAAAGGACAGAGTGTAATATTGATGTGTAATAACATTATCATTAAAAACAGCAAGGACAATACTGGCGGCACAGTGGTGCAGTGGTTGGCACCGTCGCCTCACAGCAAGAAGGTCCTGGGTTTGATTCCAGGTTAGGACGTTTCTGTGTGGAGTTTGCATGTTCTCCCTGTGTTTGTGTGGGTTCTCTCCGGGTACTCTGGCTTCCTTCCACAGTCCAAAAACATGCAAACTGGGGGTTAGGTTAATTGGTCACTCTAAGTTGTCTAGGTGTTAATGTGAGTGTGGATGGTTGTTTGTCTCTATATGTCAGCCCTGTGATGAACTGGCGACTTGTCCAGGGTGACTACGCCTTCACCCCAAGATGCTGAGATAGGCTCCCCCCCCCCGTGACCCCTAACAGGATAAGCGGTAGAAAATGGATGGATGGAAGTACAATACTATTTATGTGTATAAAATTTTGAAGTTTTGGGTGTCATGTAATAAAATAATTTTAGAATGATTATTACAGAATGTTGAAACATAGAAAACAGAATCAAATCTTTATTATCTTCATTATGTAAATAAAGAATGCAGAATTAAATTTTAATTGGTTGCTTCCATCTCACCTCATTAGCTTGAGGATTAGCATATTGTTTTTATTAGTAGTTATACTGATCATATGGACAAATTTGGGATTTTAAGACAGTGAATAAAATTAATCCTGAGGCAAACTGCCATGCAGCAGTTGTAGGAGAAAAAACAGTGAAAGTATAAAATATCAATAAATATGCAAATATAAAACTATTCATAAACAAAATCCCCAAATTCTAGATTTACATTCTGCCAAAAGAATATAAAAAAGTTGATAGGCATTAGCATATGATACTAATGCCTTGTGTTGCCTATGTATGGCTATGCATGAGAATATACCTTATATATATTGATATGTTCTTAGTATTTCATATCATGTCTCATTATATGAGTCAGAGAATTGTAAATCCAATCCACAGAGAGACAGTAACAGAGCATGTGACAGCAGAGAGTCTGATCTTTCCAAACCAAGTAAATAAAAAAAAAACCTTCAAGGCATATTTAACCAGCAATTGTTTCTGTACACTCAGTGAGCTCAATCTGTCAGTCTTCACATTGGATTGGCTTGGACACCAGTCTTTGATTCAGAAGAAAGCTGACAACATCCTGACTCAAAGATGACATCAGAAGGGAGCTGCCAGGAAGCCAGCAGGATAAACCTGAGTGTGTATTCTTGGAAACTGATAGGCAAAGTGATTTTCTCTCCCTCTCTCTCTCTCTTTCATGTACACACGAGGCCTCATTTCCTCATCTGTCATCAAATTGTAGGTAATCTCTTCACCACTAAAGAAGCTACACATATTGCTTATTGATGAACAAACACACAACCTATTTCTTCCATCTGTTCTTCACCTACTGCATAACACACACACACACAAACACAGCATACATTTCCTGTAGAGGTAATAAAGGCCTCTTGTCAACAACTGGCGCCTGCAGGTAAAAAAGCAAAGTGTCGGGATTAATGGTTCTGTATCCTGCTGCCCTTTGCTGAAGGAAGTGGAACTGATATTAATCACCCTTTCAGATCCCTGAATCAGTCCAGCAGCCCTTTTAGGAAATAAAAGGAGAGGAAAAGCTCAAGAAAGGACATTGTTTGAGTGTGAATGTTTATGATCATTGCACAAACTTATCTTCCAACATGTACTGTATACATAGGCTTTGAATAACATGTTTTGGGTAAAGTTTATTGGCTTTTATCATTACACAGAGTCTCATTACTGGATTCCTTTGACCGGAGGCTTTTCAACGTTTATGTTCTTTTTCTCGAGTACGTGAAACGAAGGAAAGAGTCAGTCACAGTGAGTGTGGAGGCTTGCATGGTGAAAGATGTGGCATGGAGTGACTGACTCACCATTCTGATCCAAATTTGTACATTCCAGTTAAATCACCAAAATGGAGGAAATGGCTTGAATTGTGTGTGGTGCTTACAGCTTTCAAAAGTTGTGCAAAAAAGCAGCTTTCCATAGCTGTTACTATGGTTTTCTGTATGATTTTTGTATCATTGTGGTTCTGTAATAAATGTATTATTGCTAGAGTTTCGAGTTACTCCTCCTCTTGTGTTTCAGTTCGAAAGGATTTTTGTATTGTGTGTTAGTTTGTTTTGTATTTCCGAATGTTCAGTGTTACATTTCCTAGTGTGTTCATGCCTGTACCTGTGTTAATTAGTATTTCCTGCATTATTTTCAAGGTTTTGTTGTTGCTCTTGTCTTTTTGTTATTTACGTTTCCTCCTTGTCTTTACTTTTTTGTTATTGCCTTCATGTGTGTCACCTGTGTCCTGTTACAGTACCTGCCCCACCCTGATGTGTCCAATTATCTCTACCCTCCTTGTGTATTTAAGTCAATGAGCTTGCATTGTTAAATCGTCATGTGTTCTTAATACTTTTGGCTCTGTCCATTTTTAGTTATTTCTTTGTGTTTTTCCCACATGTTTTCCATTTTGGTTTGCTCCCTGATTTGATCTCTGGCCTTTTTTGTCTGTTGCTTTGTGAATTTGTTTGCTCAATGGCTTGGTTTCCTGGTTTTGAGCCTTGCTTGCATTTGACTTGTGAGTTCTTCCTTCCATATTAAAATACTGAATTATATTCCACTCTGCTTGCATGGTTTGCATTCAGGCCCAAACCCTACTTCAGTGTTTAGTCACTGTCCGTAAGTTTGATTTCAACATTGGTGGGGACATAAAAACACCAACTGAGGCCTTCTGCGTTTATAATAGACCTTAGATATTTATATACAGTATGTGGTACCTACATTAAAATGCTTGGGCCCCTGAGAAAGTCCAATGAATTGGCCCTTCCTGAATCTGCTTTATTCAGTCTTCACTGTTATTTTTCATTGTGAAACCATGAACATTTTAAGCAACAATAAATGAAATGTTTAATTTTAATTTTTCAGTTTTTTCCTGTCTGTATGTTCTTCCAACAGTATGTTTGGATTTTTTCTTTTACCTCACCTGCCTCTTCACCTGTCTTCAGTCTGAGCTACTGCAGTCATGATGTATTGAGTGTCATTTTCAGCCATCATATAAACTTGTCTAAAAAACATCTAGAACTTTTGGGGCACTCCAGCTGTGAAAAATGAATTGACACACACTAACTATATACTATATGACTACATTCAAAAATTATTCAAATTGTTTCTAGAGGTATCCAGTAGACGCTGAACATTGGTAGGGACAAAATGTTACAGCATTGCCAGTGTCCAGAAATGACTAGTATAAATAGCAAGTAAAGTCTGAATCAGGCCCAGCACAGGACTTTCCCCTGACCAAGGTTTAGGCCCCATGTGTGACAAAATGTCCTAGTCAGCCAATAATCTTTACTTAAATGAGGTTTATCAGAGTCAGATTTGATTCACCACGTATGTGTGCGGACGCAGCTTTTTATGGAGTTAAAAAAAACAAACCCATCAAATTACCTTATTTACTAACTTGTTAATACACAGCAATATCAAAATTACAACTAGTTTAGTAGTGTTAAAATTCTGGGTGATATACTAATTTAGTCTTACATAAATACACAGTTGATTTTTTTTTGGAGTGGGCAACAAATATGTTTATGATACATAAATAATAATTCTGTTGTATGCAAACTTTGCTCTGTACGTCAACACTGGGCACTTACTGCTCATCGAAAGGCATGGAGGGGAAAGGTTTACTACGTCAGTTTGTTGAAACACTGTCCTGAAGGTGAAAAGTAGATATGATAGATGATCCATCTCCGACTTTTAATGAATGTATACTTCAAAGCCCTTCAAGTCTATGTTTATAAGGGAGGAAGTTGTAATCTAATTGTTTGCATGCTTTGGGGAAAAATTAAGTAGATAAAGGGGGGGAAGTAAGTAAGAGAAAAAAGCAAGGAGGAAAAAGAAGAAGAACCAATGTAAATAATGGAGTTGCGGAAATGTGGCAAAAGACAATTGGAGAAAGAAAAGAAGGGGAGTAGAATAAATAAGAGGTTAGCTGCAAGCAGAGCACCCCTGGAGATTTGTTGCTGAGGATATCCCTGACTCTTGAAAGATATGAATACCAAAACATAAAGACTGAAATTCAGAGTGTTGCAGCACTGCTAAAAATGTGCTGTGACACTCCACGGTAGAGGAAACATCTTGTCGGTGTCATATTGCTGCTACTCATCCTTTCCTGTTGAAATATGGCGGCTTTAAACAATACCTCAGATTAAATAGAAAGTGTTCAAAAAATCCATCAGAAACGTATTTTTGAATATTACCTTCTATAAAACCATGCCTCCATACTGCTTTGTTGTTTTTCTGTGTGAAGTTGAGCGGTTGTGTGTGTCACACAATGCTAATCTCAACAAGGGCCTCAGAGCATCACCCAGTGGGCCACAGAGGCAGTGTTAGTGCTGAATATTATATTTCACAGGTTTCACAGGTTTTCATTTTCAGGAGGTATTTTCCAAACCATGTCTTTGTTTAAGGAAGGTGTTTTTAACTATCAAAAGTTAACAATGCTACCAGCTTTTAGAGGCTGAAAATGCAAGAGTAAATGATAACCTCAGTGTCAACATTTTGTAACTTACTGGATACATCCAAAAAATAATTTTACTCATTATTTAGCATCATCCTAGCAGCGTTACCTTCCCTCCGATAGACAAATTAATGCTTTACAAGCATCATTTAAAGGATGGTGTCACCAGTTGATTGATGAACTTGATTAACTATTAATGATCAATAATTATTCCTTTAGCGCAATATATTGGCCTCTTATTTGGCCATCATTTCAATAAATCATAAGACAAGTTTCATGAGTTTGTCAACTTGGATCTGAAGTGGTTGCTTATCACAATATCTTTAATTTCCTTTTCACACTGTAATGATTACTGATGTTCAGAGAAAGAAATCCCTTAAAAAATTTTTTTATCTTTTATTCATCTTATTATTGTCACAGCTTCCTCATTTGGTGTTCTCTTCTGCCAGCATGAACCCTCTCATACTCTTTGTAATATTTTCCTTACCTCCTTTCTACATCAAGAGAAATTCTTTAATTTCTTATTCTTTTCTTTTCTTTTCTTTTCTTTTTTCTGTCTTTTCCACCATGTGTGTTTGCCCTCTTCCCTTTCCTGTCTTACCCCTCTGACCTGCACCTGTGTGAGGCTGTTCGTCATACCAGCTCCACCTACGTTAAGAAGCAGCCATCTCACTGTATCAAACCAAACAAATACGGTAAAGCAAGCTTTTACTTAATTTCCCTCATTAAAACAGATGGGTTTTATGCTTTTGCAAAGGAAAATGTGGAAAAAGTGTTGGAACATGATCCCAGATTAAAAAACTTCAACATTGTATATCTCCCCCCCTTTCCTTTACCCACTTGTCATCTTGTGTGATTTCAGTGGTATGAAGTCCAGAGCGGACTAAATGCTACTCTGACAGGAAAAAAGAAATGGGTGATGGATTTCACAGTGTGGAGAGGTTGGCTAAGATTTTTATCAGGGATAAATGTGGGCTGCAGCCACTCCAGAGTGGATAAATCTGAAAAATATTTCATGCATTACCTACAGCTTGTGGAAAACACGTTAGATTCCAATCCTCTGTTGCTTACAGCTGTCTCACTATAACCGACTGCACACTATTGTTTATTTATGTTTAATGTGTCATATAACATCATAATCACCAATAATCATTAAATTAAAGTTAATTAGCTGCAATCAAATATTTTTTACAGAAAATTATGTAAAAGTAAGGAGAAGTAAATCAGATTTTTCTTATAATTAAGGCTTTTCCAAGGATTATTTTTGTGCAAAAATTTGTTATAAGCAAATACTGTATATGATCAGACTCAGCTAGCTTTGTGTGGATGTTATCTACAAAAAACATGTTCTAAATTGTCACCCAAAGCTACAGTTTTTAACATACAAAGTCAAAACTACATCCAGCTCATGAAGATTTTCAATTTTTGGCTCTCCATATCAAAAGATATGTTCTGATTGAGTACTGTAAATGTTCTGATGGACATTCACAAGTTAACGCGCTCCTACACAAACCATTGACATTTCTGTGTGTGTTTCAATGTGTTCCTTTGTCACATTTCTTTGAGTGGTTCTTTGCTACCGAGGCATCTTTGTCGGACTAATGTGTCCATTGTCTGTTAATTATGTTACGTAAACTGCTTTAAATTCACTTAGAGCAGAGAGGTCCGTTTAGAGAAATAATGAAGTGAAGTATTCTGATTGAGTTACCAAAGAGGTTTCTGTTTGATTAACATAATTGTGTTGATTTGGTGTTTGCAGCACTGCAAAAGCTTGATTCTTACAGGACCATCTGGGGAGTTGGGCAAATCACTAAGTGCTGCTCAAGAGTCTATGTCGTATGTGAGAGATGACAATGGTAATGGTATAAAAAATTGATAAACATTCACACATAGGAAAGAAGAGAAGAAATGTCACACAGCTGATGCTGCTGTAATGATGCATGTCTAAAACAGACTGATCATCAATCCCAAATTGAATCCCAATCCCAAATTCTATTTGGGATTGATGATCAGTCTGCACAATGAATCCTGTTGTATATAGTTGTCATCATGTAAAATTATCTTGTAGCAATAATATCAGAGCATGTATATTATATAGATCAATAGGAACACACAGTCACTGCAGTCCTGCACCTTCTGTTATGCTGTCTAGAATTATGCTGCATTATCAGGTAAGTGTTGAAGTAAATATGTTTACCAGATAGGAGAACAAGATTTTACATCATCTCAAAAATAATAGCTGTGACACCAGTGTAACTTATTGTACATAAGAAGCTTTTTTTTTGTAATTACTCCAGTATGGAGTTTTCTTTTCTAAAGTTTACACAGAGCAAATTCATTTTTAGTCTTATTCCAAATTATTTATTCCATGCTGTGATAATCTGCTAAATAATAAGACATAAATTTTGAATAAATCGACACAAATTTGTTCATCCTTTGGAAACCTTGGAAAATGTAGGAAAATGGTGCCCCTTCAGTACTTGACTAGTCGAGTATGTAATGTCTAGAATATTTTCTTTATACGGTATCTTTATAGTTATTGAGTCAAAAGCATAAAGGTGTTTCAGTGTAGCAGGCACTTGCAGTAATATTTTGAGCATATTTAGTGGTGATAAAAGGCATTTTATACTGCAAGATTTGACTTGCCCTGAGCCCTTGAACTGTATAGCCTTATGTATTAAATAGTCCTAATCCATACTCCACAAAAAAAGATGTATTTTGTAAAATTTTGGAATGAAAAAGACCAGGGTTAGGGATTAAGTTGAAAAAATTAAGTTTTTCACTTAATTCAGTTTAAAAGTTATTAATTTTTAAATACAGATTCGTTTTGACTTCATGGTTGAAATAATCAGAAATGATGTTTTACCTGCGTGCAAACTGTAGAAATTTTCATTTTACATGTCGTTTTAGGTAATAATGGACAGGGTGTAATGATTGTGCCAATGATTGTGGAATACAGTTAATGATATTCATTATTGTGTGATGCAAATTTACAAGTTAAAAGGAAGGCAGCGCTCAAGGCCAGAAATCATTCCAAAGCAGAACATATGAAAAAGAAGCAAAATCCAAAAATCAGATAGGGCCTACAAAGTACAGACCACAAGAGGAAAAGACAAAATCAAAATACACATGTAGATCGGAACACAAGTGCATAAAATTCAGAGAGGGGATGGCAGACAATGAGATGTAGGCTGAATGATTAGGGCAGGGCAAAAAAGATAATGATAGCACAGATAACAAACAGGAAGGAACACTCAAACGTCAAATAATAAATAAAAATCAGGAAATAAACTAGACACAATGAATAAGGAGGAACAATGAATAAACAGGAAAAATAAACAAAATCATACATAAAACAACACAAATGTATAGTCATGACAAAGGGGAATTCATAAAGTCCAGAACCTCACATGCATAGGGCAACTCCATAAATGATAACTAATTTGAGAACTGGGATTGAAAGAATTTATGCATTTGAAAAAATTCAAAAGACTACTAAATACTTAAATTTGACCTCTAAATCTGCACCAACAAAGAGACCAAACAAATAAATACATCCAAATAGTTATCACTAATGTCCTCATATCTGCAGCTTATAACTGTGGATTTTATTGCTTCAAGTCCAGAATTAAAGTGAATTAATAAATGTCATTAAAGGTTTAATAAAAATGAACAATTATGGAGGCTGTGTCTCAGCTCATCTCCTGGTGCCTGATGTCTGTGACTTTAGAGACAGAAGCAGACAGATGAGATGTTTTATTACTAAAACTGCCTGGACTGACTCACACATACTGCAGACCTCAGCTGAGCTGCTGTTTTCCAGATAGGGCTGGAAAATATCTCCTCTGTGAACCCCCAACCCTGTGACTGAATCAGTCCACGTTACACCTACAAACAATGAGTAGGCACACTGGAGAGAAACCAAGGAGCATATTAGGCTCCCCCAGGTATACTCTCCCTCTTTATTTCTTTCTTGAGCTGCTTTCCCTATGCTGCTTTCTTTCTTCTGCTTTTTTTTTTTTTTTTTTTTTTTTTAAATAAAAAAACTTAATCAGGGGAAGATTAATGAGCATGGATTCTCTGTTTCTGGGTTATTGCTCTGGGGCTGATTGACACTGCTCTCAAACACATCAGCTCAGACTTTTAACATCCACCTTCCTTCTCCCTTCGTTGAATTCTTTTCATTTACTCTTTGTGGAAACACTGCCAAGACTACTAACCCTTCCAACCCTCACTCCTGGTTTCAATGTGTTTACACAGTGAGGGAGAAGAACTCCTGATAATAAACTCCAGAACAAATCAATTATCCCTCTGCCACTGACAGTGTGTGAGAGGGGACGGGGCGAATGTTTGACTGAAGATCAGCACATTTTTAAATTTAGCAGATTGCGCACAGCATAAACTTATCAGTCTGAAAGTTGGTTTATTATTGGCAGTGATCTACTGACTGCTACATCATCGTATCCTCAAAGCCAGTATTCCAGTTCAGGGATAATGGCTTAAACAAACCAGCCACTAGGAGTCACAAATAAGTGTATTTCTAGTGCCGATCCCAAGACCAGATAAATGGTGAGTGTCAGATTGAGACAGACAGACTTGGACCCACAGAACAGACCAGAGTCTGGTGAGTTCGTAAATAATCTTTAATACAATACTGGTTCGGTACACAGGATATCAGTCCAAGAGGGCAACGGCACAAAATCTTAAAGCTGGAGATTTTACTTGAAAAAACTGGCGATGGTTGAACACACTCACAAGGATGCAGATGATCTGACGAAGACACACTGGGAGAGTGAGGTATAAATACACAGAGGGAGGAGACACAACAAGACACGGGTGAAAACAATCGGGAAATCACAGGAGGGAAACTTGACAGGAAAAGGGGGATACAACCACAGTTACCAAAATAAAAGAAAAACAGGAAACAGAAATGAAAACTATCTAACTTGATAAGACCTGCCAGCAAGCCCCCCCCCCCAATGGCCAACTCCTGACAGCCCAGGATCATGTGGGTGGTTCTTGTGAAAGTCTTTCATAAGATCAGAGTCCATTATGTTCCGAGATGAGACCATGGACCTCTCTTCCAGCCCGTAGCCCTCCCAGTCTACCAGATACTGGAAGCCTCTCCCTCAGCGTCGAACAGCCAACAGCTTTTGCACCGTGTAAAAAGGACCAGCATCAATGAACCGTCCTAATGGGACGGACCTTGCTGACATGAAGGTGGGGTGCACTTGGAGAAACATAGGAAGCTTGAGTCTCACAGACACAGGATTAGTTATTTTGGACACAGGAAATGGATTGACAAAACGAGGAGCTAAGTTACGGGACTCGATCTTAAGAGGTAAATCCTTGGATGAAAACCACACCGACCAGCCTGGAATACAGGCACAGGCCTTCTCTGCCAGTCCGCGAACTTCTTATAAAACTGGACTGACTTGAGAAGATCCTGGCGAGCACGTGACTTCGTCCACCAGCAACGACAGACCAAAGCCATCGCAGATGGGACACCAACCTCCCTCTCCAGCACCAGAAACAGAGGTGGCTCGCACCCGAAGACACACTGAAATGGTGACATTCTATTAGAGGCACACGGCAACATGTTGTGGGTGTATTCCACCCACATGACATACTTGCTCCAGGAGGCTGGATTCTGGGACAGTCACCAGCTCCTGGTTTAACCACTCCATCTGTCCGTTAGTCGAAGGTCACTAACAGTGAAGAGAGAGATGTCCGACCAGGGCTGCTGTGGCATGGGGAGAGGCCTGAGGAGTGCAGCACTGGGGGTATTCTTGTTCCATTCACAAATTGGGCAGGTCACCATGTATTCACGAACAACATTCTTCATTCCAGGCCACCAAAACCTCTCACGAACCCAGCACAGAGTTCTGTGGAAACCAAGATGACAAGAAATCAGAGACATGTGAACCCAATCAATCACAGCACCCCGGAGATCAGGGATAAAAATCTGTTATGTGGTACCTCTGGAAGAATCTGGACTCCCTGATTAGCTCTCTTAACCCGTTCCTCAATTCAACCTTTTAGCAGTTTTAATATATTCATTGCTCTTATGATCAGTTCAAATCAGGAAAGGCTGTTCTTTCCCTTCCAACCATTGCCTCCACTCCTCCAGGGCCATCTTAACAACCAGCAGCTCAAAGTCTCCCACGTTTCTCTCAGCAGGATAAAAACTTCTGAGACAAAAAGACACATGGATGGAGCTTGTTGTCAACTTCAGACCGTTAAGAGAGTATTGCTCCAGCTCCCAAATCTGAGCCATCCACCTACACCACGAACTACAGTTTCAAGTCTGAAGAGTCATTACTGGGGCAGAAACAACACTGCACTTGAGTCTCTGGAACACTAACTCTGCTTGAGAGAATCAGGAAAACCACACCTCGGATGAGGTTAGAGCATGTAAAGGGGCGGCAATATGACAGAAATTGCCAAAAAATTTTCAGTAACAGTTTGCAAACCCCAAAAACTGCTGGACTTCTTTTCTGGAAGTAGTTGTGGGTCAGTCCTAAACCATCTGAACATTCATGGGTTCCATGCAAACCTGCCCCTCAGAGACCACAAAACCCAAAAAGGACACTGTGGAAACACATTTCTCGGCTTTGACATATAACTGATTCTAAACTAAAACTGACCTAACATGTTTCTAATGGGTTTCCAGGTCAGAAGTAAAGATCAGAATATCATCTAGATACACAAACAAAAACTTATTAAAAAACTCACAGAGAACATCATTGACCAGAGACTGAAATACAGCTGGAGTGTAGTAACAACAAAAGGCATAACCAGGTCTTCATAGTGTCCAGTAGGAGAGTTGAAGGCTGTCTTCCACTCATCCCCCTATGTGATGCGGACCAGATGATAAGCATTACGTAAGTCTAGCTTTGTGGATACCTTGGCTCCACGTAGGAACTCATAACCAGAGGAAATGAGGAGGAGAGGATACCTGTTCTTGACCGTGATGACATTGAGTCCACAGTAGTCAATGCAGGGTCGCAAGGACTAGTCCTTCTTCTTCACAAAGAAGAAACCAAGTCCAGCAAGCGAAAAAGAAGGCCTGAGCCCAGTCTCCAGAGCCACATTGATGTACTCCTCCATGGCTCGATGTTCAGGGGCTGAGTACAACAGACCACGAGGAGGGTAAGTTCCAGGAAGCAAGTCTATGGCACAGTCATAGGGTCGGTGAGGAGGCAAAGAAGTAGCTTTGACCTTGTTAAATACCTGTTTTAGATCGAAGTAACAGTCTGGAACTGAGGAAAAATCCAGAAACTCCTCATCTCCCTCCTCCTCTGGTGACATGGAAACCCCCTCTGAACCAGAGAAAAACCGGAAAACCGGAAAACCGAAGCGCAAAGCTATAGATCGCCACCTCATCTGATGTCGCTGAGCCAGTCTATTATTGAATCTTAGACACGAGGGAGACTAAGGCATATAGTTTGAAGGGCTAAATCTAGAGTCATCAAATGGTCTTTAACTCTCTTGGAAAGGCCATTAAAAAGGCATCCACTAATGCTGGCTGATTCCATCCACTGTCTGAACAAAGACCAAGAATTACAAATGGCAGAGCAACAGTTCAAATCAGCCATGGCCCAAGCTTTAGCTCTGCCAGACAGGTAAGAAATAATGTAGGCTATCTTGCTATGATCAAACGTGAACGCTGCTTCCTGAAACTCAAAATGCAGCTCACACTAATTAATAAAAGGTCTACAGTCACCTGATTCTCCAGAGAACCATTCAAGACTTGAAAATCGCAAGTAAGTATTGCCAGAGGCAGTGGAAGAGCGAGGGGAGACAATTGAGGCTGGTGATGACACAGCTGTACCATGTTGGGGGGACTAGGAAGTGTCAACACACCAGTTGGAAGGGTAGCGAGGCTAGAAGAATTGGAGCAGGGTTCAAGCTCAACTACCATGGTGTGGATAGGAAGAGAAATGGAGTAGGCATGATCATGAAGGAGGTGTATGCAAAGAATGTTGTAGAGTTGAAAAGAGTGTCGGACAGGGTGTGAGGATGAATGTTGTCAGTGGTTATGCCCCAGAAGTCGGCTGTGAGATGGAAGAGAGAGAGAAATTCTGGAGTGAGTTGAAGTGGTAGAGAGTATTCCTAGTGAGTAGAGAGTGGTGTTTGGAACAGACTTCAATGGGCATGTTGGTGAAGGGAACAGAAGTGATGAGGATGAGGAGGGGATGGGCAGGTTTGGTGTCAAGGAAAAGAATTGGATGGACGGATGGTAGGGGATTTTGCAAAAAACAATGGAAATGGCTGTGGTGAACACCAAAACAGGAAAGAACATGTGACATATAAGAGTGGAATATGGAGCATGCAGGTGGACTACATTTTGTGTAAAAAATGCAATCTGTAAGAGATAAGAGACTGCAAAGTTTGACAGGCGAGAGTGTAGCTAGACAGCATCGAGTGGTAGTATATAGGATGACTGGTGTTGAGGAAGAGGAAGAGAGCAAAGGCGGAGTAGAGGATCAAACTGAGGAAGCTGAAAAAGGAAAACTGCTGTGAGTTCTTCAGGGAGAGATTGACACGGGCTCTGTGGTTGTGAAGAACTGCTAGATGATTGGATAACTACAGCAGTAGTGATCAGGGAGACGGGTAGGGAAGCGTTAGATGTGTCATCTGGACAGAGGACAGATGATAAGGAGACTTGGTGGTGGAATGAGGAAGTACAGGACAGTATTCATTGGATGGTGAGAAAACAGAAGAGAGTAGACAGGAATACAAGGAGATTCAATGTAAGGCGAAGAGGGAGGTGGCAAAGGCTAAACAGAAATCATAAGATGAGTTGTATGAGAGGTTGGATATAAGGAAGGAAAAAACGATCTGTATTGTCTGGCGAGCCAGAGGGATCCCGCTGGGAAGCGTGTGCAGCAGGTTAGAGTGATTAAAGACAGGGATGGAAATGAACTAACAAGTGAATACAGCGTGCTGAGCAGATGGAGAAGTATAGAGAACGTCAGAAAGAGTTGCATTGTGTCCTTGTGGATCTAGAGAAAGGATAGGACAGGGTGGCAAAGGAAGAATTGTGGTCCTGTATGAGGGAGTCTGGAGTGCCGGAGAAGTACGTTAGACTGTTGCAGGATATGTATAAGAACAGTATGACAGTGGTGAGGTGCGCTGTAGGAGTGACAAATAGCTTCAAGGTAGAGGTGGGACTGTATCAAGGATTGGCCCCGAGCCCCTTCTTGTTTGCTATGGTGCTGGACAGACTGACAGATGAGGTCAAGCAGGAATCTCCGAGGATGATGATGTTTGCCGATGATATTGTGGTCTGTAGTGAGAGCTGGGAGCAGGTGGAAGAAAACCTGGAGAGGTGGAGGTACAGTATGTGCTAGAAAGAAGACGAATGAAAATCAGTCGTAGTAAGACAGAATACATGTGTGTGAATGAAAGGGAGCGAAGTGAAACAGAGGCGTTACAGGGAGTCGTGGTGGAAAAGGTCCATGAGTTTAAGTACCTAGGGGCAACTGTTCAGAGCAACAGGGAGTGTGGTAAAGAGGTGAGGAAGCAAGTGCAGGCAGGATGGAGTGGGTGGAGTCAAGTGTCAGGAGTGATCTGCAACAAAAGAGTAGCAGCAAAAGTGAAAGGAAATGTTTACAAGAGGGTAGTGAGACTAGCAGTGCTGTTTGGTTTGGAGACGGTAGCACTTACCAAATGACGGGAGGCAGAGCTGGAGGTGGTAGAGTTAAAGATGTTAAGATTCTCTCTGGGAGTGACGATGGACAGGATTAGGAATGAGCACATCAGCGAAACAGCACAGGTCAGACGTTTTTGGAGACAACATTAGAGAGGCCAGCTTGAGATGGTTTGGACATGTGCAGAAGAGGGACAGTGAATATATTGGTAGAAGGATGCTCGAGGAGCAACCAGGCAGGAGGCAACGAGGAAGACCAAAGAGGAGATTTATGGATGTGGTGAGAGTTGATATGCAGATAATTGATGTGAGAGAAGACGATGCAGTGGACAGGGAAAGATGGACAAAGTGATTCACTGTGGTGATTCCTAGAAAAAGCTATGTGAAGCTAAAGGGGGAGAAGTATCATGGCTAAAACATGCCTGTTTTAATTTTTCAAGAAAAATGCAAAACCTTCTTCAGTTTAATCTTGTTAAAATTAAAGGATTTGGCACTTTCCTTTGTCTTACAACTGACTGATACTTTGACTGTTGGTCAGACGAAACAAGACATTTGCGCACTTTAGCTTGTACTGTTTATTTTCTCACATTTTGAAACTTAAGAAACTAATTTTAAATTGCACTCTAACTCCAACATAGAAAAATAGATAAAAAAAAAACAGCAAAAAACAACCAATCACATTAATCACTGCTGGTTACCTTCAGAGTTGCTACAATATACAAAAAACAGTTCATCACAGCATGCCGTTGAACTACGTAGGTGTAGGTGCAGACTACGGTAATTTATTATATTTAGATGTATCAAAGTATCAATGGAGGGTATCATGAGGAAAAAAATATGAATATGATGTCAGGGCTCCGTAGTTCATTTTGAACTCATGACCTTGCTGCAGCATCACAAGCTTACATATTTCACAACTGTTGGGAAAAGCAGGAACAGGGGATATGGTTCATGTGTTTATAGTTTGATTTTCATTTAATATTTGCGGCCCAAACACAGTTTCTTTTTCCTCTCTCTCAGCTCAACGTTGACATCACTGTCTCCTTGAACATTGCTTTACATCTAATGCTATAGAGACAGTTTTCCGTTTTGTTATGTTCTCTCAACAAAAGAAACAGAAATGCAGTCACCTGCAGCTAGTCTGACATCCAACAAACACAATAACAAGACCACCATTCATGTCTTTCTCGGGTCTGTCCCTTTGTTTTGAACTGCTTTCATGGGGTTTTGAACAAAAACTGTGTTTCATCTACAGCAGCACATCAGTCTGCAGTGTCAGAGCTAACTAAATTAATACTGGTGACTACAGGTGTTTATGCTTTTAATGGCTGAAACAATGTTATAGTGAAAGAAGAGAGAATTGGTCTTGGGACTGATGAGTTTTATTCAGCAGAAATCAGTGGAAATGAGACTGGTGACAACCCTTGTTCCATAGAAAGTAACATGTATAATACACTGTCCCTTCCCAAAATAGTTAGGAAAGACCCTCTGTCCTCTTCCAACAGAAGAAGTGTTCTCAGCCATCTTTCACAGTCAGTAGTTTCTGACAAAAATACATTAACAGGCACTAAAAGCTTTATATTTAAAGTTTTATATTTAGCAAAGTTGCAATTATTTTGAACTCTTACTGTCACAGCTGTTTAAAAATCATGTACTAAGAACTCTCATTAGTTTTCAAATTTTCACTTAGATGGTTCTTGTCTTACAAGTTTGCATTTTTTTGCTGCTTTTTGATCTATGGATGCTTGATATTTGTAAAACCTTCCCCCAGTCACAGTCTCTTACGTTATAGTCCATAGTCTTTACATCACTATGTAAAGGCTATACATAACACTGCAAAGGCTTCACATTCTAAAATTTGATTCACGTTAAGTTTAGTCATTAACTTCCTTTATCACTCCATATTCTGAAGTTTAAACGGCCAGCGATTGAATCAAACAAATTATTACTTTAAATACAATGTCTCTGGGTTTGAACAACTGAAAGAATGTATGTAGGAAACTCTTACAGTAACAGCAATATATAAAAGTTTTTAGAAATTCAAATGAAAAAAACGCAAGAACCACAATGATATGTGATATAAATATATAATAAAAAATAATAACAATAATAATATTAATGTTATAAATTA
>KV751325.1:2935017-2964546 GCA_001698575.1 Mola mola
TTATTATTATTATTCATTCACTCATTCATTTTCTACCGCTTATCTCGTTAGGGGTCGCTGGGGGGGGCTGGAGCCCATCAGCATCTTGGAGTGAAGGCAGGGGACACCCTGGACAAGTCACCAGTTCATCGCAGGGCTGACATATAGAGACAAACAACCATCCACACTCACATTCACTCCTACGGGCAATTTTCCTCCATCTTTACCATTTTAGCATGCTAAAATTAAGAACTTAGCGCTGAAAACAAGTAAAATAGTAGTCTACATATGAGGCATAAGATGATCAACAAAATCAAAAGATTCATCCCCTGGAGACCTTGGAGAAAATTCCAGATGTCAGTGACATCTTGTCTAATGGAGTCCATAAATGTCTGTAGAGAATTTGATGGCAATACACCCAGTTGATATATAGGTGCAGTATTTAAGTCTGGACAAGGCTGGTGGACTGATGATATTGCCGTCTGTGTAGACACACTGCTGGCCTGGCTAAGAAGATAATGGGAACTATGGGATCACATTAAACAGCACAGTGAACACCCTGAAAGTGAGGCAGATCAGCTCCTGTTCCACAAGAAGAAAAAGCAACAATAAGGAATATCAAAGAGAGGCACGGGCTCCATTGACTTCAGTATACTCAAACAAGCCTTGTGGCATTAATTAATTACTTCCTGTAGCGAATCCCTTAATGACTTCATGCAGCCACCCCACTGCCAATTAACAAGCTATTCACAAAAGCAGACAAAATCTAATCTGTCTAAAGGAGACTGGTCACAAGGAAGTCATTCTGTGCTCAACCTACCGGAATGGGCTCCAATAAAGTCCTAGGACACCCATCCAGGGACTAATTTAGTCTTTGTTCAGTGTGTCAATGGAAGTGGCAAGCTCTCTCTCAGGGAGAGTAACTGGAGAATAACTTGTCTACCGGACTGTCACTGTTCATCCAGGGAGCTGATACCGGCTGATGCTCGGTCCCTAATGATCTCGCAGCAGTGTGCTGATCTACTGACATCTCTCTGGTTTGTTCCCTTTCTGTCTTTCTCTTCTTTGTGAACCCGGGGGCAGTTAAAAGGGTGTGCATTTTCTTTTCCATCACACTGCTGTGCATCCATATATTTACATTTATATTCCGAGGATTTCACTGACTCTCCTTCAGTTTCATGATTACTAGAGGAAAGTTTGTTTTTCAATTTCACAAACATTTCAACCAAATGTTCTCAATATTCAGCTTAAAATTATACCTTCAGAACTTTACTCTGTATAAAATCAAAATGCACAAAAGAAATGCATTGTCAATACTTTTATTCTTTTTTTAAGAATCATTACATAATATGTGTTGATCCTTGATGGAGTTTTGTCAGCTCTGGTTTTGAGAATAAAGAAAAGACCTCAATCCTCTCTGCAGGTCATTCAAGTAAATTACTGCACTCAGCAAATGATGGGATTTCAACCAATAACAGCTCCAGTAAACATTTAGTTTTTAATCATTGTGGAGCAATACTGGCTACTGTATATCCGTAGCACTCTAACGGTCAGCATAGAATGGAAATGTGATGGTATTGTATTTCCCTATCAGCAGCTGGCGGGAAATATATGATCAGCACTATTTTTCTCCTAAGGAAATGTGATTTTTTGAATGTTCTCATGTTGTGCACAGCAGCCCCTCCCTAGCTAAATGTGGGCTTAATTTGTCACAGACAGACATCTGATATCAGCCAACATGAGTTTAAAAGGGTAATTTGCTCTCCATGAAGGCCATTTCTCAGCAAAAGATAAACAGATTCATTTGACTCTAATTCCAGAGTAATAATGCAGATGAAAATGCTTGGAACATTGTAGTGTGTAAATGCCATAAAGACTTTTGCAAGTGTCCATGGATAGAAATAGAGGCATTGCTTACAATGATGGTTATTTAAAACTGGACTTTGTAAGCTATGGCCATAGTCTTATTTTCAAACATTCGAAAACTGAACTAAGATTAATAACAGAATGTGAAGAAACAGCTGTGCTTACATCATGCCAAAGATGTCTTTGTGTTTCAAGGATATCCACTGAAATTAACATGCTAACCAGCTAGCCAAGCCTGTACTCATAATGTTTCTTATGAGCAGTGAGTTTGCTACGTTTCACAGGCTCTCTAAGCATTTAGTCTAATTAGTAAACAAAACAAACTCAGAAAAGTTATGCCAATAAAAGTTTTTTTTATTTTATTTTTTTAATCAATGCAGTATGTAATATGCATGCAGTTAGATTAAAAAAAACAAAAAAACGTTAGTATGTGATCTAAGGAAGTTCTAACTTTCCTCATAGGAAAAAAAAACAAATTCAAGTAAGAATATATCATCAATATCAATAAGAATATATTGATGAATCTCCGAACCTTTCTTATGGGTATGCACTGTGTGTGAATGAGGCCAGTAGTCCTTATCTGAGCCACTCTTCTCTATACTGTATCTCCTGTTGCCAAACAGGCCTCAATTGTCCTGAGAGGCTCTGGCTGTTCCAAGCTGGGTTCAGGCTGCCAAGCTCAGTTAAACCTAGCTCCCTTGCCTGTGGTAGTTCCCTCTGTGATATGAAACCGCCATCAAGGCAGGCTTAATCTTTGTAGGCCGATGTGCTCCACTGCTAATAAAGCCAGTGGTAACAAGAGAAAGATAATACTAAGAAAATTATTTGATCCAAGATTGCCAATTTACAGCTGAAAACATACTAACAGCAATTGGCAAGTAGCCTCTTTCAGTTTCTGGCTATAGTTTACAAATTGTACTTCAATCGCACAAACAAATCTCTGAGATGATTTCTACAACACACAATGTTGTTTTTAATGACTTAAATTTTGTTGTACTTCTTTTCCTTATAGCTGGCATGACTCTTTTTCAGTTGAGAGATTAACTGTGTTTCCAAAAACATATACTGGCAGCGCACGGTGAGCAGGTGGGAGCCTGTTGCTGTTAGTAAACAGTGACAAATTTTTATATTTACACTGGTGTCCCTTAGTCAAATCTAGCATGTATGCCTTGTTGTTGAAAGAGAAACTGGATCATGGATCACTCTGAACGGTTTTGTGAGGCGGTTCCTTCAGAGAGAACATTTTCATCTTTGATTCTGACAATAAAAAAAAAAAAATCATTAAGTCAGTTAATTCAGGTTTAGAATCTCTGAAATGTATGTATTCTAGCCACACCAAAGACCAAACTAAACCAGAGTATAATTAAGCTACATTAGATTTTTCTTTTCATAGCTAATGTAAATTACTTTAGTATTGGAGGGCTCAAATTTGAGCTGCAGCGAATGAATAGTTTACCATGAATAACCTGAAATGTTTTCTAAAGTAATCAATTTTTTGTTTGATTTATAAAAAGAAAAACAGGAACGGATGCAGAGATTTTTTCCTATTCTATTTGTTTTATTATTTATTTTCAATTTATTCAAATTTAGGACGATTTGAGAGAAAAGCTTGGACCATCGTGAATTTTAATCATGGTCATTTAATAATTTAATCATTAATCAATTTAAATATTGATTTTATTGCAATTGATTAATCAACTAATTGACAAATCATTACAATTCTAAGAAAAAACTTCACTAATTAGGAATAGGTAAGGATGGACTGCAGGTCATAGAAGGCACACAGGCAAACAAATGATGGAGTGAAATAACTGAATTTACAGAATAAAATTTGGAAACAAATCAAATCCACATTTAACCCAGTTGTGGCTTTAATGGCAGCTCTCCATAAGAGGAAGACCACACCCTTCATTCATCTGCAAATCTAGTCATCCATCAAAGACGCTTCCTGTAACTGAGCATGAGCAACAGATACAGCCAGACATGAGACAGGATGGCAGAGTTCAAAGCAGAAGATATTTATCTGAAAAGTGTGGCACTCACATTTCCAGTGGGAGACAAGCACAAAAAGGAATCTGTGGAATGACTAAAATATGATATGGTGACAGGAGCTGTTAGCAGGAAGATACAATCAGTTACCATGTTTGTTTTTATTGGTGTGGGATATAGGATTTTGAAGTATTCCCTATAGTTTTCATTTCTCCAAACACCAGAGATTTCTTTACAGTGTACATAATGTAGGAGATTAATGTCCATTTGTAACAGACATGCACTGATACAGTGTGTGCTACAAAATAAGACTAAAAATATTCTACATCAGTTTGTTCCTTAATACTATGCTATTTCATTCGTGTACTTCTAAAAAAAAGGCAAAATAGCTTTCTAAATGAGCTGCTTTTCAACTAAAGTTGGTACACCAGTAAACTGTCCATGCTCATCTTAAAAAATATGAACATGTTACTCACTGCAACTGTGGGGCTGTGGGGGATATATCCGGCTTTGACCACACACACAACTTTAGGGTAGAGGCTGACAGCAGAAAACATAATACAGAACAAAACAATATAGGCTGTCACCATGCTTGTTTCCCCCTAAAACACTAAAAATGTATTGAGAATGAAGTTGTTTACCTAAATTGGTTTGTTATAATATTTAAACTCTTGAGTCATCATAAGTAATTTTTATGATCTCTTAAACAGCAAAGCACAATAAACACTGTCAACAAACCACTTCTCTCTGAATTGCTTGGTCTTTCTTATGGACAAAGAAAAAACAACACTGCAATGGGACTAGAGAGCTATAAAGTTAGAAATTTGATGGTGAAGAGCATATTGACTCCAAATGAGCTAGAAAGTAAAGAGATCTGCTCATAGTTTTTCAGTTTACCCCACCATAGTGTCAGCTGTGATATTTTTGGCTATCTAAGCTGTGTTAAAGTGGTTCAGACTCAGTTGGCATATATCTAAAGGACTCTGCTTTGTTAACAGGTCTTTTCAAGTGGTCTAACACCATTAGCCAGAAACTCAGTGATCGAATAGCTGGCTTACATCCTGAAGGACATGTTTTTTGTTGGCTTGCCACAGAAGAAAAGAAGGAGAGAAGTTTGATTTGAAACTAAATAAGAATTTAAATAAGTCACAGTTCACTCACTTCAGCATTACCTCTGGCAAGAGAAGTGACAGTATCTAGAAAAAGAATAGATTTTGGCCAAAATAGGGCAAATCTTAGTTGTGTGGGAGGGGGCACGCTTCACTATTGGAGCCCTGCTTTGTGTTTTAGGCCTAGAATAATGTATTCGCACATGAAACAGTCCCCTGGTGTAGTGCTGATATTGTTATAGTCATTTAGGGAAGAAATGGCTTTTGCTGTGAGATTTTAAGTATCTGCCATCTCTGTTGTTTTTCAATAATTAAACCATTAAAAAAGCATAATAATTTGTTTAAAAATCAGGTATGCGGCGTTGAGAGGGTGTCACATACAGGACTCCACTTTACCTCCACCACTCTCTCTGTCTCTCACTGTCCTATAATACGTTCTTCTTTCACATACCAGGAAGCCAGGCCTCCTGTATTATACATGAATTGAGGCCTAGTGACCAGACACACAAAGCATCATTTAAGGACAGCGTCATTTGCCACATCAAAGCTTTCCTTGACACATGGAGGGACGCTCACTCTAACATGTCACAGTAAAACGTAAACATACAGCACACAGCAGTAGGATCAGCAGGCCCCCTGCTGTCAAACCGCCTCTGACCCTACAAGCCGAAATATTCTCAGCTCACAAGTACCAATCCGATTGGAAGCTGATCTGAAATACTTTGTGTGAAAGTTTATAACTAAAGTGTTCATTACAAATATTACCACAGTGAAATTTTATATTCAGTTAGATCTCTCTGAATTTAAAGTTGTTCTTTTTCAGTATTGTGTCTGCAGTCAGGCCAGACCTTAATCATCCATCCCTCAAAAACTGAGATAAAGAAAACAAAATCCATGATCTCATCTGAAGCACTTAACCCTGAGCAGCATATACAAGGATACAATATCAATTTCCTGTTATTATGCCCATATCTTTTTTCAAAATTAATTTAATCTGCCCCATAATGTCCATCCCTGCACTGCAATACTGTTCTTCCTTCTACCTCTTCCTCTGCTATGCATTTGCAAGCCTTTGTTGGCTACAATGGGAGAGTGTGCAGGATTTGTTAAGTGTGTGTGCGTAGGTGTTTATGGAGAGGAGGGGGATCCATTTGCATGGTAGGTGTTTTATTTCCACATGTGAAAAACACCCCCTGGCATGCAGGGCTGCAAGGTTAAAGATCACTTATTAATGTGACGAGAACAGGAAGAGGATGTCTGATCCTCATCAGCAGTAACCTGAGGGGTTGAGCTTTGATATTATAGTGTCCTGAGTGAATTAAATGAATTAATTGCTCAGTCTAAATGTTTTCACGTATTGAAATCATTCAATATTTAAAATGTTCGGGCCTTGAGGGAATTTATGGCACTGTGTTTTTCTCATTTCTACTTTTTTCTTTAAATTTAAGATAAACAAGAAAGAAACAATGTCAACTTAAATTGAAGGTCATGGATTTTCTGGCTCTTCATTTCACATTTCTCTGGGATTTCAGCAAATGCTCTCATCAGTTTCATTTCAGTGTATAGTATCCACATGGATTTTTGTGAGGAAATGCAACTTTTCTATTTTCTTAGTTAGGCTGTTGTCTTCTTTTACCTACACACATTTACACCTGTCATTTAGACCATATTTTAAATTATCTATCACTTAGCTGACTTTGTTTTGTTTGGGGGGAATTAAGACACAACCAATAAATATTTAAATTTACAGACCTGTATAGTACATTGGTTTCTTAGGACACCAGATATCATTACAAGGAAAACTCTTAGCCACAAAGCATTGATCTATGCTTAAAAATCTTTGACCAATGTGATAACAACAACTTAGAAAAATCAATCTGTAAACAACATGTAAGTAAGAGAGGATCCCACTAGTGGCTGATGCCCGGGTGTTTCACCAGCCTTCAGTCAAGAGGTAGTAGGTAGGGGGGAGTTGGGCGGATAAAATCGGAAGTGGTACTGTTAGCCTTCAGAATAAACCCAGTTACGCTAAACGTAAATAGTATATGCACATGTCTTGGTGTTGTTTTAAATAGCGAAATAAACTGCAATTACAATCACGAGTTTAATGGAAGTCTGAATCTACACTTATATTTGCTAAAATCGCTTTTCTTTTCGGTGACCATTTTATTTTTAAAAGCCCGAACAGGAATCATTCTCAATGTTATTAAAATTTACGCATATCAGAAGCACAGCTCGTCAAACTACCAGTAACAGTTGCACTACTTTTCTGTATGATTTCTTGCCTGAAATACTTTTGTTCAACTAACTACTTGTGGCACAGACTTAAATAAATTAGGTGTCCGGCTCCGCCCGTGAGTCCTGGAGCAGACTCTTACCTATGGAGCCAATGTGTCAAGGGACAGACAACGGTTTCCGCTCCTGCAGTGTTGTGATGGCTAGCCGCCTTCGCTAACAATCTGGCTAGCTGTATGGCTGATGTTGGTACTGCTGCAAAGAACACGGCAATAAGCTTGCAAGCGGTACCACTCTCTCGGCTCCTAGTTTGTTGTAGAGCAGTCGCCTCATCGTCTGATAAGACCACACGGGCAATGCGCTGGATGTCACAGTAAGGTGAATGCCATACCGTTACTGTTAACCTACTTTCACGTTTTAAGTCGTTAGCCTAGCAGCTGAATCATTCGGTTAGCGGAGGGAATCGGCTCGGACTATTCCCTGGATCCAGAGGCATTCCATCAAATATTCAATTTTCACAAAATGGTTATTCCACTCTCAGTTTCGGGTGGTCTTTCGGTTCATTTAAAAAAAAACAAAACGGGTGCTCAACCGGACTATTTCGGTTGAATTGTCGTGGCTTCTCCGTCACTGTCCCGATTAATAAATCCATATTTTTAACTAAACATTCCAAGTTAGCGTGTCACTGCGGTCAGCGGCCCCTCGGCACGCCGTGTTGGCAGCAGTGTTTGGTAGTACTGGAGTCCTTAGCACATTAAGAAAGTGTTGGTTTGTGGATTTGGACACATTTGTTGGTTTTAACCCCCACAATGCTACAGGCGACAGTAACGGAAAATCTGTGAAAGGGATAAAGCATCCCTGAATCGGGACATGGAATTGTTAAAAAAACAAAACAAAACGGCGAGGATACTCTGTAATGCCGCAGCTTTAAAGTCTCTTCTTTACAACGTTCTTCTGACTCCGTCTCTTTTCTTTCATTTGCAGGAAGATAACCGGCTGGAAATATGATGTTGCTACCAAGTGGATTGTTGCTTGTGCCCCTCGAAATTACGGACTAATTTTCATCATGCGCGCTGTCAAATCAGATCCTAGTCACTGCAGCAGAGATTCGGCGTCCTAACATTTGGATGAATACGGGAGCTTTTAAAGACCAACATCTATGCTGTCTTATCAATTTCTCCTCCATGTGTTTCCAGTAAAAGATTAACTATGCCTCTACGCGGACTGGATATGCTCAGAAACCTCTAAACATTAGCGTGAAATCGGACGAAGAAAGGCCAAAGTAGGAAGTCTAGGGCGGGATAGGTGCAGAGAAACTACCCGTTCCCGAAGAAACATGGCTTCGGTGTGGAAGCGACTGCAACGTGTTGGGAAGCATGCCTCTAAATTCCAGTTCGTGGCTTCTTATCAGGAACTGATGGTGGAATGCACCAAGAAATGGTAAGGGTTTTTTTTTGGGGTGGGGGTGTAACAGTGTAACATTTAAGCCCAATGAAAACTGTGTCTCTCTGTCTGTGCTGGAATGCGGAGCTCGTTTCTGGTGGACATAATTCACATACACACGCGTACATGAACATTCAGTCTTCTTGGTGTGCAGGCATGTCTGAATGCTGGGAGGGGCGGGCTGCCATGTCAAACCGCTATGTTTCTGTTTTCTTTTGGTTTTTTTCTGGTGCACCAATGTCAAATTTGTTTGGTTTAAGTCTTGAATAAGCAGGCAGATAAGATTTCCCTTCAACCTGAAGTTCAAGCTGCTCCAGCCAAGCTTGAAATGTCCTTTAGCAAAAACACTAAAAATCTAGTAACTCTAGGGATGCTTTTTGGGACTCAGACCTAACCACTGACCATACCAGATGTAACAGAAGTGTGAGATACGGTTCATGTTATTCTTTCATTCTGGATCCTGAATTATATTTAGTTATACAGAATGATTTTATTATTTGAAACAATTTTGTTTTAAATATTACAGATATTCTTCTTATGTCCTCAGTTTTTCACCCTTAATTGTTGAGTAACCCTTATAGTTGAGATGGGTGGACAACCAGATGTTAAAAAATAAAAACACATCACAACAATCACCTGTTGACTTCACTTCCTGTAGTCGACCTAAACTGAACATAATGTTAAAAGTCGTATTCAATTAGATTTGAGGAGTCAACTGCTGTTTACACTACATGAACTTTCTAGTGTCTTTCATGTATCACTCTGAGGAGAGAAAGACCTCATAACATAAATAAAGCTCAGGTTTTCACAAGTAATTTTCTTGTGCAAAACTTAGCTAACTTAGGGATATTTTATCTTGGTGCTGTGATGATTAACAGTGTTCTTAACTAGCTATTATGTATAACTATAATTGATGGACTAGCCTTCATCTAAACCAGCAATAATATTGATTTACCAATATGATTAATGCTACCAGTACTATTATCTTTTGTTGGGTCCTTTCCATGTGGTCTGGATATAGAGACTGGATGTTTTCTGCTGAGATTCTCTTAGCAGTGATAATATGCTGCTTTAGTGAGCTAAATTGGTTTTACAGAAGACAAAGGGTCCAGAGTTGCCTTTTTTTTTCTCGGCTTGAAACGATCCCAAACTTTGGACATTTTCTGTCTTTTCCTGTAGGGATACACCAATTTATTGGCTCAATATTGGTATTGGCTGATATGGAAGTGGTCGACTAGTATCTGTGTATCTGCAAATAAATTGTTATACACCATAATAAATTGATAATAATCTGTTGTGTCACATTAATTTCACACGGGCCACATCTGTCCTACAACTGATTGTAGCTTTAAAAAAACCTTCTCAACAGTTTCATATGGAGTTTTTATGTATTACAATACACATCATTTGCATGTAATTTCAATTTCAAGGTATTGTTTATCTGCTAATTTGTTATTCTAAATATTGGAATTGGTTTCAGCCCAGAATTTCCATGCATCCATAGTTTTCTATGACGTGTCTCTCTTTTTCGTCTTGGCCCTATGAGTTATAGTAGTTTTGAGAGAAAGAAAACACTAGTATCTCCAAAACATGGCAGTCCTCACCAAAACACTCACAGAATTTAGATAAATAGGTCTACACATAAGACAAATACTCCAGACATGGTTTCTCAAGCAGCTTGCCGTAGGCATGAATAATCCAGCCCCACGAGAACTTCAACCTGGAACAGATGTTAACGTGTTTTAGAATGGAATGACAAAAATGTACATCTCTTCCTAAAGTGATGGGGTGGATGGGTTCAGGACACAGTTGGTATTAAAGTTTGTTGTGCAATCTATTGCAATTTTGCCTAATTACATTCTTGTCTATTGTGTTTATTGTATGAAAACAGTGATAATTACACAAGTTCTAAATTTAGCATCTCTTGGAGGCAGATAAGAGTGCACAGATTTTGGTCATTGTGTCCCCATCTCATATCATTTGTGAGCCACTAGGCATTGTGTGATGTTACCATTCACCCAAAATGTAGACATAACTGCATAAAATAGTATCTAAATAACTTCTTAAACAGTTACATCCTGTGTGTGGCTAAGAGTGGTGCTTCAGAGTTGCTGCCTGTCTTTTAGCATTTGAACACGTGTCTGCCTTCCTTGGACTTCATTAGTACTGTATCTTATTTTTGCTGTGGAAACTTTCTGACTACACAGACTGAAACCAGTCCCCTGAGAAAAAAATGAATCTCAGACCTTAAAGCCTTCAGAAGTGAAAACACAGGGATTTCTTTTCTTGAATCAGTAACAAGGTGAAAGGCTGAACACGTTTTGTCTGTTTTTATCTGTGTGCCTATACATAAAGATGTGGATGTTTTACACTGTACAAAATATAAAGTATTTTTCACACATAGCCATCCTCAAGTGTTTATCTATTTGAAGCTTCTGTTGGTAAAAATATCAGTCCTTTCCGCTGTTTGTGGTTCTGCATGTGTAAGTTTATACCACATGCTGTCTGACCATGTTAGAAATTTAGCATTTGAAAAGTGTTGCACTTGTTTGTTATGAAAAGGGACAGAAGTAGCTGTATAATAAAAAAAAATTTAAAAAAAAGAGCTAGAGAGAGTAGTTCAAGAATTTGGCTTCATCTGTGCAGTCAGAGTATGTAAATCTTTAACACAAGCTGACTACATAGCTATAGATTCATGAGAGACTAGAGATGTCCTACTGCTTTGTATGATCTGTGTGTATGATTGCGGCGGTGGGTTTGGTCACTGGATTGTCTCTCTTATCATGTGGATGTGGGGTGAGCTCACCTGAGCATTTCCACCCAATCAGAACAAATGTTTTGGTGCTTGAAACCAATGTGATGGTCTCAAGAATTGTGACCTCTTTGTCTGCATGGAGACCATTTTTCTAACATTTTGTTTCATCTGTAAAGTTACCTGTAGATGAAAGATAATGAAAATGTAAGGGCCCTGAAATGTGGTTATTTTGCAGTTTTGTCCAGCATAAAGCAAATTAAGGATTTCACCACTTTATAGAGGTTTCACCTTGTTTTCTCCCTTAATATTATATAAGCCAAAAATATTTTCTCTAGGCAATGTGCCCAGCATTATATTTTCAGTGGGATGGAAGGGATATACAAGGAATTTAAGACTGGGGGAGTTTCCTGTCATAGTTTAATTTTTGTACTGTAAAGTAATTTACAGGTCACTGTCTGTTGCCCTACTTGCTGTATTTGGCACTTGTGGAGTTAATGGAGTTAGTATTCCAGGCATGCAATCATTTCAGACTCCAGAATCAATTTAGAGTACTCATTAAAACATTAATGCATTCAGTGTTTGTGTTCGCCAGTGAAATAAAGCACCATTCAAAGTGAAACAATGTTGCACCACTGCCCCTTTGCAATTTGAGATGCTACAGTATGCTCTGTAACATGATTACTCAGGTCAGGGGTTAATAAAAAAACATCTTGGCACACAGTAAGTGCAAGCTCTCTAGAAATTTAAAATGAAATAGAAAATGCTAAAAGTACTTTTTCCTTATAGTCTGCCTGAAACGGATGTTGTAAGTGTATCTAACTACCGTTTAGTGATGTGCATAGCCTCCTGAAACAGAAAATAACCAATATAAAAGGCGCGTCAAAACGTTGGGGTGAATCTGGATAGCTAGGTAACTACAGCAATGGTCATACAGCTCAACTCCACTAAACGTTGAATATTGATTGACAGCTGCATGTCATGACATTATTGTTTGAAATTGGCGAGTACATGGGCATGTAATTTCACATGACAGGTGATTTTAATGGAAGAAAATGACATCAGATTTTAATATAAAAACATATTTGCCATATATTTTTTTGCCGACTCTATTATCGAGGATGTGGCAGTTTTTTTTCCATTCCAGGCAGACTCCAAATTAATTTTAGTGGTTAAAATATCAATTACACACATCCTGGGGTCTCTTATTCCTTTATCCTGTTAATAATCCAAATGATGATGATCAAACTAGGAGTGTGTAGTAATTATTGTACTAATATGTTATCAGCTAATTATTGTTTTGTAAGCCTTTAATTTCATTGGGAGATGCACTTTTCTATTTGATGTGTTTACACTGACATGTCTGATTTGACAAGTTTGTTATTGCATTTAATTTATGTATTTTGCATTGTTAGAAAATGAATGGATGGATGGATGTTTGAGACTTAATGTTTCACCAAGCCAAAGTTAAGAAAAACCTCACATTTATACACCTAAATAAATGTCGCACAGCATTCATTTTTTAAATGTTTTATGAAGTAGTCATAGTCTTTCTGTTGCCTGTATAATTTGAGGGATGCACTTTTGTCTGTGTTGAAGTCATAGACATGTCTCACTGAGGGTTTTTTTTTTGTCACTTTTTCTTTTTGGATTTTTATGATAGCATTAATGCTCAATGGAAGCCAAAGTAAAGAACAAAGCAGTTTAAAAGCCTTTATTATTATTATTATTGTTATTATTGTTATTGTTGTTGTTTTTAAATTTAAGGCTGCACTTTATTATTGAATTTGATTGGCTTCATTGCTCTGACATTTGAGCTTTTGGTTGTACTTTGCGTACAAAAATAAATGCATGTTGGAGTGTTTTGTCATTTCTTTTGCAGTGCTATCAATTATATCATATTTGGATATTCCATATGAAATATATTATTACTATGACAGGGCAGTCTCTTGTTAGTATTGCCTGAAAAAAGTACTTAATCAAAAACAATCTATTTATTTCTAAGCAGTTTTAAATCAATACATCCCTACCCAGGAATATTGCAGTTACTAGTTCTGTTTAAACAGAGGTTTGCTGTGACTTACTGTAGCAAGTACAGTGAGAGAACCTAAAGATGTCATTTGGATTGCATTGGACTCAAACATGTTGTCTGTTCTTTTGGCTTCTTGTTCTTGTTTCAGTGGATGTCAGTTTAATGAGCATTCATTTAATGTAGCCTAGGGACATTTGTTTTTGTTATATAAATCTGTTGCACCTGCTTTTGTTTTTAAAAACTAAATTATGTCAGATAAAGCTGGGTGTAGAGCAAATCATTAATAGGTGATTGTTTCCTGTACCTCTTTCTAGTCACAGAGTACTATATTTTGTGAGTTGTTTAAGTGATAAAAGTTGTTTGTTTGCTGTTTGTGTGTGGATGAGAGGCCCAAGCATGCAGGAAAATGTTAATTTTTCATAATATCAGTGTTAGTATGGACAGGGCCTTTGACAGATTTAGAGTTGTACTTGATGATCTTTGGTGGCCCTGCTGTGGATGCCTGTAGCATAGGAATTTATTTATTTTCCAACTTTTAACCTGTGTATTGTCATAGTACCACTGCAACACTAAATGTATCCAACATTATCAGGCCGTTTAATTTATTAAAAGTAACTTTTCTTTCATTATGAATATTTTGTCATTTATGTGTACAGAATCTTGTCTTGTGTACACATTGTATTATCACTGAAATAAATGTGTTACTACATACCAAAGCCACAAAAGTCTGTAAATGAATGTCAGCCCTGGAAGCCACAGGGTGGTTATCAGGCCATTGGTTGAGTAAGGCCTCACAATTGCACTGAAGGTGACCAATGTTTGTCAGGTTGTGACATGTAGTCCTCTGTTGAGCATGTGCACGTTATGGCAAACATCCATCATGTAGCTGCCACAGAAATATCTTGTTGCCAACTTGTCTTAAGTGGCTTAGGCGTTAGAATATTCTCTCAAGCATTATTACACAATCGAGTGATTTTACTGCCAGGTGTTTCTGTTGTGCTGGAATTAGGTGTTTGGGTTATGAATAAGAGTGCTCCAATCAGAATTTTTGGGGCAAATTACCAATTACTGGAACCAGTACAGTCGACACTGATCACGGATCAAGATATAGTTTCCTTACTTCAGTATCATGTATACCTGTAAGTTATATATGGTATAATAAATACACGGTTATGTTGATCATGAAATACATTTCTGTTCCAAACTTACTTCCTATGAAGTAACAACAGCCGCTGTTGATTTAACTCTGCCAATTGTTTTGTACTGTCAGTACATCTTCCAGCATCTAAATGTCCTCCTTCTTAGGTTCCACAATTGTTTCCTCGCATCAAATCCAGTTTTGTCATCTGGGGCAGCTCTTACATCATCTATCAATAATGCTTCTTCTCACTTCCCCATTTTTTTTTTATGCCTCTTGAACTGTATCCCCTGGAATCTACAATGCGCTGCAATTATGGACAGAGCAGACATTTAAAACCCCCTCCTACAAACACAAAATGACAAAACTTTGCAGTGTTATGAAGCAGTCAGTGGGGTGTTAAAAGACATGAAAACTCTGCCTCGGTTGCTGTCAGACAGAGAAACACATAGCCCTGCTCTGAAGCGCAGAGAGGAGTACTGCTAAAAATTGTGTACCACTGAATTACTGTATGTGTGGCAGTCAGAATGGCAAGACAACACGGGCTAGACAAAACCTAGCAACCATACCAACATTCAGAACTTAACCATCCTCTGCTGTTATATTTTATTTTTTCTTTCTATTCAGTTTCAATATTCAGGCAAAATAAGATTAAAAAATTAAGTATTAACACTGCTGAAACTGTAGTTGCCCGACTGCTTATGTATCGTTGCCTGAAGAAATGGACATTCACGTCCTCAACAGGACCTCTTATGTCTGCGTTGTTGGAGTATACAGCATATGATGGCTATGATTGCCTGGCATAAAAATGGTCCCAAATATGGTCCCAAGCATATGATCGCAGTCTTTCCTGCAGTGCCAGGTTTCTATCTTAAGCTTTCATACTGTATTTAAAATGATTGTATGTAAGATAAAGTGTAAGTATTTATTATTAATTTAGTCAGGGACTCATTGGCTTCCTCCACTCAACTCTGTTTACTGTGACAGTTTGACATTTGGTTTTGTATTTCTTTTATAATGAGAGTTAAACAGTACAAAACCTGTTTCCTCATGCATTACTTTGAGACTTCTCCTACAAAGGCTTTTTAAGACATTCACTCAAAGTCTCCTCTAGGAATGGGTATGATTACTTGACTACTCGCTGATGCATATATTCGACTAATATTTTACTATTTGTTTACCTGTGTAGTGCGCATGTGTTATTTTTGACTAAAATAATTACACTCAATTGGCATTACAATCACCATGGCAGCTGTGAACAGGAAATACTTTGACAAAAAAGGCGGCGATAGTGATGTGCAGTTGAATTAAACTTGCATAGAAATACTAGTTTAATGCTTAACCACATGTGCATAAAGCACAAAGAGTGGAGGCAACACTCTCATCATATCATTTGCTAGCCCGATTAGCACACATCGTTGTTATAATACCAGAAAAGGGAAGATTAGCCTGTTAATATTAAAAATGGTGACTGGATATATGCTATCATTAAGTTTTGTGGAAAAAGAAGGCTTCCATGAGGTGATGGCCTTTGTTTAGCTGAATTTAACACCACCATCATGGTGAACAACAGCAACAAGAGTGAAAAGATGGACGAAGAAGGCGCAGCAGAATTGAAAGCTGATTTGGAACAGCTCTCACCACGGAGACATATGTTACGAGGTTTTTTCATTTCATTAAGAACTGCGATTGATTGAAGGTCGCTGTCCTACAGACACAGTTCTGAAGAGCAGCACGCAACAAAAAACATTGCAGACCATCTTAGAGTAGCTGCTGAGGAACGGGTGTGTTGGTGAAGCTGTTTGTGTGTGTTTCTGACTGCTGGAGACACAAGTGGAACCAACGTTAATTCTGCAACATTGGCGTCTGTCATAGTTTTATTGTATAGCATACACATTTTCACAATTTAACATCCCATCTGCTCCTGAAATCCTTACAATTTTTATTAGTCAGTCACAGGGAAGTCCTGGTCCAAAATAACCTTGTCTATTTGCAAGTGGTTGGTAAGCAGAAAATCATTTACTAGCCTTTAGAGTTTGAAATTAACATCCACAAACTGTCAATTGTGGATATATATCCAATTTTGCAAATGAATCTGGAAAGTCGTCCTCCACACCCTCTGATAAATGTTTTAACTAAAAAAAAGTCATAAATGAAAAACAACTAAGTGGACCCAGTCCACCTGAAATGGACCTAGAAGAATATCAAACTGCCGTGTTGTGACGTATTTCCTACTGAAACGGAAAAGAACTATTCATAAGATAGAAGACCAGTTAAACTCTGTTGAATTCTGCTAAACATTGAAAATTGATTGACAGCTGGATGCCATGACTTTATTGGTTGAAATTGGCATGTACATGGTGATGTAATTACATGTTACATTTGTTTTTAACAGTAACAGATTTTAATCTAATTTTTAATATAAAAAAAAAAATCCTTTTTTGGCATATATCATTCAGTAGGCAACAGTATGAACAGGAATGTGATCTAAATGGGTTAAAATTACCACTTTTCATTTCAAGTGGACTTATGATATAATTTATTGGTGCACTGCTTCTGTATGTGGCAAAGGGACTTTGGACTTGCTACAATGCTATACATACCTAATGTAGATTTAAAACCATACATTGCCTTTGTAAGTTATTCACAGTATGTGTGGGTTTGCATGGTGTATGTTTACTTTAACAAGCAGTCTGGGAGCGCCAATCATACAGGTCATGTTTTCACTGCCTCTGTCTTGTTAATAAAGACTGCAGTCTGTAATAGAGCAAAGAAATAGCAGCCTTATCCCACTACTTCTGTCTTCTTTTTTTTGCTATTTGTCTCATCCTAATCTCAATTATTTTCTTGATGCTGTCTTTATGGTAAGGCTATAGTTGATCATTGACTCTACACAGAGCCTACAGAGTCCACTTGCCTACACACATAACCCATGTTGTTGTGAACATTTTATACTTGTGGGGCGGTGGGCGGGTGTGTCTTAGTTAGTCTACCAAAATGCTAATTGGAAATTGGATTTAAATGCCACTGCGGCGAGCTTCTTCCTTCTTCATTTACTTGTTCCTATCCTTGTAAACACTGGTAACTGAAATGCAACGTATCTTGTTAGAGTTACTAAATGTTGGAACACTGTTACTTTTATTGAAAACATTGCAACTGAGTTTCTTTCATCCTGCATGCACTCGGCGATGTCCTAACTGAAGTTTGTGTAAATTTTTTTCCATGTCTTTGTGGCAATCTTGCAGTCTTTATAATGCTGTGATTAATTGGCTAAATCTTTTTCTTCTTTCCACCAAAGAATTATCACCAATCTGAGACCTGCTGGCTCTACTAGTAAACTAGAGATTCTCAATCATTCTGTAACTCTGCTCTTGGTTTGCTATAATGCTCTGTTGGTTTTCCTCACTTAGCATCTCAGCTCATGATCACCTACAATTCAAAACAATGATGCTAGAATACTCACCAGGTCCAAAGGACACTCTCACATTACCCCAGTTCTAAAGTTGCTGCACTGGGTAGCTGTCACATACTAGATCAAATTTAAAATCCTGAGAACCACAGAACTTTGCACAGTCAGGGTCCTGAATATATGAGTTACTGCACCATACTCTTCAGTTTACCCTCTGAGGGACTAATCTTATTGTTTGTCCCACACACCCACCTTAAGACCAGAAGTGATGGAGCTTTGTAGGCTATAGCACCTAAACTATGGAACACTCAGCCTACAGTTACTGCTTTCTCAACGACACGGTTCTCGTTCTGGCTTTGGTTCTGTTCTCTGGTCTGAGAACCTTAGTGATTTCTAGAGAACCAGTTGCATTCAGACTGGTCCAAGCAGCACAAAAGTTCCAAAGCCTGACTTCACCACCAGAGGGCGTTACTTAATGCCCAATGAATTTTTAAAATTTGATAATTTAGTCTGGTTTTCTTGCAAACCCAGCCTATCCGACTTGTTTGCCAGTTCTTCATACAGCTTAGTTTTGCAGGTGTTGCCTTCAGGTTTCTCTTGAAACTTGGGGGATGCCCACACCACTGAATAACTTTCTTTAAAGTAAATTTGGTCTCTGTCCTTCTTTGTCTGTCGTCTTCTAGTTTTTGTTTAATGGCAGTGGCCTTGTTTAAATCTCCTTCCTGATAAATAATAAGATAGGCTCACTGAAGACATCACTGAAACGTCAGTGGAGACATCAAGGTTCACAAGTAAGAACCAGCTACTTAGGGGTTCCTGTGTGAACCAACTTTTTGGGTTCTGAACCTAAAAAGTTCTTAGTATGAATGCTCTGGCCTGTTTAAAAGTAGGTACGGGATCTAGAACTGGCACAGAGTCGTGTCGGTGTGAAAGAGCTAAGTGTGTAATTACTGTTTCTTTTCCTATCTTCTTGATCTTAATTGTCTGTTGTTCACCTCCCTTGTTTACATCTCTTGCATATTATCTAGTCTAACTTTACTGGCTGACAGGAGTGCAACTCTGTACAAGCTCTCTGGGCTTTGTTACCTTCCTTGCACTTTTTTCATCACATGCTAAATAAATAAATAAATAAGATAACAGGCATGTACTAATGAATATTGAGTATTCTATCCCTCATCTAGCTGTATAGTATTTTGACATTTGGGGCTTTAGTGGCCATATTTTTATTCTTTTTTAAATTTATGTGTGTATGTATTTGTGTATACTACGATATATATTTTGCTGTGTGCCTGCATATTTTACATCTACATGTGTTTAATCTATGTGTTTCCTTATAGGTACAATGTATTGTAGGGGTGTAACAATGCATCGATCTACAACAATACATTGATTAGCTGATCTAATCTAATCAACTGAATGTTAAATAACTGATCGATATCGCTGTGTTTAAGATGCTGTATGCCTCCATTTGGAAATTCCTACCGCACGCCTGTTTCAGTTTCTGCTCAGGTTGGCATCATCCTCTTCCAAATAATGCTAGGGGCTAGCAGACAATAGCAAGTTAAATATGAGTGACTATTGACAGAAAATAAATGCTTTTTTCTTGATATTTTCTCCCCAGAATCGAGATATTGATATTTTTAATTTAGCGCAGATGTTGATGACAAAATTTCATATCCATTTCTGGAAAAAAAACAGCCAAGAAGCACTTAGGTGAGCCGAGAGGAGCTGAAAGATAAGACCTGCACCATCCTAATTGCCTAATTCAATTTTTAAAAAAGAATTTGCATATCACAGTATTATTGCATTGTATTATTACCAGTACCTGACCCAAAAATGGCATGTGACACTTGTGTCTGTGACTCATTTTGGGACGAAATAAATTATAATCTTTTAGACTTCATCATTTTACTAATCACTAAAGTATCCTAACCTCTACCCATATTTGTGTGTGCATCCATGCAGGCCTGGTCTGAAAAGCTTCATATGAAATTTTGTTTCTTCCTCCCTGAAAGAAAGATAGGGCAGAAGCAGCATCCTGACATACCCTTCACTGCGAAACATTCAGGCAGATTGACATGCACGCAGACTTTGGTGGAGGCAGTGTTATGGCATGGTCATGTATGGCTGCCAGAGAAACTGGGTCAGTGGTGTCTATTAATGATGTAACTTCTGATGAAAGTGTCAGGATGAATTCTGAGGTGTATAGGGCTATACTTTCTGTTCACATTAAACTAGTAGGACAGCTCTTCATTTTAGATGGATAATGACCAGAAACATACTGTTTAAAAGAACCAAGGCAAAGAAATGAGATATTCTTCAATGGTCAAATCAATCTCCTGAACTCCACCCAACAGAGCAGCTTTTCAGGTATTGAAGATAAATCTGAAGTAGCAAAGACCTAAAAACAAGCAGCACTAGAAGGCAGCCATAGTAAAGACCTGGCAAAGCATCTCAAGGGCGGAAACTCAGGATTTGGAGATATCTATGTTTTCCAGATTTCAGGCTGTCAATCCTGGCAAAGAATTTTCATCAAAATATAAAAAATTATCATATTTTTAATTGTTAGTATGTCCAGTTACTTTTGAGCTCCTGAAAATGGGCAAGTTTGTGTAAAAATGGCTGTTATTCCTAAATGGTTAATGCAATACTCTTATGCTACAATTAATTTTAAAATTGAAAACTTACACTACAATCACATCTTGATTCCTTTTTTCCAAATCCATTATTGTGATGTTCAGTGGTAAAATATATATTTTTTTAAAGTGTCACTTTCCAAATACTTGGATTACTATATCTATAAATGTTTTTTTAATTTTAACGCTGGCATCGACCTGCAAAATTTTTGTCTTTTACTGAAGCCTGACAGAATAAAATCAAATGATTTTAATTGATCTCTGTTGGGCAGTTTGCTTGTCTCCTTTGTGAGGCCAGAGGTCAGACTCAGTTACAGAGCATCAGCATGGCAGTTTGAGCTGGAGAGCTTAAAACCATGGTTTATATTCCTATTGATGTCTGATAATTGCCTACTGTGTTGTCTTTGACTAAAATCCAAATAGTCATTTATTAAGGCACTATATCAAAATAGGCTAAATTTAGAGCATAAAAATTCATTTTGAATTTGTACTTCTCTATGCATTTAACTGATGCTAATACCCCATTTCGTCACACTTGTTTTTTACTGTATGCACGTGCACGGAATGACAGGCAGGTGTAGACTTGCCAACTTCCCAGCTAACTGTTACTGGGTTTTGGATGATTTCTCAGGCTGATAACGAAGAGTAAACGTCAACCTACAGTCACTGATTTGTCATGGTGCTCTCTTCAAGCAGAGCCAATGTATTCAAGTGAAATTTATTAAAACGTTCCATGCAGGTGTATGTTTTTTTTAACTTTTAAAGCGTGAGAGAGAGCATGTAGGTGTTGTTACTGCACTGGCCCCATCTTTGACTTGATATTTCCAATTATTATTTCCAAGTAGTTGTATCAAAAAAATTTTTAAAAGTTTCTGTTTTTTTTTTTCTTTTAGTTACTTACCATACCTGCTAATAGATGCACTGATCTAATAGCATCGGGAACTGTGACTGCTGAAGGATATTGCTTTTACACTTTTGATCTCTTCAATGTACCTATACGACTTGAAGCAACATTTCAATAGACTTATGTCCCAATTTTGTTTATATTATGTTAAAACAACAATGATAACAACAACAACAACAACAACAACACACACCTTTATTAGTCTTGCTGGATTGTGTAATTTTTTTTAAAACCTGTCTTTCATACTAAATTTACACAGTCACACTTTACTCAGTTAAAATGTATGTGTAATGGAGTGTTTTTCTGTGTTATGGCTGTTATGTCATGTAATTCATTTTGACTCACTGTTTCTCCAGGTGACTGACCTGGATTGGGTTAGGTTGCTCTAACTCTCAACCTCCTTGTTATGCCTATGATACCAACCTTGTGTGTATCTCTATGTTTCTGTGTTTCCTGCTTTCACAGAGAGTCAGGGTTTAGCTGTTTCTCATGATTTATTCTATGAGTGGCTGTACAGGTGTTGGAGGTGTATGTGGAGGTGTGTCTTGATGAGATGATCATGATGTATTTGTAGACAGATGTACAGAAATAGGTGGTATCTTTTCCATTCTCGTGTGTTTTCTCATAGGCAACCAGACAAACTGGTGGTGGTTTGGACCCGTAGGAGTCGGCGGAAATCTTCCAAGGTTTGTGTTCTAAAAAACAAAATACAGAAATGAGATAAATAAGTCTCTCAGTCGCATATAAAATTTTTGTTCTTTTCGCCCTCTGTCTTGCAGTCTCACAGTTGGCAGCCTGGCATCAAAAATCCCTACAGAGGAGTCGTGGTGTGGCCTGTACCAGAGAACATTGAGATCACTGTCACTCTTTTTAAGGTAGTAATTCCCTTTTTTTATGTTCAACAAGGGTTGACATGGGTCGTATTTGTCAAAAGTTGGTTTTTTTTCTTTTTTTTTTTTGATTAGTAGTATTTTAGTATTCCCAAAATAATTGTAAGTGTATATATTTTAATTTTTCTGAAGTGGAAAACTAATAACATTTTTCTACAGTACTGGGTTTATGGAGACACTTGTCTTCATATACAGAGATACAAAATGCTGTGTCCCTTGTTCTGTTACCTTTATGCTATTTTTTACATATTTTTTGTGCGTGTGAAATTTTGAAGGACTGGAAGGTACAGTAAAGCAAGGCAATTGAGTATGTGCTTGACACATATTGTACGTATAGACAGTATCTGTTACTGTGCCTGCTTACTTAAATGTCCAGGGCCTCTGTGCTGACAGGCTAGCGAACAGCTTAGTGTCTTGTTACCCCTCTCTCTGTCTTAAATAGACATCCTGTCGCAAATTCCTACTTACATTTGCGACAGTTCTTTTCTCTGCTTGGTGTAAGCATTAGTAGAGTTTTAGTTTTTGGTCATTTTTGTATACTAGGGTTGGATGATGTCAGATTTGTGTATTTGTGTAACATCGAGAGGGACAGTGGCACTGGCCCATCAGAGTTGGAGTCATTAGCTTTTTTTTTTTTAACTTTATCAGCAAGGCTGTCTAATAGCAGGGGATTCGCCCTACTCCCCATGCTCATGTGGAGGCTCACCAACACAGCAATGTCGTCACCACAACTTCCCATATTACCCATCTCAGGAAACTGGCTGTCATCACCAGGGCTCAGTTGCCAGTGACTCACAGTTATCATCAATTGCCCATTTGTCCAGCCCTAGTGTACATTACCATTTACACAATTTTATTTGATACAGTTAACGTAAGTGTTCTCTGTGTACTAAAACTTTGAAAAACAACAGTCATAGAGACAAAAAATTGAAACTTTATCTCCAGACCATTGGGCTCACACTGCAATATTAGTGAACAGTATGCATGGAAATATGTCCAAATTGCACTTACTTTAGTTTTCTAGGTCTTTGCTTTTTTAACACTCCTGTACATATCAGTCTGTTCTGGGCCCACTTCCATTTCCTGTCCCAGAGGAAGTAATAAAGTTTTTTTTGTTTTTTTTAATAATGAGACACAAAGCAAAGCTACCGATGTCACATTTAACCCTTTTGGGTTTTGATGGACTAATAAAGGTGTGAAACTATGCATAAACTAACATAAGTCTAATATTTGCTGCCTTTCAGGCCTTAGTTGGGTTCCAGAAATTTCTGAAGATAATATGAATGTGCTTACCCTTTTAAATGCTTTTCTTTTTCTCTCTTTTGCTGTGATGTTCTTCTGCCCTTCATGTTGCTCGTATGATTCATTTTAAAAGTTTCACCCCAAGAATATCTTAACTCATGATAAAGAGGCCTACTCTGCTTTTGGAATATCTGTATGTACTTATGCTGTATGTATATGCATTTCGTTTTTTATTTTTGTGAGCCTGGTAATGTCATGAAGATTGTATTACAATTTTATGACAGAAATTTCATACACCAATCAAGGGCTTGGATCTTCAGAGCTGTGATCCTTTGCTGTATCAGAAATGGGAGGTCTAATTTTGACTTTTGTTTGTTTTTCTTTCTGTCACTAACTGAATTAAGAGCTTTGGAAAAATAGGAAGGTTTTTATGTATACTTGTTCAGTGACTGAGCGGCTGTAGTAGATTGTGCAGATGTTGATATGACTAATATCCATTGATCAGTTGCAGGTCTGTTTTTGTAGAGAACTGCATGTGTGATGCCGAAATGTTAGGTGATACACTGGAATTCTAGATGAGGCACTAGCTACAAAAGCATTACATAAAGCCACTGCTCACACACCCTATGTGTGTTAGACATAAGAAACATTGCTGTTGGTTGCATTTGGTAAAATGTGTGATATAGAGTTTTGTGCACTTGAGCCATAGCAGTTACTCCAAGTACAAATATAACCTGCAGTGATTTTGACTATATATCTTTTCATGATCCAGACTTTGTAATATTGCTGGTCTCTAGGTAAAAATCTAATACCACAGTGTGCAGTGAAGTTTAATGCATATGCTGACAATGATTGGGGATGCTCTCATACCTCTGTCTGGCCTTGGCTTTTGCATTGAAAACAGCCGAGCTCAGAAGTCTTGCAGCCAGACCTTCATGAAGATATACACAAACAGGTAGCCTTAACTGAACTTTGTAAATGGAAAGAATAGTGAAATTAATAAGTAACTTAACTGGAAAACATTCTTTTGATTGATTATTAGCAGATAGAATCAATCTGAGACAAAGTTTGCTTGCACATGGTTACACTATTTTATTTACAAAGTTAAAGTTGCTGAAGTTCAAATGTGATAACATTATATCACACATGAACAAATAATGCATAATGTGTTTTTGCGGCTAATGTTTACCAGCAGCACTAAAAAACTACAGATATCATAAACAGACAGTAATCTGATATGGCCATTGAAATCATTTTCTGTTGGCTTTTCTGCACGTTGAGTAATAATGCAGGATTTGTAATCTAGAGGGATAAGCTAGCTGTAGAATTGTGCTTTGCCAACATGGGTGTTGCATTAGAGCATTTTGCAGGACTGCAGGAATATTGATTCCCTGGGCAGTGTCTTGTCTCAGGTGAAGTCAGACAGAAATGACATCGGTGTTTACTTGTTTGTTCATGTAGAACATAGATAGTACAGAATACAAATTTTATTAAACAATTTTATGACTTTTCTATTTTTCCTGTTGAAATCAAAAAGTCATGTCAACACAATGAGCAGTAATAAAAAATAACTGATATATCTTCTATATCAGAGCCAAAGCGATGTACTGGTGATTGGTGATTTTATTGATCAATCTTGATATATTTAAGTTTTGATAATGAGCTGGAGAATTGAAGGAAGTTTGAGAAGCTATGTTGAGAAACCATTTTGGATTCTTGCTATATTAATCAAATTTTCATGGGGAGGTTAATTAATTTACATGGACATGTCTTGTGTATCCAACAAAGATTTGTGGTAATGTGCTCCTGGAGGGCAGTGAAGGGTATTTATGTCGGCAAGGCTGCATGCTGTCTCACTGCTTCCACCATGGTGTCCTCTCACCAGCTAATTTGGCAGAAGTGAGAGAAGATAACCTGTCAGAAATAAAGGTACGGCTGAGGTGCGTTTATGATATTTAAGGTACTACTGCATGCATTGTACCCCCAGTTGATCTATGTGGTACTAATGTCTACCCGTTTTCAGGTTGATAAGGTACAAATAAGTTCTAAAGGGTACAATAATTGTACCTTTAAGGGTACTGCCCCAGTGACAAGCCCTTGGACCCCTAACGGTACAAATTTCGCACAATGTTTCAGACAGTGTAGAGACAAAACTACAGTATACCCACAGAGAAGCAAACTAGCAAAAAAGGCTAGGCTAGATAGGCAAAATGACAAAGAGAGGAACAGCAGATATTCTGAGCATTCATACTGTATATGATCATAACAATCAGATGCAAGACAGAACTAGGTGTTCTTAGCACTTTCTAACTTTGGAGCTGTTCATTTGTGGTGTGAAAGCAAATGAAAAATTTTGAAGATTTTATGAATATATGATTTTTGCACGATTTCAAAATCTAAAGTGCTAATAAATCCATCTGCTGATCATGAACTCTGTATAGGAGGTGAAACACGTCATGTCAGCTTGGGTTGCTGTCAAAAACAGTCCAAACTGATGTTGTATCCTCCCCCTTGTTCTTTGTCAGTTTATTAAAAAATAATACGATGGCCTGACTCATAACTGTTCAAGATGCCTTTTGCTCTTCCTGTCTCTAATAGGCTACTTTTAATTATCATAAGGACTAATTTCTTGGCGAACTGTGTGTAATAGTTCACAGAGACACTTTGAGTAAATAAGATGACTGTCAGCAAAGTTACCCACTCAAGTTACCTCTCAGGTTCATGTTCCCTCATGGTTCATTTGTAATAATTCAATTGTGAATGTTCAATGTCATAATGTCAGTGTCAAAATGTCATTCAATGTCATAATAAAATGAAAACTTTAAGGAAATTGTTTCAAGGTCAGATTTTTTGATTAATTATTTCTGAAGTGTAGATTTAAAGCTATATACTCTAATATACTCTAATATAATAAACTAAGATGTTCTTCAGCATTTTAATTTTCATTGCCTTTGCAGGACCCCCTTGCTGAAGAGTTTGAAGACAAAGAGTGGACGTTTGTCATCGAAAACGTGAGTGCTAAATTATTTTTCTATTCATTAGTCCCTTGAGTCCTTTAATTGTTTTTGTTACACAAATCTTCATGATGTCTGTTGCTACACTTAATTTTTAGTTTGTTATTTTTTAATTACCGTGTGGGACTGCATTATCATGTGCCTTGCTCTGAAGCATCTGGGTAGCCATTAATAACTACTGATTACATCATTAAAGTAAAACTGTTTAATTTGTCCTATATTTCTATTCCTGTACTGTCAGCTTGCTAGGTATAACTTCCTTACATGTCGAGGTTGTGCCACAATGTGGCCAGACTATGTTATTACATTCTTCTCTCTGTGTCTATGTGGTTGAGCTAGTGCTGGTTTGTGTTTATGTTGGCGGCGATGCATGACTGCAGTGACTCTTACATGTTTGTGTTTGTGAGGCAATAACTTCAGGCATGCTTGTGAATTATATATTTGCAACTTGCAAATGAGTCCCCAAAAAGGGATAGCAATTATTCTTCCATTTATTGACAATGTTTTATCACTAATATGTCTTTACCACATGCTGCATTTTCTAATGCAATAGTTATTTTCTTACTCTTTGTTGGTTTCTGTAACATTAGTGACTCTTTTGTTAAAGGTGACATCAACAGAGGCAACAATGGCAAGATAAGGACACTCAGATGATGTATTTGATGAAAAATAGGAGTGTAGCTTAGCAGACACAAGGTTTTCTTAGAGACATTTTTTTGTGTTTCCCAAAGATATTTCTCTCTCTCTTAAGGAAAATTATCATTGACACAATAATGAATGATAATTAGTATGAAATATAGCAATTCAATTTGTCTCCAAATATGTTAATCAGTGTTTCCAAAAGTGTGGGCCAGCCACAACGCTCTGATTCGTGAAGGTACTGCAGGTGGGCCGCAAGAGGTCATTTCCAATAGTTATATAAAAAGATTTTAGTGTACATTTTTGTAATTTAGTTTGAATTTACTTGAAATATGTATAGTTACATTTTTATCAAATTAATTAAAAAGTGATCAAATTGATAAAGCAGGGTGGTAGAAGTCTGTATTCTTCATTAATCCGACCTATATTCAGCTGCTCTTGTCTTGATCTTTTTTTTCCCCATTGGTGGGTGTGCCACTGACTGATCTTAACCTACTGTGAACGTGCAGGCCCCTGATAAGTGTTTTCTAACCATTGTCAAACAGAGCACCATTGCATGATTGCACATAATTTTGTGCCAGTGTTGCATAAATGTGGATGGACTATTGTGGACTTTTATGGACTTATGAGAGTGAGTGCTGTGTTTTGCACTGTTAAACTCCTCAAATATTCATACAAACATCCTAGCTGTGATGGACTGAAATAACAGCATAATGATTTTGTTGAAAGATATGCAATTAACTTTTTTTGTGCATGTGGATGGTTTATTGATATGGACCTTATTACCATCAGTATTTGATCATTTTGAACTGTTCTTTCTCTGCTATAAAATTTCAGGGAAGTGCTTAATCTTCATCTTGGTTTTGATCCGAGTGAAGATTTAAAGGTTGGGTGGGCCCCAGAAGATTTTCTGATTTTTAAGTGAGCCACAATATTCTTGATTTTGGGAATGCCTTTGCTAAATAATTGTTTTTCAAACAGCTTGGTAACAAGCAAAAAATAAAACTTACTTTCACATTAAATTTTCACCTAGCATGTATCACTCAACCTTAATTCTATGTGGATGCATAATGTATGGTGTGGCGTGGAATCCCCAAAGAAGAAGGTGGAAAGGAATAATTAAAGCAATTTGGGAAATCGGGATTTGAGCAGATGGATTAAAAGAAGAGGGAGGTGAATTTTGGAAAACAGAAAGGAACATGTACCCCATGAAACTGTTACCTTTACTGTTATGTTCCATTCATATACTGATGCAGCATCTTTGACAGGAAGCCATTAATTAATACATACAAGTTTCGACAAATGAGGCCTTGCATGTTGACCTTTCTTGTTTAAGCCTTTAGTAAAGTGGTAATTCATAAAGGTATGACTAATGCTTTTGCAGCAGTCACAGTGCAGTTATATCAGTCTCCTAAACTCTGAAACACTATGAAATATTGTTTTTATTACTAACCGTTAGTAGTCTTACATTGGAGGAAAACATAACTCTTAGTGTCATTTCTCCAACTGTATCCATGTTAAAAGTGATGATAATAATAATTATTTATTTTATTCTGTTAATCTGCAAGATCAGAAATCACAAGGGATTTGTTCCTATGACACATCACAGGAACCGCAAGACCTCCCTTTCAGGTCAAGCTCTGGATGTGTTCAAGTGACTGTTGCTCAAGTAGTGATGAAGCCTAGTTTGACAAGTAAATGTGTTGCAAGACTGCTGTAATACTAAGAAGTAAAGAATGTTCCTCTCCATCTTAAAGAAAGTTGATACCTGATTAGACTTAGAATTGAGCTTTAGCATTCTAAAGAAGCATTAGCTTTTATTTCAAAAGATGTATCTTTAAACTTTAGCAATGCTCTGGAAGTTCTGAAATGACTCTGGAATGAACAAAAGAATCTCCAGTGATAGTCTGAGAGCTGATGCCATCTACCAAATGCTCTGGTGTGTTGAAACTCTTTGACTGTCAAGACAGGAGCCATCACTAGTGATCAGTGAGGATCGAGAGAATTTTAAGAGAGCTAGTTAAATGCATTTTCATTGTAACTTTCTGTCCATGTCAAGCTTAAAGGAGCAACAGCGGAAAGTGCTCCACCTTTCTGTCTTTGATAGAAAGCTGAGACGACGAGCAGGTCAGCCAGTGTTCTCTGTGCAGAGCGTGGGAAAAGGCAAAAAGAGAGCAATAAAGGGAGAGAAAAAGACAAGTTTGTAGGTTTGTCTGTGTTTCTGCATACCTGACTAATGACAGAGAGAGCAA
>KV751325.1:2975959-3001937 GCA_001698575.1 Mola mola
GCTGCCCTGACCCCTGCCTCCCCACCAGGGGAGCATCTGTGGATCGATCCAGGGCCAGCTGGCACTAGGGTAGAGGGGCAGGACTGCTAGTCTTAGAGGGAACACACATTCTCTGAATGTTAAGCAGTTGATTAGGCTTTCTGTGTGTTTTGTCATATGCAGCACGAAGCTGCAAGTCAGAGCTAAGTGGTGGTCTTATTGTATACTCTGCAGTTATACAGAGATTCAGCTAGGGGACAGTAAACAGCCATCACCTTTCCCCGCTGCTTTCAATCCTCTCCTTCCCTGTTTTGCTCTCTTTATACACATACACACACGCACACCCACACACACAAACACACAGGTATTTAATTATTCTCTGGGCTCTGAAAGAGGGAGCGTATTCATAGTCATATCCTCTATTGAAATAAATTAAACTTCTTTATTGTCCTTCCTTTCCCGTCATTTTAACATTGTTACCACCTCCCAGTTACGCTAATCCCAACAACACCCCCTCACGTTCTCTTGCACACACACACACAAAAACACACACACACACACTGATTGACACTCAGCATAAAGGGAAATGGTACAGATTTCCTTTGTTTTTTTGTTTCTACTCAAATCTGTTCAAACAGTTATTCCATTCTTGTGCCGGAATATTTGCATTTCTTTAAGTATTTACTGTTTTTCAAGGCAGTTCTCTCTTTCCAACCTCATCCCCGTTTTTGCTAAATCCCCTCTTCATAAGTGTTTAGTACATTTGGCAAATTCATTCATGACACATTTAAATGCACTATTAATTCAGTATAATAACCAAGATGTAATCTGCAGACAGATACGAATTGAAGAAGGGGGAGTTGTTTTCCCCATCTTCGTCTTCTTCTGATGGGCTGTTCTTTGGACAGGTTGGGGTCTGTGGTGGTGCGATGATATACCATTATGTTTCCCAGCCAAAGAGACAAAGCTCAAATGTCAGCACAAAATGTCAAGTGGCCTTGTAAGTCAGTTAGTCCTTCAGCTTCCTCTGTAGTTTTTTATTTAATTATTAGTGTGAGCAAAGAGGTAAGAAAGAGGAGGCAAAGATGGAGAGAAATTGAAGGACAGGAAGGCTATATGAGATGTAAGATGAGATATTGCTAGGAAATGGAAGAATGGAAAGGCAGGATAAAAACTGGGGTTAGACAGGTGTTAGAGGAACAGATTCTCATCTTTGTCATGGCAATATTAGTTTTTAATGCACTTGGAACTAAGGAATGAGAATATGAATTCTGAGATTCACACTATCAAGCTGTTCATTGATCCTGTTGCTCCCACATCCCAACTTCTCTTCACTCTCTAATGCCCACTAAAATGAATGAAAACCAGCTTTGAATATATACCCAAATAAATCAGTTACTCAGTCATTTAATCTACCAATTGTATTTAGGAACTGGTTGTTACTTAATTTAGAAGACATCCAAATGCACTGCATCATGAGAAACTGGAAGTAAAAAATCAGTCATGCAGTCTTAAGAAAATCATGGCATTAACAATACAGAGATGCTCCTAAATTTGTGCAACAAAACTCCATGGGAGTAAAAGAAAAAACTGAGCAGTTTTCCCTTTGGAATGGTATTTGATCTCAGAGTTTGGGGTTTCAGATTCAAATGTTTTTGTTTTGTTGTGAGAAATAACTTTTAGAGCAACATTAATTGGCAATCACTCATCCCTAGTTTTCATGTTGTGGTTATGATATCAATCACATGTTGCGGTCTTATTTATTTAAGGAATACAACTGGCTACTTGCAGTGTTTGTTGAGTCTACCTCGACTATTATTAACCACTAAAGTTTGCTTTAATTAGAGAATGTCAGTGAGTGGGATTGAAATTCACTGTACATAGTTACATGCCTTGTTGATAAATGCTGACTGGCCTACAGATTTGCAGTCCCTATTTGAAGCTTATATACTATCGTTTCTTCCTACATTACAAATAGCTTTACTACTGTGCACTGATTCACACTCTGTGGGTTTGTCTATATATATGTATATATATATGTGTCTGTGTGTGTGCGTGTGCGTATGTGTGTGCGTGAATACCCTGCAGTCCTCCAGCGATAAGACTGAGATTGAGTTTTCCCCACAGAGCCAAAGCCTCTGAGATGTTTGTGCGCACATGTTTTTGAGTGTGAAGACATCAGGAAAAAGGCAGCGTAAAGAGCTTGTATCGCTTTATCTACCGTACACGCCACAGTGTATGAGTATATGTATATGTGCTCTCAAACTGGTGTTGTGTAAAAGAGAGCTAGCTGCAGAGAGCTAGCTTGTGTGCATGACAGGATGAATTTCCAGGGCTCGATTCACAGTTAAGACAAGAAGATATTTACATATCTATGGTCTAATAACACCAGTGCGTGTGCTTGTATGTGTACCTACAGTTTACTATGTAATTGTTTTAGGCATCAATGTAGTTAAGTAAAGAAAAAGAAGGGAGAAAGTGAATTGAGACAGATTTAAAGTGAGCATGTTTGTTCCCACTGCCTGCTGCTTTCATTCCACATGGCCTGTGAAGAGACAATTTTGCACCACTGTCCCATCCTTACGCTGGATTTGATTCTTATATCAGCCTCTTGTAATGCAAATGAAAATGCATCATTTAACCAGAAAAAATGGCAGTTTCCCATCATCAAAATAGAATCCTCATAAACAGGAGAAAACAAAAAAGAGGGACAAGATATGTGAGTGGTATCAACGCAAAAAAGAGGTAAACCAGTCTGCTGTTCAAAGACAGCATGGGGCTTCCATAGCCAGACTTGCAGCAGACAAAACCCATCAGTTTTTGTGGAGGGAGGGGATTGCAGACAAAAGGCTGGAACATCCCCAACTGTTAAGTGCCCATATCTAGCAGTCAGGGACAAGGCTTTCCGACATTTCTTATTTGTTACACACTGTCCTCTGGTGAGCGGCTTGTATGCGTACACACATACACAGCCCCCCTGTCACTGATTCTATAACTCTTATCACCTGGTTTGTGGCATATTCCCAAATTCCATTTTGACTGGTAGCCTCTGGCCCAGAGCAGATCTCAGCAAAAAAAAACATAGTTGCTTTAGTTGGGACTTCTTTTTATATTGTAGGGATGTAATGCAATACAGATGTGAAATACACAGATACAATTTTGTTGTTAATGCACAATGAGAATCTATGTCCACCAACTCCATCTATGTAACCAACTAATAGGGGAAAAAAGAACAAGTAAACCCTTGTTTATCTGAGTGTTGCAATCACAAGCCATTAGGAGCAATGGAAAGCATTGCTCTTCTTAACTGATGCCTTTCTGTCAAAATTAAGGGACTTCATTGAACCTTAAGAACTTGGAAAATTGTATGTAAATTGGTATGCAAGTGCTGACTTTGTTTTCCATTTGATCTTTGCACTTTCAAATAAGTAATGTATTGCTTATTTCTCTCTCTGTGTAGGAGTCTCCATCAGGGCGGAGGAAGGCCTTGGCCACCAGCAGTATAAACATGAAACAGTATGCCAGTCCAATGCCCACACAGACAGATGTCAAACTCAAGTTTAAGCCCCTGTCGAAGAAGGTGGTGTCAGCAACACTGCAGTTCTCCCTCTCTTGCATCTTCCTCCGTGAGGGAAAGGCCACGTAAGTCATGATTGTCTCATGTAATGCCATACCTAAGCACAGTTGGAATATCAACACAAATTCTAATTCATACCCTGATTATTTATTATGGTTCTTATTATGGTTAAGTCCTGGTTCAGAAGAGAAAAACAATATGTGTGAAAAATGTGTAATATCTTTGCTGTCTTTGTAGGAAAAAAATCTGTGTGCATAACCTTTATTCTCTCTCTTTTTTAGTGTTCTTTAGTTTAGTGTTCTTTAGTGTTCTTCAGTCATTGTTGCTACCTAACTTTTTTTCTTTGTTGATACAGTTAATCAATTGTATTTTCATTAGAAATTCAGTTTAAAGCAAATGTCATAGGATTGTTTCGACTCATCAATTCAAATCTAAAAAACATTAAGAAGTCTTATTATTTTCCAAGTCAGTCTTTGGTCTTTCAAGTCAACAAAACATCACAGGCAGTGGTACTGAACCCCACTCTCTTTTGGAGTGTGTGGTGACACACTCTTGTCATGTAGTTGATACTTCTACACAAGTGTCGGTGTCAACTACTGTAGTTCTTCACATCAATCAGCACAAATTTTTGTGAACAGTGAGGGTCTTTGGTGTAAGCAGCAGTCTCAAAACTATGAGATGCCCTCTACTGATACACATAATTGCAGCTTATGCTACTTTACCAGGCAGCTTTTTCTACTCAAAAGTAGTTTCTATCTACATGTATTTCAAATATTGATTCAGTTCAACCGCTCTCCACTTGGAACGGAATAGTCAGGACTCTTAGGGCATTGACCCTTCCAACTTTGTTGTGTTCTGCTGCAGCACATATAAATAGCAGGAATCTGGTTTGTGCTGAAATATGGCAATCAGTCTTACATTGTTTTTAATTGAAGGAATCATAAATTACATATACACACAATGTTTGCAGCTTCTCATTCATATGCACTTTTTCATCTTTTATACCCGTGACTTTCATTTCAGGACATATGTTCTTGGACACATTATCTGGCATTTGTTATTCATTCTAACTTGAAAGCAGTAACTTACATTTAAAGGCAGACAGAAAGACACACACATACTAAGCGCGAGCAGAGCACAAAAGTCTTTGTTGTGGTGCGAGCAGTGGGTCAATGCAGCATAACCCTTGTTAACCCTTAGAGGAGTGATGTGAATCACACAAACAAACTCAATCACACCATTTAAAATGAGCCTCTGGGCCTGGGAAACACCAAACACAAAGAACGGAGAGGAGAGAATACATTGATTGTAATGAAGTAGTGGTATTGTGTGATTGAGAGAGAGTACACACTTCTACATAAAATACAAGAAATACTTTAGAAGTACATGCATCTGTGAATTAAGTGGTAGTAGGGTAAAAATATAAAGCAGTGGGTGGACAGGAAAGAATGAAAGAGAATACGGTTGAGAAGGGAAGTGATTAGGACACAAAAGTTTAGAGATGTAGATTTGAAGTAAAAATAATGAAAAAAACATACAGACAATGATGACGGTTGGCATTGGATTGGTAGTCAGCCATTGCTGTGTGTGAACTCTTCTTAGACTAGACCATGGAGACTCAATGACATGTTGCTACTTCAAACTAGTGTTCTGGCAGGCTAAATTTCCAGACCGAGTCTGCAACAACTGCATCAAATCCAAGCAAAGGACGCTTGATGATGAAAAACCATAAAAAAAACTTCATCCATGGAATATTTTTACCTTTTGCTCATTTCCATAAAACTTCTTTCGTATTTTGTTTTTGTGACCAAATGTAGTTTGAAGAGCAGATATACACTACTAGTTGGGGGCTTCTCTTGGTGAAGGATTATGTAGTGTGTGTGACCCCTCTTACTAGGCAGTCACATAGTTTGTCATATAGATCAGTGATCCGCCGACTTTCAAAGTCATGTAGTCTGAATCTGGCGTTAGTGACAGCAGTGATTTGAATTGTGTATGTTCCTCCATCTTTTGCAGTCTGACTGAAAATCCAACACTAATGAATTTGTTTGGATAATTTAGCCATTCATGTCTTTCCTCTCCTCTTCGTTTACACTTTTATTTGTAATCCCTTTAGAATGTGTCATCATTAAAATGTGCTGCCCTGTGTGGCTCAGTCTTTTAGGAGTGGACTTAGTTCCTGTCTGTTAGGTTGTTTGTGTAAATTGTATGTCTTCGTTTATTTGTTTTTTGTTTTTTTATGGTCCAGTGACGAAGACATGCAAAGCCTTGCTAGCTTGATGAGCATGAAGCAGGCTGACATCGGCAACCTTGATGACTTTGAGGAGGAGAATGAAGACGAGGAGAGCAAAGTTAACCAGGAGGAGAAGACTGCCAAGATCACAGGTGAAATCTGACACCAAGCACATATTATTTCTGCCTGAGAAATGTGTGGTTTTTTTAAAAATACATCAATCAAGTTGATCAAAGTCAATCGGATTGTTGCTGCTTTGTTGCAAACTGACTGCACAGCTGTACTAACAGTTGTCACAGTTGGAGGCTTCCTAGTGTTTAGTCATAATGCTTTGCGATGGTCTCATTTTTCCTGTGAGGTCAGCTAGTTGTAAGCCAGTTGGTTATACCAGCTTTTTTTTAGTATCTGGCAAATCAACGTAACCAGTTACTGCAAATGTTGGCCATCTTACCAAATTTCCAACCATCCTAAATAACCATGGTCCAGAATTACGATGACCATGGCGCATCAACTTTGCTGCTGATTTCTTTTGACTTTCTAAGTTTATGCATCTCTGAGTGTGGGTGTGTGTCCATGCTTGCGTATTTAAGAAGCACAAAACTGTAATTCATTTTCAACACTGTAAAAGAATTTTCAAATTCATTGCCTTCAGGTTATCTTCTATTTCTTTGGCTTTACTTTACCACTGTCCCCATTACCCCTTGTTCCTTCCTTCCTGTGTTGGTGGACTAGTTGACTAGCCCCCCTTACATACATGTTGAGGATTCTCTCAGGGGCCTAATGTATGGGCCCTGCTGCCTCCTACTTTGCCTAATCCAACTTTTCAAAGTACGAACTCTTCATGTTAAGCTTCATGCTTTCTCTCCTTCTTTTCCAGCCCTTGCTCTTTTGTCTTATTTATATGTATATGCATTGAACGCCTACAGCAATGTTTCACTAGCATGCCTATGAATCAAATGGCCAAGCTGCCAAAACTCCCCACAATCATATTTTCTGTTGAATGTTACTTATCCATCCATCCAGCGAACAATAGCATCAATGCATACCCTTAGTTAGCAATGCAAACCCTGCAAAACATGTTTGTCTTTTAACTTCTCTTTTCTTTTTTATGTTATTATTTAAATAACCAAAAGAGAACAAAATACACACCAAAAGACTTTATTCTACATCTCTATGACTATATATTTTGTTTTTTTATTAGTTTGTATATATTTGTCAGGTGTGTATAAATTCTAGATCATCTTTCATGTTATATATGTGTGTGTGTGTGTGTGTGTGTGTGTGGCCATGTGTGTTCATGTTCTCAATGGGTTGTGTTATTTTGCCTTGTTCACTGCTATTTTTCCTTCCTCCCTTCCTGTATGGCTCTGTTGTTTACAGAGATAGTAAACCAGTTGAATGCCCTCAGCTGCTTACATGGGGATGATGATGATGATGATGGTTTCCTTAAGCGAGCACGCAAAGCAGCTGCTAAGCCTGCCGCTTCCTCCCAAGGTCTTTGTTCACCTTTCTTTCACCTCCTGACTCCTGTATCTTCTTGTGAACATTGACTCCTCAGCACTACCATTCATTGCTACAATTTCTTTCCATGTTTATTTTTCTTAATCCATCCTTTTGAAGGTTCCCCCTCATTCCACCGCCCTTTACATTGTGATGTGTTATGGTTTTACAATTTATCTTTGGTTCATGTGGTGATGTGCTGTACAAGGTGTTGTAAAAACAGTTGGTGTTTATCCATTTGATTCCTACACTTTGTTTTTTGACAGTGTGACCTTCACCATTCCTTTACTGCAATTGGTAGTGAACCAAACTATCTACACTGTATCCAAATGAACTCTTCTTATATACAACAACCCATTTTTCTGAAGATTAATATTTTGCTGATTTGTTTTCAAATTAGAATGAAGTGTGTTTATTGAGAGTTTAGGTGTGTAGTAGATGCTTCAAGGCAACAAAGCAAGATGCAGTTATGGTGGTGTCAGGGCTGCTGTGGAAGGTCTGGTTTCTCGACAGACTTTATAGTACCTTCAGGTTTAAACTCACAAGTGAACAAGTGTACATATTTGGATATGCATTTTCTATTTGCTTACACAGCACTCAGCAGCTTTTCTTGGCATCTACCTCACACACTATTTTAAAGCTTGCCCACTCCCTGGCAGAATGGGATTCAGCTACAGTGAAGATGATGAAGATTAAGTGTACATTGCTCAGCCTTTTCCACTCATATCGCCTTATTATGCTGCCTTTAACGTCTCCCACACCTACCCTTCATAACACACAAAAATTCCCAGAATGCCACTGTTGTGCAGTGCATGCACTGAAGTGGAGCTGAGGTTTCAAAAGAGCACAGTGCTCCACAACATCGTTGAATGGTCTTAATGCTCATGGTTCACTCCAAAGTGCACATATTGGTATATTTTCTTTTGTGAATGTTTGTATTCATTTCATTTTAGGAAATGTATTGGTTTGTAGGTGTTTGACCTTTTTGGTTGACCCTTTAGCTGTCACTCTTCATCAGTAGTATAAAGCAGGTATATGACTTTACATTTGACTTTGTGGCGACAGAGCTGATCAACAAGCTGAACTTCCTGGAAGATGAAGCTCAAGAAGCGCCTCCTGCAATGAGCACCAACCCCTTCGACGAACCTGATGATGACATTCATCCAAACCACCTCAACCCATTTGGTGATCCTGATGAAGAAGGTGTGTTTAACTCTGTCAGTGTGTGACCAAAACATGAAACCTGATTTTTATTTGGTAGCTAGATATTTCAAAAAAATGTGTCTCTTTTTATATTATCAGGAGATTAAAGTTGTGGTTTATTGAACTGATAGAATGACAGGTGGTGCAAGTTGAAGGTTTGGATGTGCACAAACATGCCTTGAATGTTCAGTGTCATGTGAAACTAGGTTTAGATGCCTTAACAAGGATTTTTGGCTGACCACCTGATTAAATGATGAATTAGATTATTTGTTTTAGTGGCATGCTCCTACTTGCTTGTTTCAGGTTTTTTTTTTTAATCTTGTTTTCTGTATGAGTCTGGGATTATGTTTTCTCATGTACATGTTGATAATTCACACATCTCTTATGTGATATCCTAAAAAAAAAAAAGTGTTTAAACTTTATGTACATCTGCTAACTTTTTTGTTTTGTTGTTTGCAATTTTTAGTTCAGTTCAGTGGTTTGGGAGGCATGCATGTGTGTCTGATATTGTCAGCATTTTTGTACCATTAAACCAGTGCTAAAGTATACTATAACCAGAATTTTCTTCTCTCCATCCAACAGAGCCTCCTGCCGAGCCAGTCATAAGGCAGCATGATAACTCTTCTTATGACCGTGACACATCGAATCCCTTCAATGAGCCGGATGAACCCGAGACACAAACATCTCCAGGGAACCCCTTCGTTGACCTTGACCAAGACATGGACCTGTATCCAGACCCAGAACCTCCAAAGCCCAGGCAGAGAAAAGGAACGCGGCCTGTTGACATGAACAAGTACTTGTATGCTGATACAACTCACACAGAGGATGAGGAGCTTGACGAGTAAGACTGAATTTCTACATTATGTTACATTTCATGATCTAGTATTTTTAATCATTTGACACAAGAAATGGTTATACAACATTACATATTGTATATATTTACCTATGTAGAACTTAGTTATTGGCGGGTTGACATTCTAAAGTTCTAAAATTATTAGATGACAGTCACAGACTTTTTAATAACTTGAGAGTATTAATTTGAAATGATCATTGTTGCATGCATCTTGGATGTTTTCACCTGTTTTTTTTCTCACTTTAATATAAATTATTTTCTTTTACTTACATTGGTTCAATGAAAGCACAGTGGAAGCCGCTTTCTTTATATATACAGTCCTTAATTTTTTTTTTTTTTTCGTTTTTCTCCATTAGAGAATTTTCTATTGTATTGTTTGCTAGAAGAATTTGGATGAAAGCACTCTCATAAACTGTTCAGTTAAATTTCTTACTGACATTGCTTCCATGTCTGAGTAGTGCATACAAGCAACAGTCTGTAAGGCTGGCCAACTTGATTGCTATTGGCATGCTAAACCATCTAAGACCCCTCCTTATAAAAAGGTGCTTATAGCCCCCATCAGGGCATCGTAATGAGGCAGCACTTTCAACATGAACAAGGGCCCTGTTGTTTCTCTACATTCTTTAAACTTGTCTTCCTCTTTTACTTCTCCTTATACTTCTTGATCCATACTTCCCTTCTTGCCTTCCTCCTTAACTTCCTGCCCAGACTCTACTCCTTTATATTTCACCTGGGTCTTCTTTCACCCAACCTTCATTTATTTCATCTTCCTTCCTTCTCCTTTTTCTTTTCATCATTTATAACTTTTATTTGTGTAAGTGTTTTCTAGCAAGGTCAGTGATGAATTCTGTGTTACTATAAAAGCAAAAAATATATAAATCATTAATTGATATTGTAATTCATGTACCCCTGTCCAAAAACATAATAGATGGTTGGTTTTATATTTTGTAAGAACTCATAATGAGACTGAGCTTGTTTGACGAAAGTTTTATACTAAAACAGGCAAGCAGTAAAAGTGAGGTTATCTCTTTACAGCCTTAGGAAATCTTCACAATAACATTTAATCAGTGTCTTAAAGCTTGGGCACAAATTTGTTCTCGAGAAATCCCTTTGTGGCTCTGTAGTGTGTTTCACTGATTGTGTATGACCTCTACAGAAAAGTGATCATGCCTAAATTGTAAATGTAAACTTGCAAGTTTTGGCTGTTGAATGAAGCTGTCACACCGATAGGCGTGCGTTTTATTCCTCTTGGCTGTCTGAAGAGAGACAGGTTATTGAATGACATGTTTCTTTTTCTTTGTCTCATACACCATGAGCACCTCTCTGCAGAATAGAAAGTTCAAGAGGGCAAGGCAGTGTTTTGACATGGGTCATTTCACATGTCTTTTAGCCAGTGCTGCTCTGTTAAAGTGATTTTATAGGCTTGCCTGCTTTTTGTTTTCTTCACTTCCCTTCTTTTTTGCCCTCTCCATATCGATATCACTCTCTGGTTTGATGGGCATGGAGTAGCTCTAACCCTCTCCTTCAGATATCTAGTCAATCATCTTTTTCTCCTGCTCACTCTCACTGTCACCACCCCACCCTCTCCATCCGATTCTCTTGTTTGTTTAGGACTGCTTGTTGCATGTGGAGTGAATGTCCCAAGGCTGTGCCCCTGCTTTCAGTGCCACAAGCATGCCTGTATATAAATAACACTCTGGAATGTGTGTAAGAGGGCCTTACTTTGTGTGTGTGTGTGTATGTGTGTGTGTGTGAGTGTGTGTGTGCGTGTGCGTGTGCATGTTTGTCTGTCAGTAGTCCACCTTGGGCAGTAAGGATTTGAGGTCAGAAAGACCTGACCTCAGTGCACCTGCATCTTCTATTACTTTACCACATGTGTATGCTGTTCTTTGTATTGCACCAATCTCCAGTTTTTACATTTCCCTTATGTTGGGCCAAAGTTGGAACCAAAGATGGGTTTATATAATGTTGATAATCCCAAAAATTCAAGGCTAGATGTAATTGTTTGTCCACAGACATTTCACCAAATAGGGAGCAACAATTTTTGTTTTCAGTTGTGTGCTTTAGTTAGGGATATTTTTTGAAGAAATCCACATTTATAGCTTTTGTTATTTCTTGAAAATAGTTGGCCTTTAACTTAAATTTAAAGGAACAAATCCAGTCTGTGAAAGTTTTTTATGCTGACAGCTCTCATTTTTTATTTTTCCTTTCCTTTCATTCTCAGATCCAACCCATTTTATGAGCCAAAGACATCAAGCCCTGCAAGGTCCTCGGTTGTTGGCCCCTCCATGGATGTGGGCAGCAGCCAGAAGAGGAGGGCACCTTCGCCCCCAAGTTCTAGCCCTGGCCTCAGCCCTAATCTGCCATTTTGCAAACCCAGGTCTTTCCCAGAGAGGGAGCGTGCCAATCCAGTCGGGCCCAGTCCAGTTGCTACAGTGATCAGGAGAGAGCTAGCCTCCTCTTCCCCCAAGGTAAGCAGGCTTTACTTAATGATCTACGAAAACGTATCCCTATGACAGGTACACAGACATGTGTGACAACAGTAAAATACAGTCTGGCAGTCTCAGCAGTGTGTTGGTACTTAATGCATAGTGAGCTGGGGATGTTTTTTCCAAGCAAGAATTTAAAAAAAAACAAAAAGGTAAATGTTAAATGTTACCTGATCACAAACAAGAAAACTGTACAAGAACCTTTACTTGGTGAAATATAGTGTAAAATTGGCAAAATTATCTTCTCAACAAATATTACGTTATGTTGACACCAAAGAACAATATATCCAGCCCTGAATAGGGGTCCTTTTTAGTAACCGACAGGCAAAATGAGACTGGTGCTGATTGAGTGAGAATACAGTGGATTCAGAGGTAAAGCAGTAGTGTCTTCCAAAGTTGCAATGAATGTCAGTCTCATGTTTCTGCATCTTTTATGACAAGCATGCCCAGTTTCACCAGTGAAAATGCTAAATCTACAGAAAGCGAAGCAAGCTTTAAGCCGCTTGTTTTGCTTCAGATTAAGACACTACAACTTCTCATCAAGATTTAAGTAATTATTTTAAAAAGTAACAGAAACACTATAATGGTTAAATTCTGCAATTAATCGGGTGTAGCTTGTGTGCTGAATGGGCAAAGTATCAGTGATGTTTACTTATACCTAGGGCTGGGCAATAAATCAATTTTATCAATTAATTTGAATTAGTGGTTTAGGATTATTTAAAAAAAAAAAAAATCAATTTTATCATTAACTTCCCCCTCTGTTCCGCTGCGGCTCCTGTAGTTCACTGCGGGCTTAGTGAACTCGGTAGACTCCGCCGATCCCTCCATTTACTTCCATCAGAGACACACACATGAACACAACAACATTGCGACATGCAAAGAAAAGCTCATCCCCAAAAGAAGCACAGTCTCCTCAGTTGTTTGGATGTTGGCATGTTGCAGAGTGGGAAAATGTTGCTCACTACAAGACTGCTTTAGCTGACAAACACCTGTTAGAAAACAGTCAACAGTAATGTTTCCCATTGTATTGTGTATGACAAGAATGGGACCAGGTGGAAAGCTATTACTGATACAATCGCTCCATTTTGCTTAAGATACAGTGCCCATAAACACAGTAGAATGGCTTGGGTTTTCCCCAAGTGAGTTTGGTTATAGATGTTCTGTGTCACTGTCAGAGAGTTGAACGTTTTCTCATGTGTATTTTCATAAGAATGGAAAAAAAAATAAAATTTCCTAAATGGAAATTTAAATCACTTAAAGATTAAATGGTTGTTTACAAAGCAGGGCCTGCCATTTTGTTTAAAAGCATATTTCTTGGCTTGTGATTAGTTCCAGGAGCCTCAATCTATATTGTTTGAATTTATGACAGAAGAATCAAACAAAACCACTTCCACTCCTCTGACACTACATAGTGTACTTTTAAAGACAAGTTAGCCCTTTGCACTTTAACTCCAAATGGGAAATTCCATTCATTTGTTTTTCTTATAAAAGGAAAAAAATGATCAAAATCAGAAAAGTGTAGTGTGAAAAAAATCTGATATTTTATTTTTAGGCCTTATCACCCAGCTCTACTTACACCCCAAATGTAATGTAACTATAGCATGTTAATTCTAATTCCAATCCTACTATTAAGACTATGGAGCGATCCAGTGAACTTTTCTCTAAAAAAGATCCCTACATCTCTAAGTCGCTGCTTGACGAACTCAAAATCAAATGGTGATACAATTAAGGATTGAAACTTTTTTTGTTTTTTTAGATGGTGATAGATAGTAACACATCTTTAACATAAAATTAACTCTTTTGGCTGTTCCCTACTCAATATATGTCATCCTGACTCAGGCTGTGTGGCATTTATTATTATAAATGAGTGACAGTTTTTGTGTGTGTGTGTGTGCGTGTGCGTGTGTGTACATATTCACACTTGTATGTCATGTCCAGTGGTCCTTACATCACCTTTTTCCACCTGCACAATTCCATCTCCTGCCCCATTCTTTATGCCCATGAAATTCCCTAATTCCTGATTTGAATGTAGGTATTTGTTTATTGGGGTGTTGATATATGTTTATTTATTTATTTAAATTAGTTAAATCATGGCTGGGTCTAATTAAATGGCTGATGGTCACACACACTCATAGCAGGAATCAGACCACTGATGGGGAATGATGGGTGGGGGTGTGGGGATGAGTTGGGGTTAAAAGTATCTGTGTGTGGATGGGGGAACTCAATGAGCCTATGTGGGGCTTAAACACAGGGGGCTTAACTACAGCACAGCGATCACAAGGGGGTGTTGACCCCCTTTGCACACACATGGCAAGCACGCAAACACTCTCTATACAGCTACTTAAACACATACAGACACACCGGTCCCTCCTCCCCATGCAGCTGACTAGCTGACTGTTTTAGTGTAGCTGGGCGGTGACGTTGGCCGTAATTATGGCACAGTGCCTTTATCACACAGCTGCAGTTTCCTGTGACTGTAGGTGAGGGGGCCTAAACCACTTTAATTACCCAAAGCCACTGGGTTGAGGTGGGCCACAGTTTGCCCATAGATGCCCCATCCTTTGGAGCTCGGGACGAAGAGGTGAGGGGATGCAAAGGTTGTATTGAGGGATAAGAAAAGGGGGGAACGCAGTAAAAGAGAATAGGTGGAAGTGGATAGTAAAGGCTGGAGAAAGGGAGAACAGTAGTGGGAAGAGAAGGAAGATAGCCAAAGAACTTGGAAAGAGAGATAGGATGTTTACATTAAATAAGAATAAGCCTACAGGGTTTGTTGACATATACAGTGCAGCTAGTGTGACTTGGTTTCTATTTCCTATTCACACTAAGCAATATAACACACATGCACACACACACATACACATGCCTCAGCCATGTGTAGGCTGTGAGATGACCTTTGAATATATGAAGTCAGAGAGGATTAAGAGGAGACATTGCCACTATGAGAGGCCAAGAAGAAACCAACACATCATCATACTGTGAACGCGTATAGAGTATAGATGTGTGCTTGTGCTCACATGCACGTGATTAACTCTTCTTATAGTTTACAGTTTGCCTTGGGCTGAGTTCTGTGGCCTGTTATAACCTTCCCCCAAAATGCAGCTAACCTCAACCTCTGCATTTAAGAAGTTTCCATTTATATTTATTTCTACCAACTATTCATGTAGCAATTGGTAAAGGACTAAGATAAACACGCGTGCAGGCATCTAGGTCTAATCTCAGAATGTGAATAGAAATTGATATATTGAAAGGCACCGTATTCAGTTATTCATTTATAACATGCCCTGAAGGGTAGGAAGTGGTGTCTTTGTTAACATAAAGAGATTAGTGTGCCTTGTATCTTATTTACATTTTACACATTTATTCAGTGCAAAGGTAACATGAGTACACTGGTTGTACAACCTAATCACCACAGTTGCACCCAATAGATAGTTAAGAAAAAATAAATAAATAAAATAAACAAAAAATATTCTAAGAGTTTTATCTCAACAGGGGAGACAAGCCAAGAGAATAAGCTTCATGCAGAAATTATAATATGAGCCACTAAAATATAAAACACCCACCCACTTCATTGCCAGGCTGGGAAAAATCAAGACATATGGTGTGCACCCTCTTACCCCATAAACAGATATTACACATCCATCCATTTTCTACCGCTTGTCCTGTTTGGGGTCCCGAGGGGGTCTGGAGCCTATCTCAGCATCTTCGGGCGAAGGCGGGGGACACTCTGGACAAGTCGCCAGTTCATCACAGGACTGACATATAGAGACAAACAACCATCCACACTCACATTCACACCTACGGGCAACTTAGAGTGACCAATTAACCTAACCCCCAGTTTGCATGTTTTTGGACTGTGGGAGGAAGGTCGGAGTACCCGGAGAGAACCCACGCAGGCACAGGGAGAACATGCAAACTCCACACAGAAACGCCCTGACCCGGAATCAAACCCAGGTACTTCTTGCTGTGAGGCGACAGCGCTAACCACTGCACCACTGTATATGTATTGGATTTATTTTAAGCTCTGACAGGAGCTCAAAGCTCTGGATTTTTGCCATTGGAACATGTGTTCAGTATGGCAATTTTGTTGACAGGATAGGATGGCAGTTTTGTACAACACAAATGCATTTATTGAAACATACAGGTTACCATTTGTTGTGATTTTCAAATCTTGACACCGTCCAAAGGGACCTTTAAAAGCAATGCTTAACTGATTTGCATTTATCATGCAGGGTCGGTGGATAGAGATTTAAATGTTGGTTCACAGCATGCAACATCAATGGAGGATCCTAATGATTTATTCTCCATAATGCAGAACAGAATCAGGATCTTGCATCCATACATAAATGCAATCCGATGACGCACTTGTTTGTGGATTTCTTTTCTTCTTGTTGGTTTCCTTTTGATAATAGGAGGTGGCAGTCTCCCTCAGCATGAGCTCATATGGAAATGTTTCAATCAGTTTAAAGCAACATTTTTAAGTTTGGCCTCGACTTTTATAATAAGATAATGCTGACCCTTTAAATTTTAGTGGCTCTTTGTTTTTCCTTTTCTCCCCCAAGTGATGCTTCAAAGAGGAAGGGGAGGTATGTCTTGACTTTGACTTTCAAACAGGTTTCTTTAATTATTCTTACCATCATTTGTTTATTGTTATTATCACTGACACTGGGCATCAATTTTTCTTTGATATACATGCAGGATGTTAGCTACTTTCTTCAAGTTAAAAGTGGCTCTTCAATCCTCTCATCAGAGGCTTTGTGTGTATCATATCCATAAGTTCATTATCCTATCTGGAAGATGGAGATCCTCAAATGCATCAAGTTTAAATGTAACATCCGTGAAGGAACTGGAAGGATGGAAATGTCTGGGATTAATGTAAATCAACAGAGGGAGTTCTTATTGGGCGGGTTGTGAACTCTGTCTGGTCTGTTTCAGTCCATCTCTTTTCCTCCAGAGCTGATTTTCACCCCTTCCTGTGATTCAGTGATCCTCTGCTTTTCCTTTTGTTTCATCTCCATCTCTATTCCTCAGTCAAGCCCCTCTACACTTAGATGCTCTTATCTTTGGATTTTCATCAAGTTTCCGCTTCATGAATCATTTGCTTTCTTTTCATATGAGGAAAAGTTAGAACCCACCATATGTCTGCGAGCAAAAAGTTTGAACAAAACAGTTAGATTTTAATATTTACTCAAAGAATCCTGGAAAAAGAGTACGACATCTTAAGCTTAAAGTTGCAGATCTGAGAGGACATGTAGATCGTGGAGCTGTTGATGTCTTTGTAAAATAGAGTTTATGATGTAAGAACAAAATTTATTTTAGTTTGCATGACTTTTTTTATGCATGTTTTTGTGGTCTGCTCATTTTTTACTCAGCTTATGTGTCTTGTCTTACAAAATAGGATAAACAGTAGAAAATGACGGGCGGCACAGTTGTGCAGTAGTTAGCACTGTCGCTTTACAGCGAGAAGTTCCTGGGTTCAATTTCGCCTTTCTGTGCAGAGTTTGCATGTTCTTCCTGTGTCTGCGTGTCCTGTGTACTCCGGCTTCCTCCAACAGTCCAAAAACATGCAAAACTTGGGGTTAGGTTAATTGGTCACTCTAAATTGCCCATAGGTTTGTGAATGTGAGTGTGGATGGTTGTTTGTCTCTATATGTCAGCCCTTGTCCAGGGTATACCTCGCCTTCGCCCGATGATGCTAAGATAGGCACCATCTTTTCCCCTTTGTTTCCTTTTCCTCTTTAAACACACATCTTCTTTCTAGTAGTAAGAAAGTGAACCGGCACTAGAAGTATGTTTTCCCCTTCACTTGAAGGGCTTGTGTGATTACTTATGCTAATCAAAGGGGTCAAATTAAATAGAGTTTTGCAGGTTGTGAGAGCACCTGTACCGGGGGAGGGAAAGGCCAGAGCGCTCCTTCCTCTCCTGGACTTTGTTTTAGAACCCCTCCTTCAGTTCAAACTGCATCCAAATTGAAAATAGAATAAATTAACATTATTTAATTGAGTTCGCAGAAGGCTGCGGTATTTCTTAATTAGCTTTCACCGGGGTTCACTGCAGGAGAGGACCACATTTGCACAGTGATGTGTTTCTGAGGTTGACGTGACGACTGAGGGATGTTATTGGAGGACAGAGGGGAACCCAAGAGACAAGGACAGTCATCTCTGGTCTACTGATCTCTGCCCGTTCCAAGGTCTCTTGTCTTGTTATCGCTCTATCCAGTCCAAAGTTATTCAATCTTCTCTGATAACTTTGACATTGAACAAAGTGTTTCCGATGTAGGTTTGTAAAGAAAGTAAGGCTTATGTATTAATGGTTTATTAAAAAGTAGGTAAATATATTTTATACTGAACTTTCTAAGACTGAATATTTTACAATATTTGAATTTTTTTGAATAATATGCATCTGCACAAAATGTCACATTTGCTTGTATTAAAAGGAGGAATGTATCAATGAATTCTATATTCTTTATTTCCAAGCAATTTTGCCAGAGAATTATAGTTTCTACCAATGTGAGCATTAGTTTAAGATGCTTGTAAAGATGTTTTGTAAAGGCTCAAGTGTATTCATTTTGTGGTCACTTTGCTTGTTTTTATCTTGGGGTGAAGCATTTCTTGTTATATAAGTACTACATAAATCCAAATTAAAATACATATGTTATTTGCTAGTTGTTGCCAGAAATCAGATACCACTAAATGTATTTGTCTGTCTTTAGTTTTGGTTGGAAAGAGAAAATGTCTTAGAGGTCTATTTCTGAAATTCAGAAATAGACCTGAATTGGCCATATTGACCTTTCCATAAACTGTGTAATTTTAGAAGAATAATCTCGAAGAGGCATAAGGCTAAGTCAGTACCTCTCATTGTCTGCCTTTTCCAATTGTAAACCCCTCCTCAACTCTTATTTTCAGTCTCTGAGTGGTCTGTCATTGGATCTTGTGGGAGAGAGGAGACCCAGTTTCTTCTATAATGCAGTTCACAGTCAATCATGGGCTTCCTGTTGTTTTTAAGATGCTGCAGGGCATAGCTGTCATCAAGTTAGGTAGGAAGGTATAAGACATTACAAATTACTGACTGTCTCAATTTAAAAAAGTTTTGAGGGAATATTTAGATACAAAAAAGTTACAGCCATATTTAAAAGTAGTTTTCAAGAGGTTGTGGTTGGACCTAGTTGGTCCTGAGAGCTCAGCAAAAAGCAAACGGTGATATGTTTGATCATGAAAGAAAATCCAATGACATATTTTAGGCACTATTATAAATTTCATTCATATGTGGTTGCCATGAAAATCAGAGCATATGTTGTGTGTACTGATGTTTCAATTTGTTCTTAAGGAATATATTTTGATCCACTTACTGTAATGCGGATATCATTTTTTCACCTCTTCCTCTGTTGGGTGCATGTCGAGTTCACAAGTTAAGCACTGCAAAGAGCTTGCTCTCCTGAATACCCACGTCGACTGGTGTAAAAGGCCCTTCCGCAAAGCGCCACTTGTAATCTGCCTTTGGTAAGTCCTCTTTATTTTTATCTGCCAAGGATTACCTCACAGGCTGCAAGCTGGAGAGAACAAGGGAGAAACAGAGCAAGAAAGAGAGAAATGAAAAGCAACTCACACAGAAAATGATGAAGATGGAACAAAATAAAAACAAATCACTGTGTAATCTCTGAAAGAGAGAGACTTGCTTTTGAGTTGAAGAGAAGTTTCCCTAGCCACTTATTTAGACAGGGAATTGCCTAATCCCTCCATGATTGATGTCTGCTATGAGAGGCTCTGTGGCAGACTAATGGGGTTTATGAGGATGACCAGAGAGTTCTTTTGTGTGTGCGTGCCTTTGTGTGTGTATATATACGGGAATGAACCAAACCATTTATTCTAGTGTGTCCTCCTCTCCAGTGGTAGTAGAAGCCAGGGGTTTGAATGACATAGGGGCTGAAGAAGGGGTAACTTTATCTTAATCTGGTCTTAATCTACCAAAGTCTTCCAGGTGTGTGTGGGCTTAAACACAGAAGGATCCAGGGTTTGGGGGTGAGGTTTAAGGGGGCTTTGGGTGAGGAGATAGAACTCTGTGTACTTGAAAACTCCTTCAGCCCCCAGAATGTCTTGGACCCCCCACACATACTTGAAAACTGTGCCCACTTAGTCATGCCTTACCTTACCTCAGTCATCCTTAAGTGGCCACTGCTACATTTTAATTGAATTAAACCAACCATTTGCCATAATTTAAAAAGGCCTTAGAAGTACCTTATGAATTAGTCTTACAGATTTGTCTTTCAAATTGTGTGCATGTGTTTAGGTGTGTGTGCATGCAGAGTACTCTTGTCAGTGTTTGAGGGGAGTGAGCTTAGAAATGATAAGGCTTTAATTGCCTCTATGTAAAGCCTTCCAGCACCCCCTCTTTTGGACTATTATGGTATGCAGGTGTGTGCTCTTATGTACTATAACAAATATTAAGTGGCATTTCCAGCATTTAACACACTGATCAGTGAGTGGGATCATTCCCTTAGCTTTCATTTATTACTCACCTGAGCTCAGTTGACCTCGACAAATGTTGATCATGCAGTCCGTGCTCTTAAGGTACAGCATACTTTAATGCATATAGCCGCTTTGCACTCTCAAAAATGTCTTCATGGTGCATTTTGTTGGACTGCAGCCATTCTGATCTCAAATATTAGATGATGTTTAAGGTTTTAATTTTTTATTTTGGTGTAATATTTTTGTTAAATGTTGTAGTACTTTTAATGTCTATCCATTGATTGGTCATTCTGTGGTTTCTACTGTATATTGAAATTTTTTCTTGATGTGCCTAGATATTATCCAACACTATCAGTGCTAAAAAATTGAATTTCTTAAGGCAAATTGTTTTGAGGTGGAGTAGATGACTTGCAAATTAGGATTTGTTGGTGTATAGGTCCATGTTAGTAACTTGGTTGTGGCATTGCAAGTACCTGGGAACTTGAAAACGTCAGTCATATTTCATAAACCACTGCTTCACATTTATTCACTTGTTCTTTTTCCTCTTAGGCTCTGTATTCCTCAATCTTTTTGCTCCTTATCAATACCTCTTCCTTTTTTCCGCCTGTGTGTGGCATCTCTCCCACCACACCTTTCCCTCATCTGCTTTTGTAAGTTGATGCTTGAGTATTCTGATCAGGAGTCTAAGGGGTGAGTTTGTAATTATGTTCATTTTAATTGTCTGCGCTATCACCGTTCTCATCACTTTGGAGTCCATGGACTGGACAGTGACAGTCTGTAATTGGAGGTTGCACAACTGCTGTGTCGACACATTCACCACCACCACCACCCACACAAACACACACACACAGTCAGCTTCTTTACCTGAGGAACATAATTCCTAAAGTGGCCTCTTAATGAGTTTTCCCCGCCCAAGCTTAGATTAATTGATAAATGACGGTGTTATCGCCAAGACTGATCTTTGAATCCATTGCACCTCTAATTTGTTTGTTGAACATGGCAGTTAAAGAAGATTAATTCATTATAGATTTATAAGAGCCAACCCCTCCCCTTGTCTTCTTTTTTCTCCACCCTAAGTTCATTTATTTATCAGAAAAAGTGAGTAAGTGGAAGAATATGCAAGGCCTTTTAAGTATTTTTTTGACTTTTTCAAACCTGCATATTAATGTGTAAAGCATTTTCTTATATATTGAATATGAATACCCATGATTTCAAGGGAGGTTAATTTGCGAGGCCATGCGGTAATGGCCACCTTAATGTTAAAAGGCATTATACTTTCCATATCATTTGTAATGTGGCTGTTCTTTGATATACTAATGTATCAAAAACATCTCAAAATGGTACAATATTTCATTGAAACTGTATAAGCCACAATCATCAAAATTGAAATAAAAAGACTTAAAATGTTTGTCTTTATGTGTAATAATTGTAGAATATATGAAAGTTTAACTTTTTAAATTAAATTCTGGAAAAAAAAAGAACTTTTCTATAAGTTTCTACTTTTTTGAGCAGCACTAGTGCATTAATTATTGGAGAAATGCAGAATTTTTTTTTTAAATAAAGAAACAGAGACAGAATTCTAAGTTTTAAACAATGTATTTTCATAAAATGTGATGTCAATACATATTAAGGTTTGTTTCCACTAAGCATTACAGTTCTGTTCTGTTCAGCTCAGTACAGTACACTTGGGAATGGTAAACTCATTACAGGCATACGTTTTCAGTAGTGATCATATCATTACCTAGAGGGTGGGATAAGCACCGGACTGCTATAGCCGTGCCACATACATAAGTACAGTGACATCATAGCAACATGACACAGTATAGCCTTCCAATAACTCCATGGAAGAGACCACAACACAGTAAACAAAGGAAACAATGGAGGACATCCAGCATTTTGTATTGCAAAAATGTACTATTGCAATTAGTATTAAATGTTTGAAAATGGCACATGAGGGAAAAAATGAAGGTACAGAATGAGGCAAGAGGACTGTCTGAGCTGGTGAAATAGGCGGTTGCAACCTCATGTTATCTGTTGTGAGGAAAAGATGTTGGAGTTTTTAACCTGTTCTGTTGGATTTGTGTAACTCATAAGAGGGCTAAGATTAACACAATATCAGTTCAACCAGTGATGTTTTGTTGTGTAATTCCTTATTCCAGCTTCCATACCATCAACCTCCACCACCTCTTTACAACACTCACAGAAATACACACACAAACACAATCCCAAACCTATCCATCTTGTAGTCGTGTTCAAAATAATAGCAGTGTGTTTAAAACGTGAATAAAGGTCAAAATCCTTATAATAGTTTTTATTTCCATGTGTTGGGAACACTGCACATTATATTCTACATCAAAACATAAAGAAAAATGTATCAATATTTTAATTACTTTACAGAAAATGAAGACAAATTAATATTGAGCTGTTCAAAAAAATAGCAGTGTCTGCATTTTTCATTACAAACTCAAATATGTACTGTATAAACTGAAAAAAATCTTTAGGATTTAACATTCCTGTGAATCACTAAACTAATATTTGGTAGTATAACCACGGTTGCATTTCTTGGTTTTGCCTCAGAAACAGCATTTTTGATGTCACCCCACAAGTTTTCTATCAGATTAAGGTCCGGGGATTGGGCTGGCCACTCCATAACTTTAATTTTTTGGTCTGGAACCAAGATGCTGCTCGCTTACTGGTGTGTTTGGGGTCGTTGTCTTGTTGAAACACCCATTTCAAGGGCATTTCGTCTTCAGCATAAGGCAACAATACCTCTTCAAGTATTTTGATGTATCCAAACTGATCCATGATCCCTGGTATGCGGTAAATAGGCCCGACACCATAGTAAGAGAAACATCCCCATATCATGCTTCACTGTCTTTAGAGTATACTGTGGCTTGAATTCAGTATTTGGGGGTCGTCTGACAAACTTTCTGCGGCCCTTGGACCCAAAAAGAACAATCTTACTTTCATCAGTCCACAAAATGTTTCGCCATTTCTCTTTAGGCCAGTCGATGTGTTCCTTGGCAAACTGTATCCTCTTCAGCACGTCTTTTTTTTTAACAGTGGGACTTTGCGGGGGCTTCTTGCCGAGAATTTAGCTTCACACAGGCGTCTTCTAATTGTCACAGTACTCACAGGTAACTTCCGACTGTCTTTGATCACCCTGGAGCTGATCATTGGCTGAGTCTTTGCCATTCTGGCTATTCTTCCATCCATTCGAACGGTAGTCTTCCGTTTTCTTCCACGTCTCTCTGGTTTTGCTTTCCATTTTAAAGCATTGGAGATCACTTTAGCCAAGCAGCCTATCATTTTCTGCACTTCGTTATACATTTTCCCCTCTCCAATCAATTTTTTAATCAAAGCACACCGTTCTTCTGAACAATGTCTGGAACGACCCATTTTTCTCAGGTTTTCAGAGAGAAATGCATGTACAACATGTGCTGGCTTCACCTTTAAATAAGGGCCACCTGATTGACACCTGTTTCTTCACAGAATGAATGACCTCACTAATTGAACTCCACACTGCTATTATTTTGAACACGCCCCTTTCAATTAATTATTCAATTAAACAAATTCAGGAGCATGCATATCATGAATGTTGGGTCTGTTGGTTTTCTATGACTCTACTACACCTACTGGTAAATTATTTGCCATGTAGTAATATAATTTCTACCGAAAACAGTGATTGATCTGGTTAGTCATGTTGGACTGCTATTATTTTGAACACATCTCTATCTCTGTTTCTCCAGCCAAAGCCAATTTGCAGAGGCGTGCATGTGGGTAATGCGACTTCTGTTACCATGACAAGCCAGTGCCAGCTCTTACACCGTGTCATGCCCCTTTGTTACACATTAGGCGAGCAAGGGGGCAGGCGGGCATGCTGCAAGCTGGCACAGGCACTCATTTGTCTGCTTCCTCCTTTAAACTGTGTTGTTGTACGCTGTTTTTTTCGCCCATAAATGAATGTTTTTTATATCAATTTCAAAGCTTTTTTTTTGTCTTGGAATAGGCTCTGAAATCAAAATTTATCGTGGAAAAGGAAGCCTGATTTTTTTTATCGTATATCTCACTTGCAAACTTCTGAAAGGCCCTCTGACTTGGCCTGCCAGTTCACTGCTACATGGGAAGCATATTTGTTTGTAAGAATGTCACTAGCAACCATCACCATCATGATGAAATATATTTACATATGTTCCTACTTTGTGATATTACACAAAGCAGTGGTATAAAGATTTATAAAGAATTGTTGAACAAATAGTCCAATATTGTCTGGCTAGATGGAACAGCAGCTTCAGTCCATCATGTATTCAACATCCTTGTTATGTCTGCGGTCTAAAGGGTTATCATCCTCCCTCCACCTGGTTGACTTAACAGTGTGTACATGTGCACTCACACATAGTTGGTGATAGACTTTCTCACTCTGCTCTCTTCCTTGATATGATTACAACAGTAATGCGATAGTCCCTTTGTATGTTAATGTGTATTATTTTTCACGCTACATTTGTTCTGCTCTCCTCCTTCATTCTCTATTGTTCCATCCACTCCACACCTCTATTTACATAATTGAACTTTTGATTGGACTTTGCTCCTTCCCTCTGCACTTATGCAGGGAACGTTTGAAATCCAAAGCATCATTTCAGTGGTAAAATGATGAGAGGCAATATTTTTTTGTGTGTGTGTCATTTTTTAATGTGAACCGTCACAAATACGGAGCCCAGATTAAACGAATTGCTTGTTTTGATTGACGATGCCGTTAAATAATTGAGCATGTTAATAATTCGAGCCTTGCCAATCAAATGAGCACTCCATAACAGGATGGACAGGCCACTTAGAGTATACCTTTATCCTTTCAAATATAAACATATATTAATGTATTTTAAGAGTGTGTGTATCTGAAAGAAATGTGTGTTTTGTAAACTGATTTTACTGAAAGTTGTGGATGAATGTCTGAATGTGTGTAACGTTTTGTGTGTCCTGTATGTACGTCTATGTATATTTGCCTGCTGTTGAGTACTTACTTTCATCGTGTATGCACCTACAGTATGAGCACTTCAACACTATAGACCCTCTCATTTGAAATGAATCCGTGTTTATTTGTACTTTGTAATGTGTGTGTCTGTGTGTGTGTGTGTGTGTGTGTGTGTGTGTGTGTGTACGTGTACTTTTTTTTGTGTGCTGTTGGCTCCATGAGCAGATTACAAGTTTTAAACTAAAAAGTATAGTATAGTATTATAGTATTTTAAAAGTATGAGATTCAACAGCTCCTCAAATCTGACATTCTCTGACATCACTTTGAAGCCTTAAAAGTGAGATTGGAAAGACACGGAAACTCTTTTTTTCTTCTATAGAGTTGTGGGTTTATGTCATTGCATTGAGGCCAGTTAAGTTTCCACTGAAACGTTATGCCCCAGAGGGAGAGACAAAGCTGCCACTTTAAGCATTTCACTTGTATCTTTTTTATGACTTTGAAAGACCACTTTAAATGGCCTCCATACTCTTGAGTCATTTAATTGTGTATAATGTGGTGTGACTTTTTATTTTTTTCCATCTTCATTTAGGCCAACACAGTGATGCTAGTGGAGATGTTAATTTGAGTTTTAATTACTCATCACTTTAAAGTGTATGTCTTGCAACTTCAAGGAGTACTTTTCAATTGCTGGACTGAAAAAATATTAGTATAAA
>KV751325.1:3004453-3019251 GCA_001698575.1 Mola mola
CAGTAACCTCCGCAAGTTGACAGGGCTTCTGCAAAATGCTTAATAAGGCTCAACTCAGCGTACCATCACCTAATAATACTGTTTCCCCGAGTTTGTCTTGGTTTCCATCAGTTCTATTGGTCTTGTGTTCTTGCAGTTACAGGCAGCCACCAACAGAGGGGGTTAATTGCCCACCACAAACGTTGTTACAAAGCTCGGCTTGTCAGATTGCAGTGAACTGTTTTCTCAAGGCTTTCACTGTGTGGCTTTAAAAACTAGGTTAACTTGTTATGGTGGTCATTAGCAGGTTGTGTAAAACCAACATGTCTTACTTAACTGTACACTACTAAGGGGTTAAGAAAAGATTTGATTTGCTTAACCATTTAGTGCATTGAAATCAAATATTACCTGGAGAAATTGTCATATTGGTCTAGACATGAACCAATACTATTCTCAAAGGTACGCAATCAAATAGAGGAGATATGACAGATTTGCTGCATGTCCTGGTGTCTGGAGATTTGTAATGCCCTCAGTCATATTGACTAAACAGAAAGCAAAGTGAATGGCAGTTAACAAAGTTAATCTGTATATTTCTCTAAATGTTCACATGTACCCTTGAAAATTTCACCTTATACTATTCAAGAATAGGCTTCCATTATATTAGGGCAGTCTGTTTTATTAGTTTGTAATGTTATTCTCTTACATACAAAATAATATGCAGTTGCACATTTGATAGTCTTATTACTACTAGCCTCTAATGAATTTATTCAAATCTCAGTGACATTTTGCCATTTCTCTCCAAAGTGATCTGAGCATTAGCCCATATCTTTTGCTCCATAGCCAGAGTTGTGGTCAAACAGCTTAATAATCAGAATAATATTGGTTCTGTACATATAAATGTAAAAAATCTTAATTGAAGATTAAGAATTTGACCAAGAATTTGTGGGATTTTAAGTGTGGGGGAGGAAAGGGTCCTATTGGTGAAAGCTTTTGACCCAGATGACTTCAGAGGCGGAGCTAATTAATAATGTTTACATTATCCATGGTCAAACACTGCTTTGTGCATGACTGTTCATTATGCTCTGTGTGTGTGTGTGTGTGTGTGTGTGTGTGTTTGCATGCATGTCTAGGTTCATTGTATGTCAGGAAATCATGGTAATTGGATTGGTAAGGCAGCTAAGTAAAACATTTATTGAAAAATAAATAATCAAAGGAGCTCAAATGTAGTGGAAAGGGTGTCAGTGTGGACAATTGTAAAATGATAACCACTTCTACACGCTCAAATGTTTTGTGTAATGCACAGAGGGGTTGTAGTATTCTCTAATACCAAAAATCATTGAAATAATTAATGTTCTATCTTAGATTGCCTCAGGAAACTATGAGTTTTTCCAGTGTGCATTATTCATTTCTAACAACCACATTTAATGTGTATTGTCCTTCATAATTTAAAAATCTCTAGTTATCGATCTACTGCAATCCAAAGCACATGCCTGTTATCATTTCCAAAGATTAAATTTAAAATCTTACTCCCTTGTTTTTTCTGCTGGTAGCCCAGCCCCATCCCAAGTCCAGTCCTCGGAGGGAAGCCCAATGCTAGCCAGTCTCTGCTGGCCTGGTGCCGCGAGGTCACCAAGAACTACCGTGGGGTGAAGATCACCAACTTCACCACCTCTTGGAGGAATGGGCTTGCATTCTGCGCTCTGCTGCACCACTTCAGACCTGACATAATGTATGAAACAAAATCTCATGCCAAGAGAATTTCTCTCTCACAATAGTTGCGTGGCAATTAAAAGCAAAACGTAATGATGCAGAAGCAAAGGTTTTAGGTCAAAGGTCATGTACATTTAAAAGTCATATACGTTCACACTTTTATATTTAGTTGAAGCCTGTTAGCAATTGCCTTTGGTATCATATTTGCACAGTTAAACTGTCATCATGTTATGTTGTGGTATCCCTGATTTGTGTGTGTGATCAATTAAGATGTCTACATTTATATGTACAGAGACTTAATGTGTTATTTCATAAGTAAATACTGTTTCCTGTTTGTCACCACCATTACTTGTTATTTCACACATTAGGTCGTATATATGTTTGTGTATGTCAGTAAATTGTGTGTGAAAGATGTTTCCTATTTAATGTGTTTAACACTCAAAAGTACAATACTCAGAAACCATGCAGCCCAATTAAGAGGGCAGATGTGAATATAATGTATCAATATTATACTCTGGTACACGTTCTCATAAGTGTGTGTGTTTATGCTTGTGTGCCTTTGCACTCCGTTGTGTTACTTTTACATATTTTCCACTCTATTAGTTCTCTTGATTGCACTGCTATGAAATTGCATGTTACAGTTCTAATGCCATTACATGTGATGCATATTTAAACATAAATCTTTCTCTGCTATCGCTCACTTTCTCCCAATCTCTCCATTTTTTTCTCCTCTCCAACCCTCCTCACTGTTCTTCCAGAGAGTACAAGTCACTCAATCCTCAGGATATTAAAGAAAACAACAAAAAGGTAAGAGGCAGCCCCCGCTGGGCCCTTCACACCATTTAGCACCACAGCTCTATTTGAACTTCTTTAGAGATCTACCATTAATCCCTGGCTATGGTGTGTATGTGTATTTCATGGTTTGATGGGGGAAGGTGGAAATGCGCATAATGGGAAATGCGTGTACGCACAAACATACATATGTGCTATAGCCAAAATGCTATAATGACAGTGTTCTTAAGACTTTTCCCCTGCTGAGATGTGTGCATGTGGCCTTATAACTTAGTCAACTTGTAGAGGTGAGTTGGTATCTTACCTCAGCTGCCTGCTGGGAGCTAACTAAATTGCCTTGCCTTTATGTATTTTGATGTTGGTGTGTGTATAATAAAAGTGTTTTGTTTTGTTTTTTTCTTAAACTGTTTTTGTGTGGTTGCAGGAGGAAGAATGCATTTGTTTATTAGTGTGCATTAACTGACTTTCTGCTTTCATTCTTCTATCAAATTACAAGTACACATGCTTTCCCTCCTATAGCTCAACTGAATACCCATTCACACATATTTTCTTCCTTGCTCTATGTCATATTTCTATATTCACAGTCAGATGTGGACCACTCACACACATCCTTTTGGTCCCTCTCGCTCTTCATGCTCACACTTCACCTTCCCTCCATACATACTTGCAAAGCACACAAATGCACACTGATGTCCCCCCCCCCCCCCCTCCTTTTTCACTGTGCTACTGCACACTCACACATATTTATACACACAGACGCCCTGTCGCCTCTTTGGCCCCGAGGGCTACACAGAACGATATGCGTCAGGTTCCTGCGGCTTGATTTCCTCTTCTCATACACACTCCGACTCAGCGATAACCTCTGGTGGCCCTGTTAGGCATGAATGCTACCCTGTTGACAATAATCACAGTTGAGGGAAAGGGAGAGACCCCATCCCATATCTGCTAACTGCCCCTCATTCCCTCCAGGTGCTCAAGTAGCCCTGAAGAAATTGGTTAGATATAAGTAATACTGGAATATGCCATGGAAGGTGATACCTGAAGAATAGCTGGAGCACTGCATCCAATGCACTGCGACTAGCTCAGAACAGGCAAAGAATAAGAAATAGAAAGCAATGTGCCAAGATTGAAATAAAGAAAGTTCTGCCTCGATTATTGACTAAAAATGTCAATATTTGCTGGTTCTAGGGTATTTAATGTAAGGATTTTTTGCTTTACTTGTGATTTATGATGATAAATCATGAGTCTTTTTGTATTGTTGGTTTGACAAGAGATGCTCATTATGATGTCACTTTTGGTATTTTATATACTAAGCAGTTATTGTGAAAATAAACAGCAAAGTCATTAATAATGAAACCAATGTTACTGTCTGCCCCATTATTAGTATTTTGTACTTAATCACTGTTTGAACCTTTCAATCTCAGTGTGTGCCACCTTATGTAGTTACTTTAAGTTCCATGTCAGTACAGCAACAATTCAGTTGTCTTTTATACAGCTGATACTCTTGATATTGTTGCCAGCAGTTCTACAGACAGTTTTGTACATTAATTATACTTGGTGCTGTAAGTAACAGGATTAATGCATTGTGTGGTTTCACATGGCACCCTAAAGGTGGGGAACAAGAAAGGGGTGATCATGATATCACCTGCAAGAAAAGGGAAACCACTCACGCCAGGAAAAAGCTTGGACAGTAAACTGTAATTGATTCAGGACCACAGAGAGCAAGCAAAGATTAAAGGACTGACGGGAGGATAATTGGGGAGAGCAGGACAAATATTTTTTTTAAATAGAATATCAAAACTTATGAAAAACAGAATAAAAGAGAATGAAACAAAGGCGTGTTTTATATCCTAAGTGTTGTAAAGCGTTGCTTTATAAGGAGTTATTAGAATGTATAGGATGTATTGACTGGACAACAGAAATTGGAGCGTATAGATATGATAGCTATCTCAGCTTTTCGTTAGTTGACAGACATGCCCCCTCCTCCTTTAACATTGTATCTGTGGAGAGTGATTGCAATGAGCTCAGACTGTGGTGAATTATGACAGATAAGAACAATCAATATTGGGGGTGGGCAGGAAAAAAGAGAGAATTGAATATTCAGAACATTTACAGCCTTTGAAAAGATCCATTATCAGTGGATATGTGCATGAGTGCTGGTCTGTGGATGGCTGTCCGTAGACAGGTTCATTTGTCCATTTAATGAGTTAGAATGTTGGCTTGCTCTTCCGTCTTGTCTGTTCAGTCACTGTGCTGTTGTGTCTGTGCGTGCGCGTGTAATGAGGGCAAGGAGAAGTCATTTGTCTAGCCATCTGATAATGTAGCACCAAGCATCAGGTTCCTCACAACCGAGAGGGGATGGACTGAAAGGGTGGGGGTGCGAGGTGTTGATGATTGAGAACGATAGATAGCTGTCAGTCACTGAGTGGGAGTGAAGGGGGAGCAGGGAGCAGCACCTTGGGGCAGGCGATGGTGACATTTAGCTCCAACTGATAGCTTTGTCAGCTGGATAATGGAAAGTGAAAAAAATGGATATTTTCTAAAATACACAAAATTCATTTTGGACAAAAAATGTTGATTTAAACAGGCTGCATTGCAAAGATCTGTTCTATTGACTGGCTTGTTTTAAATGTTACTGACCAAGCACACTAGCTGATATCCTCAAATTATTATCATTTCTAATATTCTATGATAAAGGTATACATCAGAAAGTGGGGAATGTTTTCAAAAATATACAAAATGTAAGAAATGTAAGAAACTGTGCATCACCTTACTGCCTTACAACAGACAAAACTATTTATAGATGTAAACAAAGACAATACAATGCTAGCGCATTATAATAGTTTGCTTAAAATTCTAATTAATATGACCACCATATGTGAAGAAGTGGCAAAATTATGAATACATTAAAATGCCATAAATGACAAACTTACTGTGGATTCTTTCCATTTTTTTTTAAGAGAGATCTCTGTGTGGTCTCTAGTGTTGTTGTTTTACTTGGCATAGTGTTTGATGCAGGGTAGTTTAATTGTTTTGTGATTTCGAAACTAGACTGATTATCTCCTTTCTTTTCCGCGATGAATGACGGTTTCAATGACATTGTGGTATTATCTCTTTACCATCAAATTCTGGAACAAGACCAAAAACGTAAATTATCACAGTAATAATCTAAAGACAACACCTGATACATTAACTATTATTTATTTAATAATAGTTTATCTAATAGCACATTTGTTGTTCTTACTAATGAGTTTTGTTTTCAGTCTAAGCTAAGTGGTAGGTCCCACTGATGATCAGGGGAAGTATAATGAAAGTTAAAAAAGGAAAAGAACATTAACGCCACTCTGTTTCATCGATCCTGAAACAAACAACTTACTCAAAAGCCTCTCTCCCATATTGTCCTTATAAAGCTCTCATGTTCTCCCACTCTTGCTCTTTTTTCTTTCATTCTGTCCCCTTTTAGGGGTAGTAAAGTTGTCGCTCTCATTCACAACCTACCCTAGGCAGCAGGAGAACAATGCAAGCACACTTTGCTCCCTGAACACTTGTTAGAAACCCAATCAGGCCCTCTTAGTCCGCATATTCTTTTTCTTTGTTTTCTCTTTTTCTTTCACTCCCCATCTCCGGGACAGGGGGGGGGGGGGATTTACACCGGCTCGCTGTAAACGCAAAATCCTGTCTGGTCTCCCTTTTTTTTTTTTTTTTCACTTACTGTCATTTCTTTCTTCTTACCTCATCTCTGTGAGCACAAACACAGGCTTTCTATCAATAGAAAGGGACAAAAGAGGTAAGACTGAAAGAGACTACTAACAAAAGATGTCAAAATTGATTGTAAATTGAGAAGCATCTCAAAGTTAAATAACCTCCATATTCTCAATTGTTCTTGTCTTTATGTCAAACAATCAAATGGAGAATGGAGGATTGAGGACAAAAGATTTACCACATTAAAAAAGGGTTTGTCAGAAATCACCTCCATGTTGACTTTCCATGTAGTAAACACTCAATAGATAACTCTAGTAGGTCTTTTTTTGTTTGGTTGGTTGTTTTTTAATCTTAAAAATGATTATATTGATGATGACTTTGACAGATGTTAGTATTGCTTAAAGCTTGATTTTTACTTAAAATCAGTCCCTATCATCAATCCCTAAATTTTAAAAAAATAATTAAAAAATCTCAGTACTAAAAATGTGACTGCTGTCAAGCATATGTAGTTGCTACTTAAATTTTCCACTCCAGTACAGAAAGTGCACACCAAGGTCGAGATACTTACGAGCAAAGCACGCAATCCATCTTTAAAATGTAAGCTGCTCAGTGGCCGTCACTTAGTGACAACATCTTTACATGAAAGCTCTCAGGTGTACTGGTTGAATGCATAGCAGAAAGAAAATCATACATGCTTTGTAACCCATCACTGGATGCATATTGTAAAGGAATTGTGGATTGGACAGGATAGGGCTAGAAAACATTGAGCTGTTTCTTGAAAACAATCCCCCGAGTAAATAAGTTAAAAGAAAAATTAAAAAAAAAAAAAAAACAACTCAGAAAAGGGTTTGGAAGTCAGACAGGGAGATGAAAAAAAGAGAGAGAGATTGATAGACCGGTGAGATCTACAGAGGCAGTGAAACAAACGAGCACTGCAACAGGTTGGAATTAGATCAACACTATCAAGCAGGCCAGATACAAGCCATGATACCTGCGAGAGAGGGATCGGGATATGTGAGTGCAGGAATGGTGGTAGTCTGTGTGTGTCTGTGTGCGCTCTGTTAATCTATTTATTTACCTGTCATGGCTGCGATAATGGTTTTCATCCCTTCTCTGTCTCTGTCTCAGTCTATCTTGTGATGGGGGATTGGTTTTCATGTGTCGCTTGATAATCAAACCTGAATTTTCTCATCAGACTCTAATCATACCAATTACACGCGTGACGGAGAGCGTGGGCAGGTTGATGTAGGCAAGCGATAAGGACACACTCACTCACTCACATACACACTTTGGGATTAAGCGCTCTGTCTTGGGGTATCTGCGTCTCTTATCGGGGACAACAGTTCCTGACATGACCTGTCAGCAGTCATGCCAAAGGTGTCTCTCAACCACAAAAATACATGAGCGAAAACACACATGGATCATGCATACAATGCAGTATGTCTGAAAAATAAACCAGTCTTGTCCAATTTCCAAAGCCTTTGTCAGTCTTTGTTATAATGTGCAAAATTATTTTCCTTTTTATATTCTTTCAAACATTCTTGGATTGTTTTTGATAGAGCAGCATTTCTGCATGCTGATCGACATTAATCTTTATTAATTACAAACAAGTTTTAAAGTGCTCTGCATGTCTGTCACGATCACACATATTTTTACAGATGATGTTGTAGTCAGGCTTGCCTTTGCCATCTGAATAAAAGCCATAAAACCCACAAATGCTAAATTTTACCATAACTGGATGATAAGAAAAAAGAAACAATCTTCCCCTGAATCAGCAGACAGGCACTACTTGTAACAAAACAATGTTTCTGTGGTGTTGTACGAGTCCGCAATTTAAAGATTTTTTTTTTTTTTTTCTTGGTAGGCATATGATGGCTTTGCAAGCCTTGGTATTTCCCGTCTTTTGGAACCATCAGACATGGTGCTATTGGCCATTCCTGACAAGCTAACAGTAATGACCTACTTGTACCAGATCCGGGCTCACTTCTCCGGTGAGGAACTCAATGTGGTACAGATAGAAGCCAACAGCAATCGCAGCACCTACAAGGTGGGCGACTTTGAAACCGATACAAACGCCTCCATAGACCAGGACAAGTTCTACGCAGAACTTAATGACATGCAGCACCGGCAGGTTGACCTTCAGCCTGTTGCACCTGCCAATGGTGAATCTAATGGCACTAAAGCTACCAAGGAAGAGGTGATGAAGTCAGATTTGAAGGCTGAAGTTGGAGCAGTGGGTTCAATGTCATCAGGGTATTTACAGTCCTCCCCTTCTGTCCAATCACCACGTACAGCATTAACCACTTCAGCAACAGAATCCACTTATGTGGCACCGCCAGGTTCTGAGGACAGGGGGAGTCTGATGAAAGCCAAAACTTTAGACCTCAGTGACTTACCACACAGAGTTGAGAGAGAGATGGAAGAAGAAAGACAGCAGAAGGATGAGTTGAAAGAGAAGAGAAGAGAAGGAAGTACAGAACCAGTGTCCCCGACCAGGAGAGGGGCCGCCCTGTTATCTTCCTCCTCTCCCTCCTGCCCACCCCACCAGAAAGTAGGCTTCTCCGATAACAGGGATGCTGACGTCATCAAGAAGAAGAGGGCCAGCCTTCGTCATTCGGAGTCTGAACCCACCTCAGACACCAGCTCCTCTTCAGTCAACCACACAGACACCCCTCTCAAACAGATGAACACCCAGGTAAATAATGGCAATAAGGTAAACACACATTGAACATGCAAATAACACAAGAAGCATCCAGTACTTCATAAAATCTTACGATATATTATTAAAATTATTCTTAAAAAATGTCCATATAAAATGTGTCATTATGTTTGTTTTTCACTTTGCATCAAGGTCTGACTTTGATTTGCATGCTGAATATTTGGTATTTTTATTTCTCATGTTTGATTAATCCGTAATAAAGGAGAAGCAAAAGCAGCACGTGTGGCACTACTTATAAGAGTGATGAAGAATATTCTTAGCGTCCTTCTGTGTTTTGAGTATAGTTAAAAATATCCTTTATTTGTTAGAATAATTGATGCATAAAACTATCTCACAGCTAATTACAAATACTGTACCTTAAACAACCTCTGAATCGGTCTGTCTGTAATTCATATTTTGCTACTTAAGTCAGGTATTAAGATTCCAACAGCAGGTACCTGCCTAGCATCTAAATGGATTGTTAGGGTTTTTATCCTCCTGATTGAATCTTTCACAGCTACAATGGTCTTAAGACAGTTGAAAATATTCATTTCCTCTCTGGCAGTCGCTAAGCTTCAAATCTCGACCTCATTGATGCTTGCAGAGATGACCGTCCCAAAATTCTCCCCTTCAGCGTTAGATGTTGTCGTCACTAGTCTCGTAGCTGAGACCCAGACGCATCAAGACTGGGACCTTAACATGTGGCGACAGGAAGAAGGCACCTAGGAGAACCCCGGGCTTTGACATTTCATTATATTTTTCATTATATTTCTCATCCCTTCAGTTGATGGCAGTTGGCGCCGTGACTACTCAGGCGTGGCAACGCTTTGCGCAGAGTACACCCTATCTCGTCTCACACACACACCGGCACGCACCTGTATGTGTATGCGCACAGAGCCACACACACAAACACAGTCTGAATACATTGCTGCTTGTGCTGGTTAACCACAGATTGCTGCTTCCTGTTTACAAGTTGAAAGGTTATGGGCTAGGCAGGGGGGCAGCAGGGGGTTATTATAGCTATAACACCCCATTTTGATCTGCTGTTATCTCATTAGTGAAAAGCCTTCTTGCCTGCACACAGACCATACTTGACTTTAGGAGCAGTTAGCTGATGTTGAAATGGTGTTTCAGTGTTATAACAAGCATGATTGTGATAGTCTCATGTCTAAGCTAAATGTAAATGCTCTGTTTGCAATCCCTTTATAATACAGCTAAGATTACCCTGCAGATAAGATTCTAAGATAGGTGTGTGTTTCACTTTCTTGTCAAAGCAGTCATGCTTGTCACACTGCTTGACCCAAACAGGGCTGTGAGCCTGACTGTAGACTGGCCCCTTAATGTCATATTGCTGGCCCTGCATATCATGGGGTGTATATCCTGCTCCTACATTTGGGTCTGGTTGTCTTCTGCCATTTGAAGTTTCTAAAATTATAATTATTAAATATAAAAAAAAAAAAAACGTGCACAATTTTGTACAGTTGTGGTTACAGATGTTCTCTAGCCCCCTCATATTTTAGTTATTTTTCAAAAAAAAGAGACAATATACAAAGTGAAAAATTAATTGACTGATTTTTTTTTTATAATGATGATATAGTTCTTGTGAATTAATTTGACCAGCAGTATCTTGAAGTAAAAACTTGATTTTCTTATTGTTCACTTATTATGTTTATACATTATATATATTTCTTTGCATTATGTTGACAGCTATTGAATTTTAAGTAATTTAAAGCCTGTTACTTTAAGAGATATTTTTTGTATGTGATTGTGCACCAAGAGATTATGTTGTATTTCCTCTATCAAAGGAGCCAACATCTGCCCCTGTCTCAAGTCCTCCTCTTGAAAAGGTGAGTGAGGGAGTCAGCAGCACTAAATTCCTATAATCCAGCATTTATATATATATATTGTGCCCCTGAGAAAAAAAAATAAAGACCTTGTTGATAACACAGTCTTATTAGATTTGAACTGGTCATCGGTGGTGTTTTATGGCTTCACACTCACTGTCTGTCATTGTACACAGAGAGTTCTGTCTCGTCAAGAGGAGTTGAAAGAGAGAGCCAGGCTCCTTCTGGAGCAGGCACGCAAGGATGCTGCAATGAAGGCCGGCAACAAGAACGTCCCCAACTCAGCCGTCATTGCAACTGACAAGGCCACAAATGTCTGCGATGTAAGTCAAAGTGATCTGTGTGTGTATGTATGTGTGTGAGTGTGTGAAACTAAAACTGTTGACATAAATTACTCTAATGTCATCAGGAAAGCCAATTAAGTTGTTATTTTTAGGATACATTTTGTGGAAATTAGATTAGAGCCAAGTAGGACTCTGTCCAGGTTAGGCTGGGTCTTCAGGATACTGTCTTTATATCCACTCGCCCTCTCTGGGTGTTCTTGTGTCTCCTTCAAGCTCATGTCCTCTACCAGAGGCCTGGGAGCCTGAGGGTCCTGCGCAAGATCTTAGCTGTTCCAAGGATTGCGCACTTCTGGACAGAGATCTCAGATGTTATTCCTGGGATTTGTGGAGCCACTTTCCCAGCTTGGGTGTTACAGCCCCGTGTGCTCCTATCACCACTGGTACCACTAACGCCTTTACTCCCCACATCCTTACCAGCTCCTCTTTCAGCCCTTAGTATTTCTCAAGCTTCTCTTGTTCCTTCTTCCTGATGTTGCTATCAGTTGGGATTGCGACATCTACCCCTACCGCCTTCTTATCCTGCTTGTCGACCACCACGATATCTGTTTGGTTAGCCAACACCATTTTATCAGTCTGGATCTGGAAGTCCCACAGGACCTTAGCTCGGTCATTTTCAATTACCTTAGGAGGTGTTGTCCACTTTGATCCTGGAACTTCCAACCCATACTTGGGTCAGATATTTCTGTATACTATGTCGGCCACTTGGTTTTGCCGCTCCAAGTATTCTTTATCTGCCTGCATCTTGCACCCTGCTGTTATGTGCTGCACTGTCTCAGGGGCTACTTTGCAAAGTCTGCACCTTGGGTCCTGTCTGGTGTGGTAGATTCCGGCCTCTATCAATCTTGTGTTCAAGGCCTGTTCTTGTGCCATGATCAGTGCCTCTGTGCTGTCCCTGAAGCCAGCCTTCTCCAGCCACTGGTATGTTTTCTCGATATCAGCAACTTCCTCTATATGTCAGTGGTACATCCCTTGTAAGGGCTTGTCCCTCCATGACGTTCTCTCTTCTTTTTCCATCTCCTCACTGGGTTTCTGCTGCCTGAGGCATTCGCTTAGCAGGTCAGCATTGGAGGCCATCTTCCTGATGTATTCCAGGATCTTGTTTTTTTCCTCTTGGATAGCGGCTCTAACACTCACTATTCCTCAGCCGAACTCTTTCCGCTTTGTGTACAGCTTCTGGGTGCTGGACTTGGGGTGAAAACCTCCATGCAGGTAAGATCTTGTTTTGACCATTCAGCTGACTTCTCAGGACCTGCCTTACTCTACGTAGGTATTTGGCTGTGGCTGACTTCCTTACGGCCTCTTCATGATTCCCATTTGTCTGCGGAATCCCTAGGTATTTGTTGCTGTGCTGAACATCAGCTATGTTGCCTTCTGGTAGTTCAACCCCTTCAGTTGTGATCATCTTGCCTCTCTTTGATATCATTCGGCTACACTTGTCTAGCCCGAATGACATCTGCCCCTGTCTCAAGTCCTCCTTTTGAAAAGGTGAGTGAGGGAGTCAGAAGCACTAAGTTCCTATAATCTAGCATTTATGTAAATATTGTGCCCCTGAGAAAAAAAAATAATAAAGACCTTGTTGATAACACAGTCTGGAAGTTCAACCCCTTCAGTTGTGATCATCTCGCCTCTCTTTGATATCATTCGGCTACACTTGTCTAGCCCGAATTACATGTCGATGTCAGTGCTGTAGATCCTGGTAATGTGGATCAGTGAGTCGATGTCTTGCTCACTCTTCACTTACAGCTTGATGTCATCCATGTAGAAGAGCTAGCTGATCGTTGTTCCATTTATGAAACAGTAACCAAGACCACTCTCTGTGATGATCTGGCTGAGGGGGTTCAGGCCAATGCAGAACAGCAGACGGTAGGGCATCTCCTTGGTATATGCCGAACTTGATGCTAACTTGGGCAGTTGGCCTTGAATCTGCTTCCAGACTAGTCTTCCATAGCCCCATTGAGTTCGTGACCAAGGCTCTTAGTGTCCTGTCGATCTTATATAGCTCCAAGCACTCCAGTATCCATGTATGTGGCATTGAGTTGTAGTCTTTCTTGTAGTCAATCCAGGCAGTGCACAGGTTGGTGTTCCTGGTCTTACAGTCTCTAGAGACTGCCCTGTCCACCAGTAGCTGGTGTTTGGCTCCTCTGGTGTCACCACCAACCCCTTTCTGGGCCCTGCTCATGCATTGAAAAACATGTGTACTCATCTTGGCCGCAATGATGCCTGAGAGGAGCTTACATGTCATGCAGAGGCAGGTTATTGGCCGGTAGTTGGATGGAATCGTTCCCTTCTGGGGTCCCTCAGCTGGTTTATCTGAGCTGCCCGGTGTTCATGGAGTGCAGTTAGCTTCTTTAGCCAGTAGCTGTGGATCATGTCAGGGCCTGGTGCTGTCCAGCTCTTCATCCTTGAGACTCTTCCTTGGATGTCTGCCATTGTGATGTTTACAGGGTCTTGTTCTGGGAAATGGCTGTGGTACTCTCTCAGGTCCATCAACCACTGAGCATGGGTGTTACATAATGCCTCTTTCTCCCATATGCCCTTCCAGTAAAGTTCAGTCTCACCCCTGGGTGGGTCTGTCCTCGTCTTATTACCCTCCCACTGAGAGTACACTTTGGATGGTTCAGTGGTGAACATCCTGTTGATTCTCCAGGCCTCCACGTCTCTAGTGTACCTCTTCTGGCGGGCAGCCAGGGCTGAGAGTCCTTTCGGCTGTCTGCAGTATCTCAGTTACGGACAGCTTGCTGTACTTCTTTGGTACTTTGGTGTTCTTGCCCTTCTCCAGCTCTGACAGTTGGCTTAACCTCTCCCATGTTGCCTTGATATCAGCCTCCAACCATCTTCTCCATGGAGGGTATTGCCCCTTGCTCGCATTCAACTTGTAGCCAAGCACGACTAGGATTACTGTTGCTGTTGCATATATCAACTTGTTGGTGTCAGTGATGGTCCAGTAGGGATAGTTTGTAGTGCCGCATTCACATCTTCTAGGAGATGGCGGGCAGCCAGGGCTGAGAGTCCTTTCGGCTGTCTGCAGTATCTCAGTTACGGACAGCTTGCTGTACTTCTTTGGTACTTTGGTGTTCTTGCCCTTCTCCAGCTCTGACAGTTGGCTAACCTCTCCCCATGTTGCCTTGATATCAGCCTCCAACCATCTTCTCCATGGAGGGTATTGCCCCTTGCTCGCATTCAACTTGTAGCCAAGCACGACTAGGATTACTGTTGCTGTTGCATATATCAACTTGTTGGTGTCAGTGATGGTCCAGTAGGGATAGTTTGTAGTGCCGCATTCACATCTTCTAGGAGACCTTCTGAGGGTATTCTGTCGCTAAGCCTTGGTAACCGTTCCCGGGGGTACCAGGTATCCATGTTAGCCATTATCTTCCTTCTCAGGGCTGCCCTTGTGCTAATGTCTTCCAGGCTTCTCAATGGGGCTTGGAACCCAATCTCTGAGTGTTGGGGGGATGATGAAATCCCCCAACTGACCTGTCGTCCTGGCTCCCCCTTGCTGTAGCATCTTTGTTGTACCTCATCAATCTCTAGGTGTGGTATTAATTGTTTATTGCGGACACTGGAACACTGAGTTACGAGCTGTTTCTTCGTTACTTTGGATGTAGGGTGTCGAAGCATCCATAGGTCCCAAATCTGTGGCATGTAACCCCTCTGACTGGGGTTGCTGGTGTAGTAGCATTCCATTAATCCCACATTGTCATGCCAGCTCCATGTATATGCTATATA
>KV751325.1:3025563-3064870 GCA_001698575.1 Mola mola
ACTGGAAGTCTTGTTCCATGGCCTCACCAAACTCCTCCCACACCAGGTTTTTTTCTCAGTGACCACCCGAGCCACAGATTGCTTGGCCTGCCAGTAGCTGTCTGCTGCCCCGGGAGTCCCACAAGCCAGCCATGCCTTGTAAGTCTCCTTCATTAGCTTGACGGCCCCTTTCACCTCTGGTGTCCACCAGCGGGTTCTGGGGTTACCGCCACAACTAGCACCAGTAACCTTGCTACCACAGCTTCGAGCAGCTGCCTCGAAAATGGCGGCGCGGAACATGGCCCACTCAGATTCCATGCTTCCCACTACCTCCGGGATGTGGTTGAAGCTCTTCCGGAGGTGGGAGTTGAAGACCATTTTCACAGGGTTCTCGGCCAGATGTTCCCAGCAGACCTTCACTATTCGCTTAGGCCTGCCTGGTCTGTCCGGCTTCCTCCCCGCCACCTGATCCAGCTCACCACCAGGTGGTGATGAGTTGACAGCTCTGCTCCGCTCTTTACCTGAGTGTCCAGCACATACGGTTGCAGATCAGATGATATGACTACAAAGTCAATCATTGACTGTCGACCTAGGGTGTCCTGGTGCGAAGTGCACTTATGGACACTCTTATCGCTGAACATGGTGTTAGTTATGGACAAACTGTGACTAGCACAGAAATCCAATAACTGAAAAACTCGGATTCAGATCGGGCAGGCCGTTCCTCCCAGTCACACCCCTCCAGGTCTCTCTGTCATTGCCCACATGAGTGTTGAAGTCTCCTAGTAGGACGATGGAGTCCCCAGTAGGGGCACTCTCCAGCACCTGTTCCAAGGACTCTGAACTGCTATTTGGCGCATAGGCGCAAATCACAGTCAGGACCCGTTCCCCAACACGAAGGCGTAGGGAAGCAACCCTTTCGTCCAACGGGGTAAACTCCAACACATTGGCTGAGAATCGGGGAGCCATTAATAAGGCCACCTCAGCCAGACTTTCCCAGCAGACCCTCACTATTCGCTTGGGCCTGCCTGGTCTGTCCAGCTTCCTCCCCCGCCACCTGATCCAACTCATCACCAAGTGGTGATCAGTTGATCAGTTGCTTTGCTCCTCTCTTTATCCGAGTGTCCAAAACATATGGTCGTAGATCAGATGATACGACTACAAAGTCAATCATTGACTGTCGACCTAGGGTGTCCTGGTGCGAAGTGCACTTATGGACACTCTTATCGCTGAACATGGTGTTAGTTATGGACAAACTGTGACTAGCACAGAAATCCAATAACTGAACACCACTCGGGTTCAGATGGGGCAGGCTGTTCCTCCCAATCACACCCCTCCACGTCTCGCTGTCATTGCCCACATGAACGTTAAAGTCTCCTAGTAGAACGATGCAGTCCCCAGTAGGGGAACTCTCCAGCACCTTTTCCAAGGACTCCAAAAAGGGTGTGTACCCTGAACTGCTATTTGGTGCATAGGCGCAAACCAAGAAGTAACATTCCATGTTCCAATAGCCAGCTTCAGCAACCGGGGATCAGAACGCCAAGGCCCCTGCCTTTGACTGCCACCCGATCCACATAGCACCGGACCTCTATGGCTCCTCCTGTGGGTGGTGGGCCCACATGAGGACAGACCTATGTCTCCTTTTCGGGCTGAGCCCGACTGGACCCCATGGACAAAGGCAGGGCTACCACGCACTCGCCTACGCACCCCTTCACCAGGCCTGGCTCCAGGGCGGGGTCCAGTTACCCCTCCGGGCAGGATGCACAAGTCCTTGTTATTCACCATCATAGAAGTCTTTTGAACCGCGCTTTGTCTGGCCCCTCACCTAGGACCGATTTGCCTTGAGGTGACCCTACCAGGGGTAAACAGCCCCTGACAACATAGCTCCTAGGATCATTTCAAATAATTTGTTCTAAACCATCACATAGGGAGTGGGGCCATAAATGTTTATTGCATGTACTCTAGGAAACATGTAAACGTTTTACATGTTGTACATTGCAAACATGTACATTGCACAGCCCAACTAGGCACAAGAGTTGGAAATTAGAAAAAAGCTATAAACTCTCTTTTACAGTGCATCAGTTGCTCTGTATTGATAAAAGATGTAATGCATAACACACATATTGCAACATTAGCTTAGAGTTAAATTTTGCTTCTTTTACACCCTAATTATCTCAAAAATTTAAAGGCCAATAGTTCATTGGGAAAGACTACAAGACCACAGGGCATGAACTTTGGTCTACAAAATAAAACTGATACCAAGTTCTTGCTGCTGAGAGGAAGGGAAATTGTTCTGGAAATCATCCTAATGTTAGTTTATTGTAGAGATATTGAACAGATTTCTTTTTCAGATATGAGCAGTGTTGAATAAGTCAACCTCTAATAACGGCCTTAAACGCATCCCACTCCACGGCTGGATTTGACACTGAGCCTTCATTGTTCAGCCAATAATCCAACTAGGCACAAGAGTTGGAAATTAGAAAAAAGCTATAAACTCTCTTTTACAGTGCATCAGTTGCTCTGTATTGATAAAAGATGTAATGCATAACACACATATTGCAACATTAGCTTAGAGTTAAATTTTGCTTCTTTTACACCCTAATTATCTCAAAAATTTAAAGGCCAATAGTTCATTGGGAAAGACTACAAGACCACAGGGCACGCACTTTGGTCTACAAAATAAAACTGATACCAAGTTCTTGCTGCTGAGAGGAAGGGAAATTGTTCTGGAAATCATCCTAATGTTAGTTTATTGTTTCATGTAAAGTTACAGTAGGTAACTTTTATAAAAAAATAACATTTCAATGTAATTGCTAAACTGAAAATAGTCTAGCTCCTCTGGTCCTGCCTACTGCTCCCAACACCATTTGCAAAAATCCTTAATTTCCTTAAAAAAAAAAAAAAAAGTCAGCGTCAGTCATTTCTCAGCAAGCAACTATGTGGAAGAGTTTTTTAGATTTGATATAATTTATTTGTAACTGCTTTCAAGACCGAGTTGTTAGTTTAAGTCTGAGCAGGTTTTCTTTCTTGTGGTTACCTTTTTTACCTTTTACCATTGTTCTTTGTCACCCACTTTCAAAAGTTCAGCTCATGTTCTCCATCTCTTTCCTACCTCTCTTCTTTTATCTCTCTTTCCCCCTCCCTCTCTCACAAATAATTATCCTTTCTAAAGGGCAAAACCCTCCCATCTTACTTGCCTGTCCAGCTGATGAGCGCCTCTGACTTTTGAGTGCATATATGTCATGTTGTCTCAATGCTTCACATACCTGTTCTACCTGTCTTACTGTACAAGTGGCCTTGTTAAGCACACACACACACACACACACACACACACACACAGACACACAGATATACGAAGAATGCTGAGGAATAATTGTTAATTCAAATATGAAACCACAATTAAACAGAACCTCAGGGGACACGCACACATTTATTTACTCCTAAATGTCAGCCTGATATTGATCTAGATTGATATTACACACAAACACACAGTCAGAACTTTGTTCTGGGAATTTTTAGCACACATTCAGTACATCTTATCAATAGTCTGTCATTATATTTCATGTCCCTTGTGAAACAGTGATCTTTCCTTAGACCTGAATATGTACTTTTATTGCCTAAAACTAACCAAACTGCAGCTGAACTAAAATACTATGTTTGCTTAATCATAAAATTTTAATACCATAAGAAACAAACACCAGTTATTAATCAAAACTTGTCTTTATACAATTCCACTTGACTTTCTGCCAGAAAAATCCTCTTATTAAAAAAAGTATGCCTACGGAGACTGTCACTGAGCTCAGTGAAGCATTCACTGCTACGTCTTACAAAACCTCGCATAGTCAGGTGAGACACCAAGGTTTTAGTATCTCTGCGCAGTCCACCAATTGACTCACACACACACAGACACCCAAGTACTTCACTTTTGCCATTCGGCTCCACTTCCATGCTGACATCTCACAGATTTATATTTATGTATATATAACACACACAGACCCCTATCATGGGCACGCACCCGTCGAATCGTAATTAGGCCGTGTCATGGTTCTTTGATAGCCATGTACAGTGGTTCTTCTTTAATTCTTTATCAAATGCATTGATCGTTGTGGGCCTCGCATGCTCATTGATCCACGCACTCTGTCTGGAGCCAACCGATAAGCTCTCTCACTCTCTCTCTCTTTTTTTGTTCTGTCTGTCTCACTATTCCTCGCTCTCTCTATTTCTTTACCAAATTTAAACAGTAAGAGGTTTTGCAAATTCTAGATTTAAAATGTAATTTATAATTTTGACCACATTTACCTTAAATCCCAGTGCTCCCATGCTCCACAAAGTAGTGGCTGTTTGTTCAGCTACCCAACCCCTACCATCAATCAGTGTTACAATGTTTTGCAAAGGTAATCCTTCATAATCACGTCGATAGTGATCAACTCAACTTTTGGCTCAATTGCAATATAAATGTAACAAAAATGATGCGTAACTTCTACTGATTGCGAGTAGAGGGGTGTCGAGCTCAATACCTGAGCAGTGTAGTGTAATTACTACAATGCAATTTAATTGAAATGGAGTCAGCTACAACAGTTTATATGTCTAAATATTGTGATAATTCTTTGTGCTATGAAAGCAGGACGCTTGTTTGAAATCCTAATCACTTTAGTTATATGGCATTATGTCCTTTTTATGTATGATTTTCAAAAGGTACTGTAAACATACAGTATGATGGTGTGACCTTATAAAGCCAATTATGTTGTTGTATTGGACATTTTGATTATTAAGAGTATGTAAGTCCAGTCAAATTCTTTTTGAAGCAGATTTTTGTGGTTGGATGGTTTTCAATGAAGTAACAGCCATGTAACACCAGATTTCTACCTGCATGTGTGGATTATCATTCTGGCATTTGAAGTGATGTTTATGAGTGTGTGATTACAGAGCTATGTGGTTAGCTGTGTGTGTGTTCAGTGGCTCTTAAGTATGTGTACGTATGCCTAGACAAGATAGAGACCTAAAGCACCTCTTGACTGTGAATTAGTCTGTCATGACAAATGTCTGGAACTGCATGACTGGCTGCCAGACTGGCTTGCTATCTGGGTGGTTGGCAACCCTTTTAGATGTGTGTGTGTGTGTGTGTGTTATGTGGCATCACTCTGTGCCCACGCCAGGCCTCTGTACATGACCAGTGGTGCGTGTCCTCCCTCCTTCTTTCTCCTTGCCCAGAAAAGAGCAACCAAGGCAACAACCTGCTCCCCCTGCTCAAAAAGAGCTTCCAGAGCAGAGAAAGGTCCTCACCCCAAAGCCAAGTTCACAGTGGAGCCCTCTGTCTCAGCCTTGCACTCAGCCGTTTAGCCTTTCTTCTTCTGGAGGCTGGAGGACACAGTACACGATTGTAATTGCTGTCGTCATTTAAAAAGGAAAATCTCTTCTCCTCCTGAGTCTCCACTTTTGAAGCGTTGGTACCCACTGGCCACCAGCTGACACGCTTTCGCTCCTCTTCTCTCAAATTCTTCTTTCATCCTGGCTTTGATCATGTAACAGTGCAGCTGGTTGAGTTTGTGCATTCCGCCTCTGTGTTTTTTGTTTTGTTTTGTTTTTTTTCTCAAATACATGATCCCTATAGCTTTACATCCATTGGTTGTATGTTGTAACATGGCTGTATGTGTTTGTTTTGTTACATATTATCTATTGCTGCTTTCCAGGTTAAAAATATCAAGCTTGACCCTCACTTTGTTTTTAACTTATTGTCCACTAGATGGCATTTCATCACCACCACTGGTCAACAAGTCTCCATTATAAATGAGAAAGGAAAGTTTTGGCATATCGTATTCTTACGAAATAATAAAAAGATGTCAGTGTTAAAAATAGTTGTTTGACACATATCAAATTTCAATAGTCAAAGAATTTGAATGTTAAAGTACCTAAGATAAAAAGTCTAAGCTTCTGGTTGGTCTTTCAGTTCATGTAGTTGAAGGTTTACACTTCCACATGCACACTAATATACTCCTCTTCTGTCCTCTCCTCTTCCCTCTCTCATCTCCTTCCAAACACATACTCATATTTTCTAATCAGTGATTCTGTAGCTGACTGAGCTAGGTACTAGTCAGATGCATTTTTCCATAGTGTTAATCCTAGCCTCTGGATAGGCAGTCAATTTCCCATTTCCTATCCCCAAATGGCTGACAACAATAATGCAGCGAGATGTTTTGGAGTGTGTTTGGTCCCAAAGTTGTGTGTGTGTATATATATGTATATATACAATATATATTTATATATACAGTTTGCCTGTGTTATGCATTTATATATACAGTATATATATATATACAGTATATACACTACAATACAATACAAGAATACAATAGAGCTATACTATTGCCAGCATTTGACTCAGTGATTCATTATCCTTCCATGGTCAATCAGTTGAGAACTGAACACATACACTTGCAGCAATTATTTATTTAAGAGAAAAAACATTTCCAGAAGCCTTAACACCAATTTTATGGTTTTTATCTTAATTCCCTCACCTTTATTCACCAGAGATCATTCCTTCAAGCTTTTTAAAGGAATATATGAAGTCTGCTCCAGCATCGACTTTATTATAAATCTTTTTTTCTCTGGCTCACTTTCTTGCTCACCCTGCTAAACAAACCTACTCTGAATCCTGTTTCCATTAATTTTGACATTTACAAGGATTCAATTTGTTTTCAGTACTTGAGAAAATAAAATGGTAACCCCCTAATTTATTATTAATTGGTTGATTTTTATGATTAGTATTTATTGTTGCATGTGGGGCTTGTTTTGTGGTTTTTATTTTAGGTCCACCATTGTTTTTCATTTAGCCTGCTCTAAAGTTCCAAAAATGTAAACAGAAATTGAATTTACATTCTTACACTGAAAATAATTCTCTATATTGTTTGTTGAAACTGGTTTGAATTTTATCTTACTGGATAAATCAAATCCCGTAAGCAATGCATCAACCACTTAAAACTGAGGCTTCGCGCTTCTTATGTAAGGCGCATTACAGGTTATCAGTTTGTGATCCTTTACATTACATCTGAATGTCAGTAAAGCCTTGTCTTCAATAACTGACAAACACAAGATTTTGTTGTTACAGGATGACTGTTATGTTTTCACTAGAAAATTAGTTTCCCCCTGTAAAGCACTTTGGCACTTGCCTGAAGTGGTAAGCAATAAACTTGTTGTATATTAGAATCCCATTTTCTTTCAAACTAGAAATCATACTATTCTCCTTTGTTTCCTTGACCTGAATCCAAGCGATAGCTGGGAAAGTGTCAACACAATACTTTACTGCAAGCGTCAACATCCATTTTTCCTCTCACTTCCCTCATTACTCTTTATCTTTCTTTCTGTCTCTCTCCCCTGCTACTGTCCCTTTTTATATGTCTCTCTCTAAGGTGTGTTCCTTTCTCCCTGTGGGCATCACTTTGGGGTTTTTCTCACTCTCCCTCTCACGCACACACACACAGAGTGCATTAAGGCTGCTGTCATTTACAATACAGCCCCATTGTTCCAACATAACAATAGCAACAAACAAACAATTGACATGGAAATGGAGAGATGTAGCTCATTAGCAGGCAGTGCTTGTTTTGTTAATTGATAAATGGGCGGCTTCAACAGACCAGCCCTAAAACCCCTGCCTCAATATGGAGAAGCCTGATTAACAGGAAACCACAGGGAGTGAGAACAGTGACAGAGAAATGCAGCTTCACACTCCCCTGGGTCAAACTATGTGATTTTGTATGTCTGGAAGAATTGGGTGCAAGGTAGAGTTTAGGCTGTGTAGGTGTGTGTGTTTGTGATGAGTTGTGTAAAATGTGTTTCTATGTGGACTTTACTTGAACATCAACTTTGGAGACTAATCATGCTGTAGTCTCATCCAGATTTCAAGGCAATGGATTATTCTACAACTGCCACAAAATTAAGACTCAAAAATTTCACAAACTACCAACCCTGATGCTTTATGAATCAGTATGCTCCCTTAAAACCTTTCCTCATCAGTTTTTTTTTTCCTTCTTCTTTTTTTATTTCGGCCTGCTTACCGTAGTATACTTTGAGTGCTTGTGTGTGCTTGGTCGGATCGTCATCAGTGAAGGGTTTGTCATTCGACATTTTCAAGGTTTTCCTGTTTTTTTCTGTGTTTACGTGCCTGTGGTGGCCTGTGCTATCAGTAGGATCAGATTGGATCAACCTGAAAATGACATTTCTGCCATTACTCTGATGGTGATGGCTCAATACAGTATGTCTAGTGCAATATGGTTTATTTGCCGGTTTGTGTAAGTGTGTGTGTCTCTATCCACTCAATATGCATACATCAATTTTGATTAAAAAAAAAAATAAAACTCCTCATTGTGTCTTTTCAGAACTGAATAACCCACACCAAAACAATCAAGATAGATATGCATTAACATATGCAAGGGATAATTTAAGTGAGTTGTTTTTTTGTTTTGTACTTCAGTAATCAGCAATAAATAGGCTTTAATCTCATATCTTCAGGTGTGTCACTCACAGATGTGTCATTGTTTTGGGTACCACCTGCCTTGACAGTCCAGTGAACATATGAGTAGTGGAAGTCAAATGATGTCAGTTATGGAAGGTAAATGAGAAAGGTAATGCTAAGCTAACTTTCTGTTATGCCTTGAAAATTTAAATTTGAAGTTGCTCATGGAAGACATTTAGAAAGATTAATTTGTTTGTAACAGCACAATGGAAAAGTGTTTTAGCATTCAAGACGATGTGAAAACCCTGAATTTATGTTTCTTTCTCCAGCTCTTTACCTTCGCACAAGTCACTGAAATTCTTTAATTTGTGTTTTTGTTTATATTTTTGTGTGTGCAGGAGCGGAATGCAGAGCGGCGGAGACAGCTAAGAGAGCGAGCCAGACAACTGATAGCTGAAGCACGATCTGGAGTCAAGATGTCTGAAATGAGCCTGTTGGACGCATCCAATACTGAAAGAGGCAAAGGCAGCAAGGCTAGCCCAGTTGGAGGTCAGCACACATCTAAATACTAACACAAATACACAAAAGTCAGCTAAAGCACTCATGTGCGTAGAGCTTAAAAACCTCACTAATATTCATTACATTAACTACTGCATAATATAAAAAGGTGACACAAGCATATTTCCAACATATGCTAACTTTATTCATCCACACATGCCTATGACTCACACATTGTCATTATGTTCTCTGAAGGGGTTCTGTCTAATCCTCAGAGGAAACCAAACTGCCATTTGACAACAGACATGGGTCTAAAATGCACCACCCTCATATTCACAACAGCAATTTATGATGCATCTCCTCCCTCATCTTGTTCACCAAGTAATTGTTAATCAACAGAACACATTGTGCAACCAAATTATGCTCAAAATACAAAACACTTCTAATAAGGGCTTGCGGGGGTAGCAAATGCTGCCATGCGTCTTTCCCACTGCTTTCCATTTCCTTGAAATTGGGGTTATTATGATAATGACCATTATTAGGCATCTCTATTCTTTTGTTTCAAATCGGTCCAAGTTACACCACTCTTTTAGATGTACTGTTCATGTAGGTCGTATACTGCATACAAATTAAAGGTGAGAGTGTAGATAGCACATGAGGATGAATATAGAAGTGTTGAGAGGAAAAATTAGAATGATGAAAATAGTGAGGTCCAAGTGAAATGGATAGCTGCAGCTAATGATTATTTCTGTTATTAATACGTTTTCTAGATTCATTGTTTGGTCTGTAAAATGTGAAAAAGTTATGTCTTAAAATATCTTGTTTTACTGGACCAGTTGTTCAAAAAACAAAAATGTTCAGTTTACTGGAGAACCATAGAATGACATTTGGCATTTTTCCTTTAGAGATGACTCAAAGAATTAATTATTGTCCAGTTAGTCTTCTGTCAATCAGCATATTGATTAATTATAGCTTTGGTGACAGAATTATATAAAGAATGGTAGATTTGGCAAGTAGGTTTGTCAGAAGCAGCGGCAACCTGAGTATGATAGTGGGTTCCTTCTGAGTTGAGAAAAGAAATGAGAGACACAAATCGAGAACTAATAAACAACAAGAAGTTAAAACAAAAGAAGAAAGACAGTGCGGCAAAAGGAGGGTAGCATTTGATTTATTTGCTCTTTCAGCTGTTCTGAAATGGACTAATTGATGATCTCATTAAAAATGAAGTTGGAGGAAGGAACTAGAGAGGAGGAGGATGTGAGGAGAAGAGAGAAATGCTGTTGGCTGATACACAAGGCCTGCCGAGCATAACGGCTAATCCTAGCCCCCACGCTCTCTTTCGCTCCCCGTCTTTCTCCCTCTCTCCGCTCAACACCATTCAGTCCTTTAATGCAGCTCGGGCTGCCCCCTCCAAGTGTCTGCCTGCAAAGAAACTTTCCAAACTCCATCACCATGGCCTCCCATTAATTAGACCCCAGCCAGCCAGAAACGGCACTTGCAAGTACACTCCGCATCGTTGCTAGCAAATTATGGGAAAAAAAAAAAATCAGGAAATGCTGTTATTTTGATTCTCCCTCCTTTTCTCTTTGTTCTCATACTTTCTTCACACCAAGTAGTAAATAGCAATAGAGGGAGCCTGCACTGTGTGAGATGCTATTTACTGATTGTTTTGTTTAAATCCCTGGTGGGTTATACATGTAGGTAGAGCTTCTCAGGTCTCCATTTTTTTTTTTATTTTGTTTATTGTGTTCCTAATGTTTAGACCCTGGTTTGTAAGCACCTTGGGGGACTTCACTGAACATGTTCATCCGTGTTTTGTGGTTTTTGGTTTGCCCTGCCTCTTTTATCTGGAGCTATAAAGGCAACAGCAGAATTTAAGAGTATGAGGAATTCACTTTGTCTCAGTTTCACAGATATTTGTGATCCCATGCACATGATCTCCAACAAATAGATAGAGAAAAATCAATTAAAGTGCCACCTTGTCACACCGCCACACCGCTGGAGTCTGCTGCCTTTTTATGCAGTAAATGTTGTTATATTTTGGTGTGATTTACCAGAAAACTAAGAGACGTCATGCTCAAATGGTTATGTCGTGTATCAACACACTATACAGCAAATGATGTACCACTGTATGTATCTTTGAAGTTTGTTTCTCTTAATACACAGACCAAGAGGGACAAGAAATCGTTGCTGCAGTATGAAGTCAAACCCCTGCCGTTGAAAAGAGCAAATCACACAGTTGGTGTAGTTAAGACTCAACTCTTAGCTACATTATGTTTCAAGTTAGTTAAGGGTTTTAGATAGATGTTTGTGGCTTATCAGTTATTGGTAGCAACCGTTGGAAGAAGGTGATTATTGGTTTTTGGTATTTATTGAAAAAAATACATTGTTATTCATCCCTTAACGACAAGGTGATGATTTAATGAAAACAAAAAAGATGTCATCCTTGGATTTATGTCATCATTGCAACACGCGTACTGAAATGCTTAAGGCCACAGGGGCAAAGACATCTACAGATGGATTATACATTTTAAGATTAGAGTTATTTACTCAGGTTACTTAAATACTGAGTACATAATCTAATCAAGATTTTTTTCTATACTCCCCCCCGTGTTTTCCCTTTGGTCATTTATTCATTTAACACTTTCTACTTTTCCTAAAACCATCCCCTCATCTTCACCACCTCTATGACCTCTCGGACTTTTCACTTTCCTCCATTGTCACCCTGACTCACTCCCTATTACTTCATTCCCACAGATGTTTTGGATGGAGTGAGAGGTCATAATGAGGATGGTGAAAGGGGTGAGGATGAGGACGAAGAGAGGTCTGAGAATGAACAGCTCTCTTTTGGTGGTGGCGGTGGAGATGACAATTCTGTTGTTGCTGCTGCTGCATCTGCATATATTCTGGTTACCAACCCACTGCCACTGGAGGGCCCTTTTCCTGCCACTTCTTGCACCCAGGGGCCCCTGGGACTTACTAACCCTGGCCCTGAGCTAACTTCTCTGGGTAAAATGACTAGCAAACGTTTTATAGTGCTTCATGTTTTATTTGCATTTTTGTAATCCAATCACCTCCTCCTAATTTATGTATACCCTGCACATTCTATGCTTTGTTTTTAGTCTCACTGTCTTGCGTACTACACAGACTTAAATAATACTAATTTTCAGTAACTCACTCATATATTCAAAGTTGATTATGCAAAATCAATCTAAATCACTTTTTAACTCTCCTTTTAATTATACATATAAGAAACAAACGTTTACCACGTAATAATCTGGCAAGCAAGAATTCACTGGAAGATTTGTTATGATAATGTTATATCACTATAATGTTTCTTGGAGATTTTTCCTTTTTACCTTTTTTAAACCCCATCTCACTCACTTATTTAGTTTTCTTGCTGTTTTGTCATTCATTCACTCACTAAGCTGCATGTTGTCTATCTCTAAGTGCAGCAGTAACAATGACACTCCCTGTACCTTCCACTTTGATCCTTGCATCCTATTGGCTTTGTATGCTTCAGTGCTCCATTAAGAAGGAGCTGACTTCCGTTCAACATTTTTTAAGTGGTTGTATTGTTGTTGCTGTGTTTTTCCATTGTTTTTCATTAGAAATTTTAAGTGGCAATTAATAAACTTAGTAATGATAAGTGCTCCCCAGAAAGAAATAAAGTCATATCTTCAGTAGAGCATTTGCTCAAATCTTCAGAGGTAAACTAATTAATTTGTTTAGTGAGATAGTTGAGTACAATGAGGCACCAGAAGAAAAAAACATGAAAACATACAAATGTTTTCTTCATCTTTGAAGTGCAGTATCTCTGCACTACTGTTGATATATTTTTGTTCTTTCTTGGTGTTAACTTTTATGTTGTCCCAAAAAAAATGGATGGTGCTGATCTTAGCAGTGAAAATTGTTCACTTGATCACTTCAGATTTTAAATGTCCCCCCAATCAAGTGTTCAGTTTCTGTCATGATTTCCTTCCTGTGCAGGTCATTTCATCCCACCTCCTCCCCTCTATATTGTTGCATTTGTGTTTTGACGTATACTGTCAGGAGGCAGAGTGAGAGAGAGAGAGAAAGAGCAAGGATGGATGGAATATATGGAATTCTTGATTGCTAATTTTGAAGGAAATGTGTTAAGTGCCAAAAGTAGGAAAGTTTTTAAAAATTTAACTGTCACTAGAATACTATTTTAGCCTATAATTGAGTTGATAATGATCTGTCATTTGGAGAATGGTTAAGGTTTTCATACATGATAATTAAGTAGAAGATGTAGATGCTTTTGATATGCAAAATAAAACCAGACCAACAAGTCTGATGAAACAAGAAAAAGGAAAAGTATTTTAGGTACACCTAAATAAAACTAATGGACAAGCCACATAATGAATTCTACTTTCAGGAAAATTATAGTATTTATAATTAAGAGATTTAGATAGATGCTGAATTGCGTTGCATTATCCAAAAGCAATTATTTTACAACAATTTGAAGTAGTTGGGATTGTCAAAATGTTACTATCTCTTGAGCAAAAGAACAGTTTAAAATTAAACCAATTTTTCTTTGTTTCCTAGTACCTTCTTACCATGGTGATATCTCTGTATATATATATATATACATTATACTGTGTATCAATTTTCAGTCATATATTTGTGTTGCTTATCAATGACTTTGCCCAAGTATGTGTGTATGAATGCAAACTAAGTTGTCTCCCCTTTCATAACTTAAGCTTTCTAAGAGAGTCTTCTGTGTCTGTGTACATTTGTGGCTGTGTCCAATATGTGACATCTGGTGCTTTTGTTCAGTTTAGATGTAAGCCATTTTCTCAGTAGTTTTGTTCTTTTATGTTTTATTTATCTGTGTACTTTGGATGAATGCATAAACTCTTTGTACTCATTATCCTCTTGTTCTCTCACTCCAGGTACAAATAGTAAGCATGTGGATCTGAAACTGAAGGAGCTGGTGGATGTCAGCCCAAGAAGAGTCACCTCTCCTTCATCCCCATCCTCCACCTCGTCCTCATCCTCGCCCACTGCTTCCTCCACCTCCCCACTTAGCCCTGCAGGCGGGCTGGAGGTAGGCACACACTCACTTCAAATCATTCACTGGGTATCTTTATTTTGCTTCTCTCTGCCCTTTTTCTCCACCTGTCTTTCCTTTTATCTCTTTCTCTCTCCCTGTCTCTGTGTATCTTATTTACACTACCACTGCTTCTCTCAGCACCATCATCCAATCAATTTGGTCTGATTGACCCTTTTTGTCAACCAGCTGACCCTGTGTACACATCAGCCAGTGGAACCACTTTATGTAGGCTCATAGATTAGCCCTACTGTGTCCATATGAATCTGGCTAAAGCCCTGAGACACATACACTGGAATCATAATGCTCAACATAACATGTAGTGGGCCCCCTCTATTGACTATGACCTTTTCAGACAGTTGATGAGTGTGTGGAATGGTGGGAATGGTAGGCCGTTGCTGCCGCATGTGTCTATATCCTGTTGTGAATTTTGAGTCAACAATGAGTAGTCCACCAGTCTCAATATCTGTTTAATTGATTTTAAATGCCAAGTGGATTAGGTGTTTGTGTGTTCCATACTTATGGTAAAATGTGGTGTCCTTGATCATCAATATACATAAACACCCTCTTGTGTTCAAAGTCTAAAGGTAAAGGACTGTGTTTGTGCCTGGTTGACCCTAACAGAGGTAGAAAAAACATTTAATTGACACCTAACCCTGTTCAAATCACTAACTAGCTCCCAAAGTGTATCTAGCTCCTATTGCAGCATGATGTCTGTTTATTATTTTTTGTTATTTTTATTATTATAATTATTATTAATTTACCTTCTTCTCCGGGTTCAGGAGATGTCATCTTACAATGCAACTGTTATCGCCATCAGAGTGCACGTGCATGTGTGTGCATGAGTATATGTCTGGGTGAACGTGAGATATCACATGCTCTCAAGATTAAGGCCCTTTATAAATGCATTACATCTAACAGCTTATCATAGTTTTGAACACATTACCTGGCCATCTTATCAGACTTTAATAGCATTTCTAAACATCTAAAACTAGAGATGCTGTTTTTGGTGCATAGGGCTCCACGATTAATTGAATATTAATCTCAGTTGAAATTATGGCTTCTCACAATTAAAATGGACACAGCAAAATCGGATAGCAACCTCTGCTGCATATGAAATCAAGAGTTTCTAAAAAGTTAAAACCTTTTAAGCTGCTACTTTAGCTACTGTCTCCAGGTATGCACCATCAATTCGTAGATCTTGGTGGTAACAGTCTGTCATCCAAAGGCTCGATCAGGGAAACAAACTGAGTTACCCTTAGTTGCACAGATTAACTCATATCCATCAACCCTACTGAGCCTGATTTTATCAATCTATTGGTACTTTATATACAATAATTACCCATTTATTTGTGTTTTTAATGTTGATGGTTACGGTCACAAATGTTATACTAATATGAAGCTGAATAAAATATCAGCACACAAAAATGACTTGCATAAGGGTGTATGCATGTGTGAGCAGTTGTTTAAGTTAACTTCTTTAGTCCCTTCAAAAAGGTTAAACTATCTTGTCTGAAGAGGATAGGGCATCATAGAAGTCCTTCAGGCAGTTAGAAGGACCTGCAGGAGCATAACACACAGATACACACACTCTGTCTCATTAGTCATTGTGTATATGCACAGCCTTGGAAGCGCACGATAAGGGCATGCGACGCTCAGCAGACTGCAACATTAGTCACGCCACCCCCTGCATGCACATTCACAGATTCACACACACCAGAATCACTGACTCACCACTGACACAGCAATGATAGCATCGATTAGAGATAAAGAGGGGGTGTGAAAGATGATAAAAAGATAAGGAGTGAGGGGGCACCCAAATATGCGCTTTCCCTCATGTTACTGGGAAACAGGAGTAGCAAACTGGGCAGGGGTGCTGAGTGACTGTGGGACTGAGGGAAATATGTGTATTTAAATTTGTTTTTTGGCTATTATCATATGTGTGTTCTTATATGGCGTTCATTCACAACTAATTGTCATGTGACAGCATTTTTATTTTCACACAATTCTATTTGACCTCTAGTAAAGCAATCAGGGGTCACAGCAATAAGTAATAAATGTGTAAACACCCTCAGTATCCTTATCAATCTCCCTTGGGATTTGCTCTTTTGCTAAAACAACCGTTCAGTGGAGATATTGCAAAGGCCTGCTTTTTTCAGCAGTCAACACACTAAAATTTATAAAACAAAATCCTTTTCTGGAAAATAAGACAAGGATAGTAACATTAATCCGATAAATCCTGGCATCCAGTTTTCAGTGATTGTTAAACTTTTCCTGCAAACAGACATATGAAATAATCATAAAGGCAATTACTTTGTTAAATTTTGTCCATAGCAACTTACTCAGTGGTTTCCTGACTACTTTCTTGATTGAGTGCCTAAAATAATTACGAAATTAAGTAGAAAAAGAGGATGACTTACTTGTTGTACCTAACTTGGAGCTTTTTTTCTTTTTTCTTTTTTTTTTAATAACTTCTGTTTGATACCACAATGGCATTCTTCTAAAAATGAGACACTTGTGAAAAACAATTACTTTGCTAGTAGTTACCACCCAATTACTGTGGTTTTAATTACCAAGTAAAAACCATCAAAATGCAACTAAAAGTCAATTAAGTAAAGTCTCTATCTTTCCATAGTCAGTATTTTAAATTTACTCCATCTTTTACTACGGCCAAGCTCTGTTTTAAAATTTTTAATTGGGCATTTTGTAAATAGCACTTCACTGAAAAATTTGCTTCAATTTGACATTCAATCTGAAGAGGTTGGGGGAATGGACTAATTGACGGAAAAAAAAGTGAGAACTGGTTGCTAACATTGTTTTTGAAAGTTAATAATCTGAAGCTAAACTAACAACTCCACATCTAAAGCTTGTTCCACCCACACTGTCTCTATTAGCTTTCCTCCCTCTACACACCCTGCCTGACTATCCGTCTCAAGCAGTGGAACGAGTTTGCCCTAATTGTCGACTTTATTACACGTTTCCCCGTCTTATTAACATCGCCATGTCAGTCTTAGCCCGAGTCATTTTCTTTTCCACTCGGCTTGGCAAATGTGGAGGCCTGGTAATAAAGCATTTCTGCATGCCGTTTTTGATAGTGGGAGAAGCAGGCGTGCAGCTTTTTAACACATGTTCACTTTGAAAACAATAGCGTTTTTTGCATTTTGTATAATCTGAATATATTTTCTGGCTCAGGGTTTTGTTGAAAGTCAAGTTAATTGCCTCCTTTTTGTCTCTCTCATGAGTTAGAAAATGTGTGTGTTTTTTTGTGTTTATGTTTGTTGCCGTTCACAAAAAACACAATGTAGCTAAACATATCAACTTCTAACAGATATATCTCATTGTTCTGTCAGTAGGTGCATTTATGTGGATGTGGTTACATGTGTATGAATAGTGTGTGTGTGTGCGTGGGTATGTATTTGGTCACAAGAATCACAGAACAACTTAAACAGCTCCCTATTAAAAGTGTGGGAGTAGTTCTAAGTGGCTGGTAGAAGCTGACAGAATAGTAGACAATTCCATTGCTGTACATTTACTGTATTTTCTCTATGCCATTTCAATTATATTAATTTATGGTATTAATTCATGATTCGATTGCAAACTCTATTTGGGTTAGACTCAGAATATTTGCTTTTTGTCTACCCCATTATACGTAACAAGGTTTCACCAGAATAGTAGAAATACTAATGCTAAAAATACAAGTTGACATATGAAGCCTATTATATTCCTGTGACATGTAACATTAGCTATAAACAATGCTGAATACACATTTTCTCTATGTTTGACAGAATAATGCTGAAGAGTTGCGAGCAGAGCGTCTGCGCAGAGCAACAGAGAGGCTGCGTAGCCCAGTAGTCTTCAACAAGGATTCTGCAGTCAGAAAAACACAGCTGAAGTCTTTCAGCCAGTATGTGGAGAACAGACCAGGTGGAGGACAATGCACCCCACTCACACACAAACACAAACACACAATGCCTACAGTGTTTACCCAGGGAGGTTTGTTTGCATATAGCGACATTTGACTTGCTGACATCTAGTTCACACCTGAGAGCTGGTTACTGGTAGGACATTTTATATTGATTCACCTCTTCCCTGCTTTTTGAAAATGGTTTGATGAAGAAGGTATTCACGTTCTTTCCTTTACCTCTGTTTCTTCACATCAAGTGCCACACAGTAGCGGCTGTGGCTCAGATGGTAGAGCGGTCGTCCAGTGATCGGAAGGTTCCTGATTTCGATCCCAGAACCTGCAGTTAACATGTCGAAGTGTCCTTGAGCAAGACACTGAACCCAAAATTGCTCCGGATGCTGCGCCATCAGTATATGAATGTGTGAATGGTTAACGCTCCTGATGAGCAGGTGGCACCCTGGGAGGTAGTCACTGCCACCAGTGTATGAATGTGTGAATGCAAAACCTTTGGTGTAAAAGTGCTTTGAGTGGTCAACAATGACTAGAAAAGCGCTATATAAGTACAGGACATTTACCATTTACATTAAAAATATGTTAAAATTTTTGCTCCATTTTTAAGCCACACATGCAAACGATAATGGCAGAATAAATTGCCAATAAATAAGGAGCAACTCACGTCAATGAAGTAGGTGTGCTAAGGCCTCTACTCCGCAAGAACGGAATTTGTTTCTCTCTCCCAGCCCTGGTTTGGGAGTTCTCGCAGCTTGTTCTCAACACATCACCTGGGCAGAACTTTTTTCTTGTATGGTGTCGAACAACTATTGTGTGATTGGTCAGAAATTTGAAGGGGGCGTGGTTAATGTCAGATTTCCACAATAATTAGCGCTCGTGATGTGTGCTTCAGTGAGAAGGCCCTATGAGGACTTCCCAGGACTTCAGTATTTCAGTTTTTCTCATGAAATATGAAATGTCGTGTCCAGAACTAACTTTGTTCTTGTTCTTGCCATCTCGAGAAAACTAACAAACTTCTCTGTTATGTAGAGTATGTAGAGGCCGTTACTCCTCAGCTCAGACACTAAAAGAATTGAAGGTTGACACTAAATACGATGACTCTAGTTTGGCAAGAGGATACCAGGCTCTGTAAATAGTTATAGCATTGTAGCAAGTAAAACGTCGGCTTCAGCAACTCAGCTTTGTACCTATCCCTCTAATATGTTAAATATTAGTGTGATGTGATACATCTGTATAGCCACCTAAAATAATAACCTGTGAATGCCTTTATTCCCCTGTGTTCCTTTTGGCACTTCATCCTTCATGTTCCAGCAGAGGTGAAGAGACAGAAGTCTGTTCCTGAGGATCTGAGAAAGGCTGAGGAACCTACAGAGCTTGAGATTCGCAGACCATTTGAAGAGGTTTGTCTTTTTTTTCTCCTAAATCATACTTGTATTTGTAGAGGGGTGTAAGTGCATAACTTGAACTAAATTCGACCAGCAACAACAAGAAAATGTGGTAGAACTGCAATATGTCCAAATTTCAACTGTTGACTGTGTTTCTGCTCGGCAATGGTCTCCAGTTTCTTTTTGGTCTTCTTTGCCTCTAGCTTTCGCATCATGAAGCCTTTGTGGTGAGCTTGGCAATGTGAAGAACGGGAGTTGGGGAGTGGGACTGAAGTGGGAGCCTGCTGCCTTTAGTTACTACTTTGTTTTTTGTATTCAATTTTGTAGGGGTTACTTTGTGATGTCTTAGATACATCATCATTTCCTCTCCTCCATCCATGTTTAAATTTCCCTCCTCTGCTTCACATTATCCAGCACTCATTCTCTCACACACACGCTCACTCTCACATTTTCCCTCTTTCCATTTGCTGTCCCCTTTTTACAGAGATATATTGATCTAATAACCGTTAAAATAATGTTAAATATCAACTATACTGGCCTTAAGAAATGCATGTGTGTGTGAGTGTGTCTGCAAAGAAATTATGAGCCTACATGACTTTCAAGTGTATACACACACACACAGCCAGTCTTTGAACTTGTGCATACAAAGAATGTGTCTATAAGAATGCTATTATTTCAGTAAGTGTGTATGCAAGTGTGTGTGCCACTGAAGGCCATGAAGTGAATCTTTCTTCCCAAGCCGCCCTCTCCCACCATACACCCCGGGCCCACACACACACACACATATATGCACACATACTCCCTCCTTCCCCTCCCAGTGCTTGGGCCCCAGGGTTAATGGGTGTTCAACCTTTCCATTATCCAGATCAGCCAAGAATTACCTGCTGAATGATGTTTGCATTAATATAATATATATGGTAATTTCCCTTCTCTTAATTACGGCTGGGCCGAGCGCGGCAAGGGGAGTGGGCTGATCATGTGTAAAATTGATTTGCCAAGGAAAAATATGGTGATAGAGCAAGAGCGCACAAGAGGGAGGAGGAAGAGAGGCTGCTGGGAATCAGCACGCACTCAATTGCACAAATCAAACATGCACAGTGGAACACACTAAACACTGGAAAGAGTACCGAGGGAAAGTGCTGGCTTGGGTAGAATGAAAAAAAACTTTCTCCTGCTCACTAGTTCTTCTTCCCATTAAGAAAAGTGAATTGCATCAGCAATATAATGTAGATATTTTTCAGATGCATCCTTAATAGTGAATTTGAATAAATATTTTTTCTCACTCAGAGGAGTTTCTCTGGAGAACAGCAAGCACTCAAGAGACAGGGGTGAAAAGGGGTCAGAAATAGTGTGTATTAGCTGCATATGTTTATAGAATGGTGTGGTGTGTGTGTGCATGTGTCTAAGTACATATAGTTCTGGAGTTGCTGTTTGTATCTATGGGAAGCTGTTAAGAAAGGCTTATCTGAATGGCAGAATGTATCTGTGTGGCTAAGAACTGAATGTAGGGCAGACAAAAATACAGAGTAGGAAGTTTTAACAACTTGGTAGATCATTGTTACAAATTTGTAGTTTAGTAAAGCCTCTCCTACTGATGCTGATATTTCTCTATTCTCTAGTCTATTTTCTTGTACCCCTCTCATTTAGATATTAGTATCAGGAAGTCATTTCCATCTTACACATTATGTTTGATTTGATTTCATTCAAAATATTTACACCTTTTGGGGTTTCATTTCCATGTGTATAATCAGCACATTACTGATGTTCCTTATTAAGAAGTTAGCCATTTGAGATGAAAGACCAAAGCTCAGTGGGTGACTGCTTTTGTGTGAAGTCCCCATGAATATTAGTATTGATTGAGTATTTAATGTCAACAATATGAGACATACTGTACAATGTACTGAAACACAAAGTGTTAATGGGGATGTAAATGATAAATTATTATTATGATTGATATGATATTGATATGTCCGATCAACGTAGTTGATCAAATTTGATGCAAATTTCCCCATTGTGGGACAATAAAGGTGTTATCTTATCTAATCATAGCTTAATGAAAAAATGTCAGAGTATTGTCAGTAACTGATGATCAAACTCAGGAGTGTTTTTTATACATCAGTAAAAAGGTGATATGATAACATAGTAGATAATGTAGAAGATTAGAATAGAAAACTGTTGCCTGTGGCTGCTACTTCTTTCACCAATCCTGCCTTAAATTATCATCCCCCCAAAAAACAAATTTTGTGTAAACAAAAATTTGAAGGGCATTGATGCTTGATTATCTGGCCACATTAAAACCCAATCTATACAAGAATGTGTCAACTTAAATTTCCTACATCTTTAATCACATCTAATTTATATCATCAAAGAACATTTATCATGAACATGACAAGTAGTTATTTATGAAAATTCCTTAAGAGTTCTCTTTTATTGTTTATAGTGAATGATGATTTACAGTGCGTACTCTGCATTTACGTATTAAAGGTTTTGCCTTTAATCAAGTCCTTCTGAATGTGTGGAAAGGGGAGTGCAAAACAAAACTCTGATCAAACAGGCAGCAGAAGCTGTTAGCCATTAGCTGCATTCATTATCTCTTATTTTGAAAGTTTGTTCTTCTTTGTTGAAAATCCCTTTTGTTTTCATGCAGGGAAGATTTCTCAACACAGTGCTCATTAATTAATTAAATTCATTCATTATGTGGCTCTCCTTTCTGATTTATATTTTCTTTTTATTCCCCTTTTATTGTTTACTTTTATATTTCTCTTTATTCCCCCTCTGTATTTCTCTATTCTTCCCCATTCTTTCTCATCCTTCCATCCTTTCTTGTCTGTCTCTGTTTAATGCTGTAATGCACTACTCTTCCTTTTCTCTCATAACCATTCTCTCTCTTTCTCTCTCTCACTCTCTCTCTCTCATTGACAGAAGGCGTTCAAAGACACCAGTCAGTATGTGGTTGGGGAGCTGTCTCTACTGGAGAGTGAGCAGAGGCACATAGACGCCCGAGCAGCTCGTGTGGAGAAGAGGCTGCGCTATCTCATGGACACAGGTACCCCAAGCCCAATTACACTGGAAAAACTGTTTTGGCAAATTGAGCGTACGCACGTAGATACACACACGTGTGCACTTGGGGAGCTTCTATGTGTGTATTTACGTGTGTGTGTTTTTTTGAGAGAGAGAGAGCGAATCTTTGAAGCCCCCCCCACCCCTGGAGTTGAATGTTGTACTACGGAGAGCTGGGTGGATATGAAAGGAGGGGATGGAGGTTGGGGGGTAAGGGAGGAGGAGTAGGTGGAGAAGGGAGGGAATGGGTAGGTGGAAAGGGAGAGAGAAAGGGGGAGTAGTGTATCTTGGGGATGGGAGAAGAAGGGAGACCTCTCTGGGCAGGGGTGATAAGGGAGCCCTTCATCGGGGAAACGATAACTGGATCCGATAGCGGAGCCCCAGCCGAAGTCTCCACTGCTGCCGTTTGCCAGCCACAGCCTCAGCCAGCCAACCTCCACACTGTGCTCAGCCATGCACAGCTCCACACACACACACACACACACACACACACACATACATATAACCTCCTTCCCCTTGTACATATCTGGCCTTTATTGATATGCTGTATAAGGAAAGACGGGGTTTAGTTAAAGGGAGGAGAGAGGGACAAGCAAAGAAACGCAAAAAGGAAAAAAAAAGCAACATGAGCGCTGACACAGTTCACAAATCCAGGACAGACACACACAAATTCTTACACATACAAAGTGCAATCTGGTTTGGTGCATGAAGCCAGATTTTGAAGGTTTTTATTTAGGATTTGGCCAGGGGTAAAGTCTTTTGAAGACGTGAGAGTGTGTCGAGCCAAAAGTAGGGCCTTGTCTCTGTTATATCCCTTACTGAAATTGGAGAATAACATCCCATTTGTGATACTAAACCATCCCATTCCAAACTGAGAAAAGCAGGTGAAAAAAAATGGATAGATGGATTCAAAAAGTGTAAAATCATTAACTCTACATATGTTCTGAAAGTGTCGATACAGTATTTGCTGTAGTAATTTAGCATCAATTCTCACACTTTTTTCTGATATATCAGTACCCACCTTGGTGGATTTAGGCTTCAAAACCCTAAAACAGCAACATAGGAAGGATGGAAGAGGAGGTTTTTAGAAAGCAAACTGTGGTAGGGGGATTTGTGCTCACCATCCCCATCCCATTTGGGTCCTGATATGGTGACTATCTCTCCTCCATTTGTTGTGTTCACTTTCCTCTTTTTTCTTCTCTGTGCCCTCTCCCCTGTCGGCATGCATGCCATTGTGTCAGTCTGAAGGGCTGTTTTTCCTTCCTTCTTCACCCACTGATAAACCAGCCACTAGCCAGCAAGACGCCGGGTTATTTACTTCCAAACACCTTCAGCTATAAAGATTTCTCTTTATGTATATAAATATATATACCTGCAGTCCCCTCCTGAAAAATATGATTCACTAGAAAAGGAAGAGGGTGACAACAGGGAGGGGGAGGACAAAATAATGAAAAGATATCACAAAGAAAAAAATACCTTGGTAGCTTTTCACCTCCCTTATTACATCAGTGAAGACTGAAAGTGAGGAAAATGTGGTTTCCATGCATCAATACACTGCCAACTCGCTGATGTGGTACAATATACTGTATATGAGTGATACAATACCTATGTATTACTAGTATATAGCTCCCAAGTTCCACATTTGGTCAAAGCTGGTTTTGATTTTCTTGAGCACCAATGAGGCATGTATAGTTAGCTTGTTACTGTAGAACCCAACATAACTCGGAGGTATTAGTTTTTTTAGGTGTTAATTAAAAATATAAACATGCACCCTCAAATGAGGATTAATTTCACACACATGGTGGCAAGGGTTACTTTTGCAATGCTGCAAAAAAGTTGCTCCATGATGTTGAGCATCTTTCTCACTTCCTGGAAGTCCATTTCTGTTTCCATATCTCATTTTACAGCACTTATCCCAGAGACTCATCCAATAGGTTATGGATTGTGCCCTTAGGCCAAGGACTGGAGGCATCAGCGCGAGATGCACCAGTGACAGGTTGTAACTAAAGTAACCTTTATCACCTCAGCAACTGAGGTCACCTTTCTATATGCTGTCATAGATGATAGATATTTTTTTCTCTGAACCCAGAATGTTTGATTGAAGTTCTGTCTGACTGGCTGTAAGCAAAACATACGTTATTGATCTGTCACATCTGACTGGTCCCTTTAAGAAATTACCACCAGCTACCAGCAAGTGTTTCTTTTTACTTTTCCATTCTCATTGGTATTAAGGCCTGCCAATGTTCAAAGGTCCTTTAAGTTCTCCAATACCTTAACAAATGTTTAGGTCCCTGGTTGAAGTGTGGGACAATATATTACATCATGATGAATGGGCTATAAATGACTACAATTAAATACAGTCACCAGTTTGCTATAAAAGTCTGCTTACTACATTATGTTGTCACCATTAAATCACACAACATGGGCATTAGTTAGCTTGTTAGATATTTTGTCTCCTAGCACTCCCCACATATTCACTCGTGAGCCGATACCTGGTTCTGAACTCCAGTTTTTATTGACCACCTCCACTAGGCTTGTGTCTCTTCCTAAAGCAAACTAGGAATTAAATGTCTACATTATCTTCTGTAATCTTAATATGCAATAAGCAATATTTAATAAGCGCTAAAGTCACAGGAACAGTAGAATTTCAAATCACCCCTTTTCCTGCTTGTCTGTACTTGTATACAAGTGATTTCACCTGCCACATTAGATAGAAGTACTTCGGCCTTTCTTGTGCATTTTGGTATTGTCACAAACTGTATTTCAGTCGCCAGTTCACCCGCCTTCACCCCAAGATGCTGAGATAGGCTCCAGCCCCCCCGCGACCCCTAACAGGATAAGCAGTAGAAAATGGAAGGATGGATGGATTTCAGTCTGCATTAAAAAATGTTTTACCCAGAAACCATTAATGACACCTTGCACCAAGACAGGCATTGGGAAACAACCTCTCATAGAATCTACTGTTTTAATTTTGGGACCATTAATTTTACAACATTAGGTCCATGTCTTTAATACCAATCACGTACTGTATGAACTTTAGACAGCAGTTGAGTTTGGGACACGCTCTTGAGGAAAGCCTGCACCTAAATAAAACTCAGACCACACTATACACTATTTTAATTGACATGGTGTTTAAAGATGTTCTCAAGATAACAAGTTACTCTGATGATGTGAAGATTATTCATGTGCTGAAATTGAAAGATCTCTTCTCAAAACAGTTTCTGCTTACAGGTTACTTGTGCACTGAACTGTGTGCAGGTTGTTCTAAGATAGCAGACTTTCTAAGCATTGTGGCTATCATTGCAGTGCATATGGTCATATGATTCAGACCTCTTGAGGTGAGTTTGGGTGAGCTCAGTGTGCTGTGGTAGTGCATAGCACTGCATCACTGCTGGGTGGATGTGAACAGACAGACTGACTGACCCATGACTGATTGTTCATCTCTCCGCTCCAGCAGCAGAAAGCTTGGAAAGATCGTCTGTGCAGTGCTGCTCCTCAGTATTCCTCTCTTTGATATCTATGACATACTTTGTCGTTCACTCATCCTTTTCCTCTCTATTCTCTCTTCTCTACACAAACGTCATCCTGCTTAATTTTGCATGTCAAATATTTAACAAGAAGTGATATTTTTTTTAATAATCTCACTTCCTCCTGCTTTAATTTATTTATTTTTTTTGCTTTTCATATTAGTATTCTTTTTATCTATCTATCTATCCATTCCTCTTTCTTTCATTTTTTTTTCTCAGCCTTCTTTACTTCTCTTTTTATTTGCTCTGTTCCTTTTTATCCCTGTGAATCTTTTTTCTTGTCTCCTTTTTCTCACCCCTGCTATGCCCCCCTCCTCCTCTGGTTTGGGCACAATACATCGTTCTGCTGCATTTTCTATTACGCTGCAGCCCTCCCCAGATGAATTCCAAGTAATTGGGGTGGTTAATTTATTTACTCAAAGGAAGTTCACAGCACATTAAATAATAGAGATAATTGAACAAGTATTGTCAAGTGTCTTCTGATATCAGACACATTACAGAAGGGAGTGTGCATAAAACTCCATTTCTATGCCCCCATTGTTTATGGTAATTAAGTACACAGATTTATTCCTTGGTTGCCTTCCAAGCTTATGGCAAGCGCCATTGTTGTCTTCTATTAATATGTAATCAGTAAATAGTTTAATTTTCTAATCTGCAGTTGGAGAATTCACTTTCTAACAACTCTTAATTACTGCTGGGCTCTAATGAGTCTTGCCATGCCGACACAGCCAGCCAATCAGAGGCCATGCCCGGGCCAGGGGGGAATTTTAATTCCTGTGGTGCCCCCCCCCTCGACTAATGAACTTGTTATTCTTGCACCACTGGGAGCACTGTCCTTCACACATGCAACATTAGGAGAACATTCACCTAATGCAACACACCAAATATTTATAGAGGTTTATCAAGCACTGTATTCATTGGATATATATCATAAATATCTGTGAAGATTCTCAGTCATCCAGGTCATGGTAGTCTTGGTGTTTCTTCTGAAGGCAACTGGACTTCATCATGTGAGTCGCTGGTTTCACATGAGCCAAGGCGTGAACTGTGGTTAAGTTTCCTGGGGAGGGATTTCAAAACTGCATTTTATGCATTTTATGATTTCAAAACTGCTTCCTACTAAACACTCCGAGATCAAGATGACCTGGATGACTGAGAACCTCCACGGACATATGCATTTTATGTGGCAGACAGTTGATGTCTGAGGCCACCTCCTCTGTTAAGTGATGGCTGTTCCAGCTTGACAAAGATGGCCTCCTTTACTCCTCTCTCAAACCAAACGGGGGGAGTGATTACCCATCTGATGGTGGGTGGATATGGGTCACACAGATTGGGGGTGGGGCTTTGTACCCTTTGCCCACTACCCTGAGTAAGAAGGATCCTCCACAAGGTTAAATACTGGGGACTACATACCAGAAATTTAGAACTGAAGAAGCCTCTTGGATGAGAGGTGGAACGTCTTCAAGAAACTACAAGAAGTCCAGTTACCTTCAGAAGAAACACTAAGACTATATTGTTCATATTTTTACTTGAAAGTTATCAGTTAACTTTCTTTAAGGTAAAATGTACAACTTATGCTTGAGTATCAGGAAACAAACAAACAAAAAAAAAACCCAACTAGCACATTTTAATTGTTGGAATTTTTAAGGCGTCACTAACATCTATTTCATTATAATGCTAATTGTGATCTGTGTGTTTATACCTATTAGTGTTGTGCGTCTGACCTTGGCATTGTTAGTTTTATAAAGGTGTTAACGCAGAAAAAGTATATCAGACGCTCCTTATTGAAAATTGATTTTGAGGTATGAAGACGCATTCAAATGCATCATGTAACCTTTGTGGAAAATCCTCCGGCCCCATCTCAGCCACCCCCTACCTGGTCCCTGCACCTATTTACACACACCGCCCATTTCAAATAGCTGTACAACCTGCAACAAAGGACGCAATTATCCAAATAATGGCACTTAGCCGCACCGCAAAGCTGCCTCTTACCTACTGCGTATTTGATAAGAGATAAACAAGCAGAGAGAGGAGAGAATGAGTTTTAGCTCTCCCAGATTAACATATGTTTAAAAATTGCACTCGAAGCCGATAAGATTGACACAAGGTTTTCATGGCGTGCGCTCTTTTAATCTGCTTTTGTGTCTGCAAGTTGACAAGAGGAGAGTGGCACAAGGAGGGATCCAGCAAGAGCTTGATGTACTATAGCCATGCAGCCTCAATATCTGAGAAAGGGACAGACTGCCTTCACTTTGGGAAGGGCTGCTGGCCTTGACTTGGTTTTTGATTGTGTGGAGGATTGCAGAATGTGAATGGTTTAAATGTCAACCTGTGGCTCACAGCGTCAGATTTTGGCACATTTTGATTTCATCTAATTCGGTTGTTCAATGTTTTATTTGCCACTATCAGGGATTAAGGGATGTAACCGCTCAAGCTGTTGAAGAAATGTTCCTCTTATATTATGTATCAGGAATCCCTAGACAATAATTTCTTTAAAACCTGTATTCCATGCTGCAAATTCAAAACGCTAATAATGATGGGTTCAGGCATCTTTTCCAAAGTTTTTACGTGTATATTTCCTTAGCATCAAAAGAGTTGACCTCTCACTTCCAGTATTGTGCCAGCATCAGACTCTAACTTAACAAAAACCTAAACTGGGCTACATGAGAGGTGTGACGTCTCATGCATGCACATGCACGCATCAAGGCCTGCTTGTCTTGTTGCAGGAACACAAACAGCATGTGCAACTTTAAGTATATTATCAGGGCCAGTTCTTTTCTCAAATGTATTGCTGAAGAAGCTTAACATTAATTATTGTAATTTTTGGCAGATTACATCCATGTCCGCCTTGTAAGTCCAGGCAGACTCATCTTGACCTCCTATACAAGAGCTTAAAGACAGAAGAATGGCATTTTACCAACTTTAATAGGATAAACAGTTTAATCTTTCAGCACTGACAGAAGACTATATGTTTAGACTATAATACTCTACCCAGTTCACAGACTGAAAGATGGAGGGAGAGGGGTTTTTATGTTGTGTGTAATCCGTCTACCCTGTTTTTCAAATTCTGCGTTCTTGTAGTCTGTCAGCGTAAAAGAAAATGTTCTTCAGTGCACTTTTCAAAAATGAGTGAAGTAACATTAAGCTTCAACAGCCCTCAAGAATCTTCTGATAAAGGTAGACATGAAAATAAACCCAAGCTATGCTGAAGGCCCATCCACTGTGATGTGTTGTTAAGGATTGTTTATCCATAATCACATACCCAGTTCGTAAGATGAGCTCATGGCAGCTAAAATAGACAGAGCCAAGAGAAGATGCATTCCATTTGAAGCCTTCGGTCATTTTCTTGTTGTCCTGGTCACGAAAAGAGCATTCGTTTCTAATCGAATGGTTTTATTCCACACCACATTGGAATGTGTTTTTTGGTCATGTTGAATTCACTTGAGGAGCAAATGCACCGTGCTTCCCTATGTGGAAGAAAAGAAATCTAGGGATCCTTCCTTTAAAAAAAACCCCCAAAAAAACCATTGCCTTCTTCATGCCTTTGAGGGGACAAAACAAAGGATTTGAGCTTTTTAGTGTGTGTGTGTTTATGTGTGTGTGACTTCAACTGGGTCAGAACAAAGATTAACCCCCCCCCACTAACACACGCACACACACACACATGCATATACACTCCCCATCCCATTCTTGCCCTTAATCTCCTTGGCCATTTAAATGTTTGAGCAGCAAAACAATTTAATTACTCGAATTGCAAGAACTGTGCTAAAGTGACCAATACTGAGCCCCTGCATCCCCTACTCTTTCAGTCTTCCTCCTACATCTCCCACTCCCACCAGTCCAGAACTAGTGACACCACCCTCACCCCAGATGTGCACTGCTTCCACCACGCCCCACCCCTTCTCTTCCACCTCGGTGTCAGCCTTTCATACGTTCTTTAACAGTGGGAATGAAAGGGGGATTTTTAGGAAGATTAGTGAATGGGATGTTCTGGGCATTGTCTGAAAATCTTCAGATAAAATGAGTTGGGCTGATGGAGTCAAATGGATGGATGGTTGGTATGAAGGCGAAGGGGATATGTCTACTCTCTACGAAAAGACGGCCAAGATAAATTTGTTACTAAACGACAGCGGGAATTATTGTGGGCTATTTCTTGTCCCTTTAGTTTAATTCTTATTGTTCAACCTTTCATTTTCTTTGTCGCTGCTTTTATTTTTTCTGTTCCGTAATATTTTTCTGTGCTACCTTTAAGTAAGTTAAAGTTGCAATGAATTGCTCATTTCCTCACCTGTCACTAATAGTTCCAATTAACATTTTCAGCAGTGGAGTGAGTAACTGTGTGTGTGTGTTGGGGGTTTCTGGGGGGCTGCTTATGATAATCTGCTCTTTATTGGAGCATCCCACCAATGCTTTCATCAGCCGCCTCTCTGCCTGAGACCCCATTAAGCAGCCGCTCCAATAAACCATGCTGCAAGCTGCCAAACAGCACAAGCACTGAATTCAATGGTTACAGTTTAATAAACACACTAAATATATTTATACACACACAGAGAAACAGAAGGCTTGTTTTGCACACTGTGAAGCATCAGTAATGCACACAATTTTTAAAAAATCTTATTGTTTTTCTTTGTCTTGTTTTTCATACTGAGAATTGTGAATTCATTGGTTTGAAATGATGTGGTAACATTTTACTCCACCTTTTATATTTTCTTGTTTGATTGTATTGCTGCTACCTCTTAGGAAATTGAAGAAGGGAAAAAACAGCTACAGAGGTTTGATTCACCAGGGATATTTCTTTTTGAGGGTGGAATGTGTGTTTTTTTTAATGTGGTTGATTAGCATTTAGTTAACAAACTGTAGCCCAACGACATAATTGAATTTTCACCTCGCAGTCAATTAATCAAGGCTTTCTTATGGTAACGGGTGTGGTGGCACTCAACAATGCAGGTTAATGACAGAGGTTTGGCCAGTAATTACACCATTCACTTGCTAACACAGCTGCTCGCCATGCCACAATTTTCAATACCCCCCCCCCAAAACACACTCCTCCCCATTTCCCATTGTAATGAGCACTCCAAGCCACAAATACCAACAGCTGTCTTTCCCAATGTATTTCCATTTAAATATCCATTTAAACACAGCAATTTTGCATTTGTGTATTGAATCAAAGCTTGAACCATGGCCAGTGGCAGTAACAGCCTTATATTTGGTGTCATTTGTAATGCAGCACTTTGGGGGGTTTATTTGACACATTTGCGAAAATATTAGCAACAACGATAGTATATTAAACAAACCAAAGATTCTTATTGCATCATTCCAAGAAGTTTTGTACTAAAATTGCTATAGTGATATATATTGATATAGTGAAATGAGACCAAACATCTGACTGACAGTGTTAAGATTCCAAAATAAAATATGCAGGGATGGTATAATAAAGATGAGTGGAGAAACTAATGAATCACAATAAAGACATGTCAGAAGGATGGCTAATATTGTTAGCAGAGCCGTTACTGGTCCGCAGATTAATTCATCAAGCCAATTCATCATTTACCTCTTTTCTACCGCTTGTCACAAGGCATGTAATATGACACCCCTCAAATTTGTTCTAACATCTACCCCGGGGGGCGGGGGTCGAGCTCTACAGTCTCTACACACACTCCCACACACATACACACCTCCCTCTCTTTGCTAATGGAGCAGGCGGGGCCATTTATGCTAAAAAGATTGCAGCTGTCTGTCAGCAGGTTGAAGGGGGGTCCTCCACTGGGGGGTTATCACTGCTCTCACGTGCTCTTTCCATTTTTTCTCTCAATCCTTTACTAATAATTATAACTGCTTTTATAATATGCTGATCTGCGTGTGGGCCAGTGTTTAAAGTTAAGTGGGAATGATTATTTTCAAATTGACATTTATAAATAATGGTGTACCAAAGCTTTAAGACTTACTGTTTAATTAGCACAGAAAATTACGTTAATTTCTGTACCATGCATGTTATTGTTTTTTTTAATGCAAAAAACTGCTTTCATATTTTTATTGAATGGTGATCACAATAAACATAGTAAGAGAAATACTCCAGAATTCAAGAATCATTGACATAACAACAAAATGGCCTACAATATAAAATATGTTTGAAATTAATAGCTTAGAATATGTGTTTATTGTATTATTTGTAGACCTAAATGCAAACTTGGTCCAATGTTCCATGATTGATGTACTAAAATGATAAATATGAGCTGAGTAAACAATTGAACATAATATATGAAGATATTTCCCATGAATAACTATGGAATGTACAGTATGAATAAATAATGTAACAGTAATAAGTTGCACAATGCAAAAAAACTTTTTTATATATATAATTTTAACCAAGTTAACCAGAGTCCTGAACTGTTGAATGCTTTACAAACACAAGTACAAAGAGAATGTCTACATAACATAATGTAAAATGACTTTTATTTAAATTGTGAAGTATCTCACATAAGAATAATGAGACTATAAAGTCATGATTTGCTCTCTTTGCTTTGTCCAAAAAAAGTATTGTGATTTAATAAATAGGTGTGTAATCCGAGAAAGGATGTAAAGTCGGACTCTTGGCCTGCATCAGAAGCCCTAATTCTGATGTTTTTGTTAAGCTGTCCCAATTAACACCGTCAACAGGTATTAACGTTTACACTAGCACTAAATCAACTCATGTTTCTCCACCCTGCTAAGATCCCCAAATGGTTCACACCTTAGTGTGTGTGTAAACACATACTCAGGGAGCCAAACCACCTGGCTTAACCTCAGCTGAGCCCAAAAGAGCTCTGGTTTATCCGCAAATTTCAACAGGGATTCCTTAACACGGCTTTTAGCTCTGTATCTACATGTGGCAGAGAGGAAGGCATTAGTGTTTAGCGTGGTTTTATAGGTGTGAGTTGATAGTAGAAACAAGTCATTTTACCATTTAAACTGTACTGGTCACAGTCTTTATCAAATGTCTGCTTTCTTGTTAAAACTAGATTAAATAATATTCTAAATATTATCATGTAAATATTATTTATATAATGCTGTCTAACTACATACATTGATATGTAACGTTTTTTGAGGATTTTCGTTTCAGGTTTTTATCAACCAGTTTATGTTTAATCGTGTGATTTAATTATGTTTACAGTGCATGATGCAAAATGCAGAGAAACATTTATCCTGGCCCACATGTAAGACTTTATTCACTACTGTACTCATGTACACTGCAAATCTATTTATGTTGAGGCACTCCAAGTAAAATGATTGTGTTGGAGCTTCTGTGAATTTCAGCTCAGACTTTTAAGAATAATAGTCGTCCATTTCACGTGTCTCCTGCTAGCTGTGCTAATTCCCCCCAGCCTGGCCAAACTAAAGCAGAACAGCCAGAGAAAGCGGAGAAAACGAACCCAGGACCTAACAAATACATGAAGGTTCGGTGTAACTAAATCCCACAGATAATAGCTACTGTGTCAAAGACTAAAGATAGCAGGAGGGGTGGTGGTGTCAGCGGTAGATGGGGGGGATTACTCCAGCGTTTTGCATCAGTTGCTTTCTGCTGGGTGGCCCTGCTTGTCAAAAAAGGAAGGGAGAGATGGAGGGGAAGAACAGAGAGAAGAGAGAAACAGAGAAAAGCATTTAACACAGTGCATTGAGAAGAAGAGGGCTCTTAATGCCATCAAAGCAAGTGGACAAATCAGCCATTAATTTATTCTAGCCCTCACACACACACGCACACATATATACATATACAAACCATGTACACCCTCTCTGTTGTTTCCTTCAGTTGTATATAATTTCACTAACATCTTGTCCATGCTAGTGTTAGGAGCCCACCAGGACCAAGGTTGACAAAATGTTACCTCATATCCTCTTTGCTCTGTGTGTGTGCTTGCACACCTTAAATGATTTGTGTGTGAATTAAATTATAGTCCTGACGTGAGAAGAAATTTTCCCCCTTAGATTCAGGAGGAGGGGCTGATGACTGGGCTATTCATTGGCTGATAAGAACTGATGGGGAGGTTAATAAGCTACACACCCAGGTCATCGCAGGCTTTTTACTGGGCAAAAGAGTAGAATGGAGGACGATGATGATGATGAAGATGATGATGAGAAGTGGTGTGCGCTTGTGTGTGTGTGTGTGTAGCAGCCTGTCAGGCTGTGGAGATGGAAAGGATGCATGTTTTTAGTATCTGTACCTTGACATACCCTATAAAGGTACCTTAAAGTTCACTTTATTTCACTAATGTAGTTAAATGCTAACTTTCATACAGGAGTAGTTGAAAATATATTTCTCTTATTCGTAAATTTTCTCAAAGCGGTTTGATTCTCTGGAGTATGTGGCAGTATTTAAAGTGCAGAATGGATGGAGCAGATGAATCTATGCAGATATGTATATACACATTTCTCCAAATGCAAATATGTTTTTATTACCTTTAAGGAGAATGTTTACTGTGTACCACTCTTTATGGTAACCAGCATGCTAATTATCTATCTCTCTTTTGTCCTCCCTGTCTTTATTGTTAATCCAAGTTTCAGAATTCCAATTGAATGAATTTCTGATAAAGAACCTTTCACGTGTGCCACCTCAGTGCTAAACTTCAATCATAAACACTGTCTGCAAATGTTGTTGGATAAAATTCTGTGGTACGGTATCTGCACTTTTGTATTTTGCTTTATTTTATAATTTCTAATTAAAATAAACATAGGTGAGAAAGACAAAGCAAGTTGGGGGTTTTCATGTATGCTTTATGTAAATAATATAAAGGAAATTCCTTATTTTCAAGATTTTTTTTTTTACATATACACCCTCCCGCTTTAATTTCAAACCTTTAGACATGCTTGGTATTATTTCAGTGGTGTCCTGACAGAATTTGGCTCAAATCTGATTATAGATATCTATGTGTATATGTTCTTATAGAGCCCTAAAAACACTGCAATTAGGTTTCCAGTGACTGTAAAGGTTTGGAATCTTGTATACTCAAAAGACACTGAATGTTTGAGACAAATATCTGTGTTCTCCCAGAAGAAGAAGTTTTAGTTAATTTTAAGGTGTGATTTAGTGTGAGGAGGTAATATATTTTATCATCTGTTTGTGGATGTATTTGTTAGCTTCATTTATTCAGTGTGTTTTAACACCAAGTCAGGCATTGCTGTCATTCACAAACACAGCTCAGGCTATATTTTTTTTTTCCCACAATTGCTCTGTGTGTAACCTGAGGCTTGAGGCAAGCACCCCCACTGAGCAGAAGACAAAACACTCCAATATAAAAACAGGCTAATCTCTCTTCCTCTCACTAGTCTATTTCCCTCTCTCTCAATCACACAGATATAAACTCATACTGACAATTTTAGCAGTGCTGATGTTCCCTTTTCACCTATCTTTACTTAAATTAAAAAAAAATAAAAATCACCATCATCAAATTGTTACTTTTGTTGCATTTTCTAAACAAAGTTACAAATGCTTAACCAAAAGGAAGAGACATCAGATAAAAACAACACATGCATTGTAAAATTAGTAAGAGAGTATAAAACTCAGTAACTTCTTATGAATTCATAAATGCCTTCCTGTAAAGTTTTATTGGGGAAGTTTTAATGGAAACTAATAATGCAACCTGCTTGATTTTGATGTCAACAGGCAGTGTTCCACAGTCTGCAAATGCCTGGACACCTTTAGTCACGAGTCATTGTCTCTAAACGACCAGCAGTCCTGCAACTACCGATTATAGAGAAGGTCTGACACATAGGGGTCAATAAATCTGTGACATTTAGAGCTTCAAAACCAAGGAGAAACATTTTTAAACAAGTAACCACTGTAAGTTGGCTAAGTCAGGAATCTTAGTATTGCTTTAATGTCAGTTAAAATTGATGCACTACACCTGATGATTCATAGATGCAAATCCTGAAACATGTCATTGCTGCTGTCATATTCACTTGAATGTCCTAATAGTATAGAACAAATATTTGCAGAATATCCATAGACTCCTCCATTATAAACAAGCTGCAAAAAAAGCCACATACATATTTATTGTGTTTTTGTATGTAACTGCAGAACTACTAGTAACTTACATGTACAGTATACTGTAATACTGTGAGTAACAATAATCAAAATTTACAGGACTTTGCAGGTTGATGAACCTGGAAAGAGCAAATATCCACTTGATTGCTCATACATTTCAAACCTGGAGTAATTAAATTGAGTGTTAATATGTTTTGCATAGAAATACTAAATGAATGTAGAAAATTTAACACTGCAGCTAAGCTACACGTTCCCCAAAAACTGATCCATGGCTGAAATGCTGCTGAGGAATAATGGGAATCAGCTCCATATTAGTTTTATAGGCAGAGCTGAAGATGTTTTCCCAGTATCACCAGCGTCGCCACTGGTCCGTAGGTGTTTAATGGAAGGATATCTCCCACGTTGTATCATAGGAGCTTAACAGGAGCTTAATAAAAGGGAGCCCCCAAAGGTCTAAGCAAAGGCTCTCTTCCCCAAGAATAGAAAAAAGTTGCAAGCCAGACCATAGCATGGGGTCTCCCCTCTCCCCCTCCATACCTACTCTTGTCCCAGGGCTAATATGGAGGTGCTGGGTGCCTTTCCTGCTCCCTATCATCCACTCACCTTAATAATAAAAGAGAGCCCCCTGTGGAAAGGAGCTAGTAGAACTCCCGAAGATCACACTGTTAATAGAATGATGCCTTTTTGCCTTTTGTCATGAGATTATGAACGGGGATCGCCTCTCCTCACCTCTTCTCTCTGCTCCTCCACTCTTCTTTACTCTTCCCACACACAGCTACAGGCATTCTGGAGGGCCCTGTTGAGTTGGAGTGGAGACAGGCGTAACCAAGGCTTTGTTCCTCTGCTCATATGGTAAAAGACTCGCTAATGAAATACCTTTTAGGGGCTATCGGCAGGTGAGCTCCCCAATCAGGCATTTCAGCAAAAACACACATAGGCCTGACATGCACTCACACATTCTCCTTCTCCTCTCATATGCCCCCTCTTGCTATATTAATTACCCGAAGTGCTCTGGCCTTGCATAAGGCTCTCGATTCTGCTGCTTTCCCTCTTTTCATCTAATGTGACAGCCACAACGGCCTAAGCTAGCCTAAAGTGGGGGGTGGAAAAGTAAAGGGTGGATAATAATAGTAGTAATGAACACTGGTGACAATAATTAGAAAAGGTAATTGAGAAATGGTGCATGGCAGGCACTCTGATTTTCCGTTTTCAGCCCCAGGCTAAGTGGGGACAGGTTGAAAATCATCTTATTTAGAGCTGAGTTAAATGGTTATGAGAGAGTGGGGATTTCTGGCGCTAAAGCTAAAGCAAGCTGACAAGCATAGAGTGGTGATACAGCGGCCTAATGGGCTAGGGAGTGTTTAAAGTCACTGTTGCTGTCATAGATTTGTTCTTTTAATTTCTTATTGATGCTGAGTGGCATGGTCAAAACAGGCTGTGCTGTACCGTTTTTAGGATTACTGTTACACACCTCAGCGCTTCATTACTGTTCTTTTCGATTCCAGTTGGCTCACTCTGATTGTTTTTTTTTACTGTTTGGGTTTATTTAAGTATGGGTTTGAGGAATGGCTCCCTGTAGGACCGCACATGCATCAATGACTTGCTGTTTGATCATTGAGCATTTCTGTGTGTATTTGTGGCTTTGTGTGTATGTATTCTGCTTCCATGTTATTTTTGCCTTTGTTTGTGTGTGTGTTTTTTTCTATTTTTTACTGACCTTCTCACCCAGGCAGTGATACAGACAGGGAGGCCTGGGCTTTAACAGACAGAGACTGCCTCCACCAGCCCATAGTCTGCCATTCTCTGATAATGTTTATTGATTTGTGGCAAAAACACAATTTGATGGAGTGGTGCAAGGGAAGGGGTGTGGGGATACATAAGACTTGAGTGGAGGAAGGGGGAGGACTGTATTTGTGTGATTGTCACACCTTGGCTAGCTCTGAAAAACAGAAAATCAAGAAATTGCCTATTTGGTTGTTATTGCTGTAATTTGATCATAAGTTTGTCATTTTTATTTAATATTCAATTATTTAAGCAAGTTTGTAAGTTAAACACATAAAGACACATTTTGTTTAAATATTATCTAAAATAGGACAGTTGAAAGAGGAGAAGAGCTGTAAGTAGACAGACAGATGCATAGATGATTTACTCTTCTCCCCATAGTCCAAGAAAATGTGTATCTGTGTGTACACTGTGAAAAGTCCTAATATGAACATTTCATCTGCAGAGGGAGTTTATTATATGAAGTCCCTCTGCCAGAGCTCACACATCCTCTTAACCTCTGAGGTAGAGGAATGAGAGGTGTTTGGAGGTTGTTCTACTGTTAGCTTTGAGGTCAAAAATGTTTGCACAAGGGTGTGCATGTATGTGTCTGTATAAAGAGGAGAGTTGGCAGAAGAGAGCAAGGAGGCCTGTGTGTTTAAGAGAGAGGAGGAGACATATTAGTAGGAAAAACCTATCATCTGTGTTTAACAAGGTCTTTGAACACTCGTGTTCAAACAGTGACATGATAGATGCCGCATATGTACACTCTACTGCTCATTAAAAAAGGCTTTGGCAGTCCTGCTAACTGCCATAGTTATGCCATAGGTCATCTCTACTTGAAACGGAGCCCCTGATCACCACTCACTTTTGCAAGATATTACCATCCCCAATATATAAAGAGGATGTTTTAAGAGGAATTTACAATTTCCTCCAATATCTACTTAAAGCAATTAAAATATAGGGCACTCACAACACATGGTTAAGTTTAGGGATATCTTGAGGTCACAAAAGGGAGGACTTCTTCATTAAGACTGCTACCAAAACTACGTCTTTCCCCAAACCTACAAAAACTTCAGCAAGACTCATGATCAAAACCCCATCATTGGGTCCACCCTGACCTGTCCGAGTACTAATTTCATGCAACTCAAAGGAAAACTTAGCGCAAAAACTTTGCTGCTGACCATAATCCCAGCACCAGTTATGTTACCTCTGAAATGCATTTGGCAAAACAAATTAGTACTATACAGTGTATGAACATTATTTTAGAAGATTGACTTGCACTTTCTGAGAAGAATCATGGTGGTACTTACCAACTGTCATTATTTGGAGATATGTTTTTTGTTGGTTTTTTTTGTTTTTTTTGGGGGGGGGGTTGTAAATTAGCATTAACATTATCACAACCATTAGGCTAGCCTTCCAGGTTAAATGGAAACAGAAGATGCAGTTTGTAGACATTGAGGTACAGTTATGCATTGATTTAAACAAGTCACTATGAGTTTACAGTGGCTAGCAGAATTTTAAAACAAGTTAGGTCATATTATCTTGTTGCCTATAATTTTTTTTAATCAAAGAATTTCAGCAGGTGTAGGTTTCAAATCTGTATTGGTCTCTGTGATTTCACTTTATTTAGGGAGGATTAAAAT
>KV751325.1:3064937-3081068 GCA_001698575.1 Mola mola
CATTTCTTAAGTCTGCCCCCCAAACTCCCAGTCACACTTCACTCCTGCTTCCTTTGCTCTCTCCCTACATCCGCCTCTTTTGTGCGTTGCAAAGCAAGCAGTGGTTGACAAATGACATCAGTGGAAAAGGCAGTCATTGTGCCTCAGTGTGAGAGAAGGTTTTTTCTTTCTGGCTTTCTTTTTCGTATTTTACTTTTCTCCTTTTTCTATCTGGGGGAGATGTCGGAAAAAAAACTGTGTGAATCAGTTAATGTGTTCCATTCACCAGACATTATACACAAGTTCAATAAAGCAGGAATCTGGTCTATACGCTGGGATCATTGTGCCATTGAGGGTGGCTGAAAAGGCCTCATACAAGCTTCTTTAGAAAAAAAATAGCCCTCAGCACCACTCTAGTAGAGAGAAAAGTAGAATAGGGGAGAGCAGAAGAAATCAAATGTGCATTGTAAAGGCTAATGGAAGGGGCAGGTTGACTCTTATACATATCACATGTTGCAATGTTACTGAGTTGTGAATTACACCACCTGCTGCACGAGCATACATTGAGCCTTATCTGAACTAAATGTGATTCTGCTTTTAAGAATGCAACGCTGTAACAGAAAAAAGGAGAATACTCTCAAATCTCATAGTTATATTTATTCAGAATATGGTTTGACTTTCATAATCTGATATGAAATAAACCACTACTGCAGTTATGTTTTATAGCCAAAGCTGGATTTGAATGTCTTTCTTACACGCTATGCTTTCAGTCTGTGTCTCCTTCCTAACAAGACTCTCCTCCACTCACAATAATTAAATCAAGTCCTCAGTCGGCTACTTACACACAATTCTTCTACCTCCTTTCCTCACCACAGACCTCTCTGATTAGGCCTGAACCCTGTCATGCATATTCAGATTGCTGCATTGACAGCCCTTTAACAAGCTCTTACCTAATCACAGGAAAAAATGTTTGTCCTGTTCTTTTTATTCCTCCCTTTCTAATTTCCTTTCATGCATCTTTAGCTTTCATCTACTCTGATACCTGCTGATATCAGATGGGTTTGACAGTTGGATGGAAAGAACGATGGGAGAGGCGCAAGTGCAACGTATCCTTAAATAAACCAAAAGTGACTTGGATACAAAAGAGAAGTTAGCCACTATCTCCTCCCATTTCCCTCCTCCTCCTCTTTTTCCTCCTTGTCTTTTTACATGTCCGGCAAATTGGATTAGCAGCTATTGGATTAAATGACAAAATGGCAGGATAAGAAATTAGATGAATGTCCTCTGATCACAGCTTTTAATGTTTTTCTCTTTCTGTTAATTCACTTCCCTCTCTTATCTAAGCTCCCTTCATTTCTGTTTGCCTTGAGCGAGGACCCTCAAGGCAAACAGAAATGAAGTTTCTCTGGTGAAGACATATGTAGGTTTTCCTGCTTACCCAATTGCTATATTTCTTAAACAAAATGCATGTTCGTTAGTGGCCTCAATGTGGAGGAGCAGCGGCTCTACTCTGAGCTCCTCCTGGATGTCCGAGCTCCTCACCATATCTCTAAGGCTGAGCCCAGCCACCCTGCGAAGGAAACTCATTTCAGCCGCTTGTATTTGCAATCTCATTCTTTCGGTCACTACCCAGAGCTCATGACCATAGGTGAGAGTTGGGACACATAGATTGACTGGTAAATTGAAAGCTTTGCCTTCTGGCTCAGCTCTCTCTTCACCACAACAGACTGCTTTAGTGTCCGCATCACTGCCGACGCTGCCCTGATCCGTCTGTCAATCTCCTGCTCCATTTTCCCCTCACTCGTGAACAAGACCCCGAGATACTTGAACTCCTACACTTGGGGAAGCGACTCTCCCCCAACCCGGAGTGGGCAATCCACCCTTTTCCGGCTGAGAACCATGGCCTCAGATTTAGAGGTGCTGATCCTCATCCCCGCCGCTTCACACTTGGCTGCAAACCGTCCCAGTGCAAGCTGGAGGTCACTGTTCCATGAGACCAACAGGACCACATCATCTGCAAATAGCAGAGACTGAATCCGGAGGCCACCGAACTTGACTCCCTCCGCCGCTTTGTTGCGCCTAGAAATTCTGTCCATAAAAATTATGAACAGAACCGGTGACAAAGGGCAGCCTTGGCGGAGACCAACCCTGATTGGTAAGGGGTCTGACTTATTGCCGGCAATGTGAACCAAGCTCTGTTTCGGACAATACAGAGAATGAATGGCCCGTAACAAAAGGCCATCCCCCCACAGGACACCTTGAGGGACACGGTCATAAGCCTTCTCCAGATCCACAAAACACATGTGGTGGACTGGTGGGGCAAACTCCCATGCCCCCCCAGTACCCTAGCAAGGGTATAGACCTGGTCCAGTGTTCCACGGCCAGGACAAAAACCACGTTGCTCCTCTTGAATCCAAGGTTCGACTAACAGCTGGACTCTCCTCTCCAGGACCCCGGAGTAGACCTTCCCAGGGAAGCTGAGGAGTGTGATCCCCCAGTAGTTGGAACACACCCTCTGGTCCCCCTTCTTGAAAAACCACCACACCTGTCTGCCGCTTTCCCCTCCTGAGCCGCCAAACAGTTTGCCAGAAACTCTTCGGCGTCGACTGGAAGTCTTGTTCCATGGCCTCACTGAACTCCTCCGACACACAGGTTTTTGCCTCAGGGACAACCCGAGCCACAGATCGCGCTCCCTGCCGGTCGCTGTCTGCTGCCTCAGGATTCCCACAAGCTAGCCATGCCTTGTAAGTCTCCTTCTTCAGCTTGACGGCCCCTTTCACCTCTGGTGTCCACCAGCGGGTTCTGGGGTTGCCGCCACGACTAGCAACAGCGACCTTGCTACCACAGTTTCGAGCAGCCGCCCTCGACAGTGGCAGCGCGGAACATGGCCCGCTCAAATTCCATGCTCCCCACTGCCTCCGGGACGTGGTTGAAGCTCTGCTGGAGGTGGGAGTTGAAGACCATTTTCACAGGGTCCTCAGCCAGACGTGCCCAGCAGACCCTCACTTCGCTTGAGCCTGCCTGGTCTGTCCGGCTTCCTCCCCCACCACCTGATCCAACTCACCACCAGGTGGTGATCAGTTGACAGCTCTGCTCCTCTCTTTACCCGAGTGTCCAGCACATACGGTCGCAGATCAGATGATACGACTACAAAGTCAATCACTGACTGTTGACCTAGGGTGTCCTGGTGCCAAGTGCACTTATGGACACTCTTATGGCTGAACATGGTGTTAGTTATGGACGAACTGTGACTAGCATAGAAATCCAATAACTGAATACCACTCGGGTTCAGATCGGGCCCGCCGTTCCTCCTAATCACACCCCTCCAGGTTTCGCTATGATTGCCCACATGAGCGTTGAAGTCTCCTAGTAGAACAATGGCGCCCCCAGTAGGGGCACTTTCACGCAACTCTTGCAAGGACTCCAAAAATGGTGGGTACTCTGAACTGCTATTTGCGCATAGGCGCAAACCAAAGTCAGGACCCGTTTCCCAACCCGAAGGCGCAGGAAAGCAACCCTTTCGTCCACCGGGGTAAACTCCAACACATTGGCTGAGAACCTGAGAGCTATTAATAAACCCACACCTGCTCTCCGCCTCTCACTTGGGACAACTCCAGCATAGAAAACAGTCCAACCCCTCTCAAGAAGACTGGTTCCAGATCCCGAACTGTGCGTTGAAGTTAGGTTAACTATATCTAGACGGTATCTCTCAACCGTCATGTTCCAATAGCCAGCTTCAGCAACCAGGGATCTGACTCCCAAGGCCCCTGCCTTTGACTGCCACCCGATCCACATAGCACGGGACCTCTATGGCTCCTCCTGTGGATGGTGGGCCCATGTGAGGACGGACCCATGTCTCTTCTGGGCTGAGTCCAACTGGACCCCATAGACTTGACAAGTGTGCATACAAAAAAACCTTGAAATGTTCGTGTTAACATTAAATAATGTGTAAAAACTAAGGCTCTAACCCTACTGCACAGATTCCCATGATTCTCTTGCATAAACCTGTGGAAATATGAGACATTAACTACTTAAATCTTATTGATGGTCATATAAACATTTCTTTGAATTTAAAAATATGCCTAAATCAATAAGTGTTTACTCACTAAAACCACTCCTTGCTTGCATTTAGTGAGACCTCATATAGTGGCATTACACATTTAATTACAAACCAGCACAGGCCACCACCAGCAGCAGTTTTACCACCGCAGGGTTGGTTTCATTATTCCTATTTACACTGAAGGGAACAGGGGCTCAGATGGCTATCTTAATTTTATCGGGCTATAGAGGCTCAGCATGTCTTTCCTACTTTCTTTTATTTCTCTTGCCATGTCTCTTGGAAATGTGGATGCATACAAACATGCTTTGAGCCTTTCTTACTAGCTTTTCTTCATAACTGAAGAACATTCTCTCTCCACAAATGCCAGTTCATGTAATTGTATCCTACTTCTGGGTGAGACTGAGAGAGTGAAACAAGAGAAGAGAGAGACAGACAATCATATTCAGGGGTTGTTGGGATGTGCGTACCAGTTGTAACCTGTTTATGTGTGTGTATGAGTGAGGCTGTTGTGATTATATCTTGTTTGTTCTCACCTTCACAGTCATGTTGATAGCTGAGGCAACACCAAACATGAATTTAATGATAAAACTTTAGTGTAGGTAAGGAGGCCCTGTTTATCTCCATCAGACATATTTCACTAATCCTTTGATGTCCTGATCAAACATTGTATCAATGCCAAACTTATTGCTTCAGTCTCAGTAGATTTTGACCTGTTTCTGTTCTGCCCCTCACTGAGTACCAAGCAATAGCATGTAAGGCAAGCAGGAAGACCCAGAAAGCAACCTGCCAAGGCACCAGATGCTTTGGTCCAAGATTGGCCCCCTGAGAGCCAGCATGGATCCACAGCCTCACAGAGCCAAGGCTGGATTCACAGACACAGTGTCAGTCCCGCTTGCCAGTGATATTTACACCATTTGTCTTCATGCAACACAACATTCACCAGATTTTTCTCTGTTGTTGTCATTCTTAACATATGCCATTTGGTGGGTGCGCTCATTATAGTATAGCCAGTGGATACATTTTTTACAAAACGTGTTGTCCCCGTGTTAATCAAACCCCCAGCCCTGCACCACAGCCTGAATTTATACATTCAGCAATGGCTCACAGTAGTCTTTTACAAAATGAAACAGTCTGCTTTTAATAAATTTTACTGGTCACTTATTTTTCTGTAACATTATGATACATTACAGACAAGTTGAGTGAATTAATTTTTTTGTAACAAAGAACAATGGTGATTTTCAAATCAACCATTACAACAATAGTTACTATGAAAATCCAAAATGTTTGTTGGATTTCTCTTTAGAAAAAAAACTTCTGTCTCATTAATAACTACCACAGAGACCAGTTTTAACACCCCTCTGTACCTATGTACAGTATATTTGTGAATGATTTTTGCCTTACATAACACACATAGACATTATTTTTTGGGAAGTTCTTGCAGGCAATTTTTTGCAGTTCTCCTCTGTAAAAAAAAAAGTTTCTTATATTCTCATACAATCAGTAGCAGACTTCAAACATATATGTTCCACACATTGCAGATATGTCATCTCTTTTTGAGTCCAGTCATAGGTAGAGGTCAAAGTTCAGCTGTGGAGAAGTTGAGTGAAGAAAGTAGGATGCTGAGCAGCTGGCACTCTTCCTCCCCTCCATCACCTCCTTTCTCTTCCTGCTTTGAAATCATTCACCTGCTTGCCCTTATTCCCTCCTTCACCCCCTCCCCTGTCCAGTCATCTCATTTCCCTTACACACTCACCATTTTCCCCTCATCGCCCTCATTCTAGCTTTTATACCTTCCTTGTCCCCTCCCTCCTCTTATTTATCCTAGCTTTCCTCTGACCTCCCTGCCTTTCTCTCTTTCCTCCTTTTTTTTTCTCTCCCTCCTTTCACCTCCCCTCCCTTCTTTCAGAAAATGCGGCTGTTGGTTGGCTGGTAGCTGCTGGCTGGCTAGCGGTGGGGGATATAGCTTTATAATCCCTCCTCGTCTTCCAGACCGCCTCGCCACAATGTCACAGGAGCTTAATATTTGCCTTTATTATTTGCTTGTTTAATTTGACTTCGAGGCAGCACAATGACCTGTCAGCAGCAGCTTTATCCCCCCTCCGAGTTTCGTCCGTTTCAAAGTTGACTACAGTAATCCATGAGCCCCCGATTCCACAAAATCCTGAAGCTTTCTTTCATTCGCTCATTCATTTTCTTCTCTCTCTCCGGTTGCCCCCTCCCTGCTCCACCTTCTAAATTAAATTACATACATCTGCTACCTCAGACTATCACAAATATACACACACAGATTGGTGTTTGCGCACACATCCAGACAACTGTCTTTTGTCATCAATGATGCAATGTCCCAAAATATTCAGGTTTATAAGTTTGTATTGTATTGAAAGTGTTTAGCTCTTATCCATAGTTTTAAAATGAAAGGATGTGTATGATGAACTTTGTAATGAACATTTCATCACGTATGTTTGAATTTAGACAAAATTTGTCTAGAAGAACACATAAATCACCAAAACTTGGCACTCATGTTTGTTTTCCATTGTACAGCACACCGGTGCCTTTCTTATTAGTCAGAGAAACCCCCCCCATTAATAAATAAGTGGAGTAAAATGTCTTCTTAATATTAATTCTGTTATGATGCCGGTCATAGATTCCAAGTTATTAAAACCCCCTCATGAGAAATGGAGGGAAAGAAAACTGTGAAAGATAATAACATAAACCCTAAGATGATCTTCCATCCGACTTCTTTTTCTTTCATCCATTTCTTCTGTTCACAGACGTACTAAGTGTCAGATTAACGCTGCTGCCGCTGTTTAATTGGCTTCCAGCGCGACAAAGCTTAAATTCCAATTCCAGACATTAGCAAGTGAACTGACCACAGCAGGGTATTTACACGTTGCAGAGATATAAGAACCGATCTACTAAAACAAACTATTGATCCCTGGCCGCTTCTCATGACATGTATTTGATTAAAATGGTAAATGTCCTGTATTTAAATAGATCTTTTCTAGTCATTGTTGACCACTCAAAGCGCTTTTACACCACAGGTTTTGCATTCACCCATTCACACACACATTCATACACTGGTGGCAGTGACTACCTGACAGGGTGCCACCTGCTTATCAGGAACATTAACTATTCACACACTCATACACTGATGGCACAGCATCGGGAGCAATTTGGGGTTCAGTGTCTCGCACAAGGACACTTCGACATGTTAACTGCAGGGTCTGAGATTGAACCAGAAACCTTCCGATTACTGGAGAACAGCTTAACCATTTTTGCCGCTGTAAAATAATACTTAAAACTGCCTGAAAACTTTTAATAACTTAGGTTTAATGGTTGGACACTGCTTCTTAATAACTCCATAATAATTGGTATTCAAATCATAAAATGAAAATCTAATTGTTATTTTAGATTCATCATGATTATCTGGTTGCAGGCAGCCACACGTCATCCAGTCTTTACTTTAGGGTCAAACAAGGCTTGTAGTGAATGTTCTTCTTGTTTCCATTCTCCATCAGTTTAGCACATTCCACCCGTTGTACTCCCAAAACAAGTTATATTATAGATCTTTGGCCCCAGGCCTGGGCAGAAGCTTACATCAGCCATGTGTCTGATTCTTGTTAGCTCTCCATGTGTTCAGCAAGTATTGCGCTTTTTTCTTTTTTTTCTTTTTTTTTTTTTTGAATGTACACTGAGTGATTGGTGGGATATGTATTGCCCTACAGTGAGAGACTACACTCGGTAAAGGCGCTTGAAGGTAATCACCGAGTTAATCCTGCCCAGTTGAAGCCATATTGACGTCGTGAAGACATGCTGTGATTTACACAAAGACCATAAGCAAGCTTTGTATTCATACACACACATATAAATATGTGGTGAACAGACTGATTTTGAAGTGCCAAAAAGACATTTATCTATAGAATCTCTTTTATATGTGTGTGCTCGTATCCATTTATAATTTTTTAAGGACAGATGATGGTGGAAAATTGGCTTTTGTTTATCAGACTGAGTCTACTGATGCTATGCTCTATTTTGAGAAAGTATTTTAGCTTCATTTAGATTAGATATTAGCATATCAATCGCATGAGATATTGAAAAGGTGTCCTATCCTTTCCTAAAGTGTTTTTCTGTGTGTTTGTGTGTATTTTCCAGGCAACAACAAAGAGGAGGAGGAGGCTATGATGCAGGAGTGGTTCATGTTGGTTAACAAGAAGAATGCGCTCATCAGAAGACAGAACCAGCTCTCTCTGCTGTACGTGTCATGCCATTTTACTGTTTCTTCACATGTTTTCATCAGCTTTCAGTTTACCTACCTGCATTATTACTTTTTTTATGCTCTGTTTTTAAGAATTACTTTAATAATTTTATTGGATTGTCCAAGCATTGTGTTAACGGATAACTTCTAAAAACCATTTCAAAACTCATTGGACACCATTTTTTGTGAATGGGAACATCACACCTCGTGTTCAAGCATTTGATCAAACTCTTTGAAGCGAGACAGGGTGGGAGTATACTTTACACCTCATTCACCCCCCTCTATCTATCCATTCATTGATTTACATGTAGACAGGATATGAAATCAATAGAAATGTGGCGAACATCACTCTATTGCTAGTCTCTTCGTATGTGGTCAGCTGCGACATTTGCGGCGGTTGAGATTTCAAAGTGTGCAAGTGGAGGAGAGATTGAAATATTCATAATTACATTATATCATGGAAAAGGGAAGGCTTTTAAAGTGGCAAATTGACAGAGGGGCTGATTATTAGCCTGTTTTTGTTCTCTCTTTGTGGAGGCAAACATAAAAGGCACCTGTGAAGGACAAATTCTATTAGGGGCTGAATAAGCAATTTTTTTTAATATGCCTAAAAGAGGAAAGAATTCAATTTGTGCTGCATATGCATGCATACTTACAGACATACAGACCACATACACTCATGACAGTTATGCAAATTAATTTCTTTGTCTTTCTTTTTAATTTTTTACTCTACTTAATCCTTCAAATCTTTCTGGTTTTTATACATTACATATATTCCCCTTTTATTTCCTCACACATACTAACACACACGTTAACCCAGGGCTGCATGTATATCAGTTATGTGTAGTAGATTAATGTGAAGTCAGAGAAGGTTCAGTTGACTTGCTGAATCAATGTTTATTGCAGGTTTCTTTAAGTGCTTAATGATTTAGTCATTAACATATTGATGAACTTTGTTGTGTGTGTGTGTTTTTTTTCCCTCTCTCTCTGTCTTTTTAACTTGCCGTAGGGAGAAAGAGCACGATCTGGAGAGACGCTTCGAACTGCTGAACAGAGAGCTGAGAGCCATGCTGGCCATCGAGGGTAAGACACATACACAAATTCAAACTTGGTCAGCGTTTAACATAGTGTCTATAGGTAACAGGCAGCAAAGATGTGTCCCCACTCTCTTGTTCTATCTTACTTGCACTGTGTGGTTTGCATTTATCTAGGTGACATTAACTACATAGGTTCCACATAAATAAATCAAGAATCCGTACTGACTTCAACTACAGTAACTACTGTTTGCAAGTGTCTATTCAAATCGGATCAAATTTTATTTTTATAGCCCAAAATCACTATTTACATATTATCTCACTTGGCTTTGACAAACCATACAGATGTGACACCCTCTGCCCTTAGACCCTCAAACCGGGTGAGGAAAAACCCTAAACAGGGAAAATAAGAAACCTCAGGAAGAACCACAGAGGAGGGATCCTTCTTCCTGGGACGGACAGACGTGCAATAGATGTCACTTGTACAGAACACAACAACATGATAATAACAGTATACTAAGAATGTTTTTTATATGAGTCTATAAATCCAGATATAGTGTGGGTAAAACACGTTGGTCCAGAAGTCATTGTAATCCATGGGCTAGGCTGGGCAATCCAGTCACAGGATCTAATTTGAGCAGTAAGCGTCAGGCAGGACCACAGCAGTAGCTCCCACCACGACCTAGAAAGACCTGTAGGATGATAAAGCACAAAGACTCCGGGGAAGAAGTAAAGTTAGTGTAAGGATATGGACATTTAGAGGAGCAGAGATAGAGTCAGAGTCAAAGGGGACAGAGAAGAGAGCTCAGTACATCATGGAGTGTTCCCCCAGCAACCTAAGCCTATAGCAGCATAACTAAGGGCTAGATAGGCCAGCCCTAACTATAAGCTTTATCAAAAAGGAAAGTTTTAAGCCTACTCTTAAAATTAGAAAGTGTTTCTGCCTCCCATACTGAGACTGGAAGATGGTTCCACATGAGGCTAAAGGCTCTGCTCTGGCTCTGCCTCCCATTCAAATGTGTGCTTCACAAATGTGAAGCAAAAAGCCAACAAACTGTCATGTGGGGGCTTGTTCATTCCTGCATGGTGTTTCAGCAGCCAATATAGCCACTAGAAAAGACAAACAGCAATATTTGAAGTTTACTTTTCCATTTCTTGACGATAAGGAGATGATATAACTACTGTCAGGGTTGTTTGACTTCTTCTAGTACAGAGATTCATGCTTCTCCACCTGTGTTGTTTTCATGAGCCTTTCTTGGGTTTTGTCCAGCTTTTTTTTTTTTTTCCAGCCTTCATTGAGAGCCTAAAGCAGGCATTTGAATTCTGCGTCAGCCTCTTGATGAGGATTAAGATGCGAGCTTGCGAGGGATTTCACTCCCTGATACTTGATCAATACTATCTGTTTCCCAGTTAGACCCTGACCAGCAGATGTCTAATTTGAAATCTAGCCGCAGCCACACTGAGAGACTGTTTGTGAGGTTATAAGAATGCGGTTATATTATTGAAAGCTTGTTAACTATACCAAGCCAGAAAAGCAGCCATTGTGTCGTATCAAAGTTGTTAGTGGGCTGGGGAAGTTTAATCCCCTTTGACTGTGTCCTCCTTGGCAAAATGAACAGTTGCCAATCAATGCAAATTGATTTTGCCATTCGAGATTGACCACCATTGCACCCCCTTTTTCTCCCAACAGCTTTCGGATACCTGTTGTAATTTCACTGGGCACCTGATAAGGTACTTGGTCCATAATAAATCAATTGTAATTAGCAAGAAAGAAGGTGGGCCAGGCAGGAGGTTTGGGGGGTTGTAGGAGGAACAGACATGCTTAGTCGAGCAGGAGCTCCGGAAGATACCATGCTGCACCTATGTTGATTCCTCATGTCTTTTCCGGCCTTATTTATTCATATCCTATCAAACTGCACAATATCTGCAACTCGGGTCAAATGCGAGGATGTCAAGTTTTTCTGGTTCACGTCAGTTTGGTTGTTTTTAGTTTTGCTTTGTGTGTATGAATGTTCCCTTTTATTTAATTGTATTCATTGTTTATTGAAGTATGTGTGCACCAATCATTTTGTTTGCGTGTGTGTTTGTGTTTCTTTGGGTTTTCTGCTGCTTCTGAGTGCCCATTTCTTCATATGTGAGATATGTTACCTGTATCTGCCTGCTCACCTGTGTGTGTGAGAGAGAGCAGAGATAGTGTGTGAGTTGAGGTGGAGAGGTGGTGTGTGTCATGTCACCACACTCCTCTCTGCCTTCATGTGGACTTGTTGGATTTTCAGCTGACTAACTTATCAGCTGGCCTTATTTTCCTCCCTAAGGTAGGCACTTAACGTTCACAGGCTCTACCTTTTTGTAGCAGCCACAGATAGTTCTGAGCTGCTGGGAAGAGAGGTGTGTGTGTGCGTGCGTGTGTCTTAAAGAGAAACAGAAAGGATCTGTCTGTTTCTGTTTGTCTGCATTTGCATGTTTACATCTCACAGGTTTGTTTGTGTGTCTACCCGTCTTCTTGTCTGCCTGTCTTCCCTGTGTGTGTGTGTGTGCGTGTGTGTGTGTGTGTGTGTGTGTGTTGAGCAGCCATCTTTCAAGCTCTTATGTGGTGCTTGGGCAGGTCCATTGAGCAATGGTCGGGCATGCGAATAATTGCTGATTTGGTTGGCCAGTCGATGACAGAGAGTGAGAGAGAGAGAGATACTATGAGTCCCATCAGAGAGGAAGAAATAAAGAGGCACATATCACGAGACAGACCAATCCTGAAGCGCACACCAGTCTCCCCATAAGTCTTCCTCTCAGTCATTCCACTTAGTGTCCGTTCAGGTCAGCCTATGCTAGAATTGCTTAACAATGCTAACAGGTCCTGTTTAAGCCACTTAGCCAAAAAAAGTGAAGAGCAAAAGATGATAAATTAGCTGCCAGCTAGGTGTAGCTGCCCGGCACATTCTCTGTTAAAGCTTTACACAAGAGCAGAGCGAGAAAACGTATGATTCAGGGTGTTTCATTGCAGTTTTATTTGCTGACTTCAGCCTTGTAATGCTCAAGATGACTAAAGAAAGGATGGCAGAGGAGTGAGGTGGACAGAAAAGTCAGGATAGATGATTCTTCTGAAAAAAATCCTTTGTAACTTATTTCAGTTCTTTTTAAGAGTTTATAATCATTTTGGTGTAGTAATATCAACATGGCCTGAATGAGTACAACTGCAGTGTGTAGCAATGTCAAGATTCCGCAATAATACTATTCATAGGTGATGGGCAACATCCATCCATCCATTATCTGTCACCACTTATCCTGTACAGGGTCAGGGGGAGCTGGAGCCTGTCCCAGCATCATTTGTTCGAAGGTGGGGTAACAGCGAAGATACACTGCGGTTTGTCCTCATCATTAGCTGAACACATTTGGCTCATTTTTCTCCAGCAGCACAATAAAATGGTTTGCAAAGTTTGTTAAAAAAAATGTAGCTGTTGCAGAATAAAACAGCTGGTGGTGGATTGGAGCTTGCAAGGCCGATGTTGATGTTGTTTATGAGCATACTTAGTGATAACCACCTCCTTGTACCTTCTTGGTGTGATGCGAGGCGGGGAAATGCCATCTGTATGCCACACTCTCATATCCCTGCCACAAAATTGATCCACTATGCCCTCTTTATCTGCTTACTGATTCACACCTATGTACGCACACACGAAACTGTGTCTTGGCTCTCTTTAGCAGACTGCGTGTTTGTGTGTTTTAAAGTGGACGCCCTCTCACCATCTAAAAGGGATTTATGATATGATAAGCTTTTTTATATGTTTAAAATCAATATGTAATCCTATGCAGAGGCTTATCCCTCTCCACACCCCCAACACACACAGACACACTTCCCATTTGTAAATCTATTTGGGTTTTGTAACACATCGGGGCGGAATGCTACAGACCCTGATTGATTAGGTGCAGTATGGAATACTATCACATGAGCGACTTTTGATGATGTCGCCAACTCTTTTTGGGTTGCTAGTTGACTGGAACCGCTGATAACAAGTGGCTTCGTTCCACAACTTTGTCCAACTTAGGTTGCTGGGAATTTAGGAAAATAATTTAGCTGCATGAAGCTTGTATGTGCTGCTTTTTAGGCTCATTCTATTTGCAAGATAACCTGTAATTAAAAGTACATCAAATGATGGAAGTTCCCCTGAAGTGCAGCTAGCTTCTGTCACACGTAGTGGTTTTGTTTTAGGTTCATGATTCAGAATCTCATATACGTGTATATGAAGTAAAAAAACTGCTAACTGTGTTTTGTAGGTTTCTCTAACATTAAACATGAGTTAATCTAATTTGTGCATTTGCATTGTGCACTATTTTCAGCTGCAGGTTTATACAAATTTACAATAACATTATGGTGTATTGACATAGAATAAACTACAGTTTTTTTGTTGTTTCATGTGACTCAGACTTTTTTAATACATCAGGTTTTGACACTCATTAGTTGTTGTATTTGTTGGCAATGAGAAAGATGTAGAATAGTAACAGTAGGATCATTTTACTAACGATAACTGTTGTAACATAAATAGTCTAATTATGGAGAAGTTTTGAACAATTTATGGAGAATGAAATTAGCAATTGTTTATGTTTCAGCGTTTCCATTAGTTAGTCCTCGGATACTCTTAAGATGGTGTGTATTATCCACCATTTCTCCCAGCCCGTCAACTTTGTTATCCTCCACTGACACTTTTTGTCTCTTGATTCCACTTGGATCCTGGCCAAAATCAGCTTTTTGAGGCCTTTTACACAAGAACAAGAGGCAGAAGGAGTGGGGCAGAGAGATGGAAAGAGGAAAAACTAAAAATGAAAGAAATGAAAGGGAATAAGTTTAAGATGGGCCTGGTCACTCCAAACATCAACGACTGTTGGTCAGATCCTCCGATGTTGAGTCTGTGAGAACGAGAGAGCAACAGAAAGCTACTTACACGAAGAACGACCTCTCCCCACTTTGAGAGACAGTGTTTTGGACTACTTTGCTCTCCTGAATAAATTTAGTTGGAAAGAGCGGGCGGGGAGGGGTTCATGGGGATTTGAACCAGAGCATTCTTGTGTGCCTTGTGCAGACTCACATGGTTACCATTGCCGTGCACGCCAAGGGTTATCTTAATGCACACCCACCATGTGAGTTGTACACACTCCGCTAAGACTTTAACCTTTCTCTCTGTCATGAGGGGGCGGATTTTACGTGGAAAAGCAGTTGGGGGCGGGGGCTAAGTGACTGCAGGGTGTTCTGTTTGTTCCTGGGTGTCTGGTTACCCAGTCTGCCCAGCTCTGGTGTTGCCTGGTCATGTCTCTCATCGGCTCTCGTTATTGTTTACCTTCCTAATGAGGGGGGCGGGACTCTGTGACATGTGATTGACAGCCATGGGCTTGAACCCCCAGTCCTGCCTTTTGGCTGAGATGTGCTCTGATGAAGGAGGGCAGAATTTTACATACCTCTCAGTGTTTTTGTGGTATTTTTTTTCCCTCCCTCTTCATTAGCCTTCCTCTTGTGGGCCTGCCTTGTTCAGGGAAGATTGTGGGAGTTATGGCAGATATGCGTACATACATTCACACATCACAGTTCTCTAAATGATGAATCACATGATTCATCTGTCTTTGTCTTGATTTGTCAGCATCCTGAACCACTGTTTCTTCTCATATGAATCTTCAGGTGCACATTTGGACATATTTTTCAGTTATGAAACTATTTGTCCACTCCCCCCACAAAAAACAGAGTAAATTTGCTTTGCTGAGAGAAGAAAAAAGGAGGGAGAGAGAGGAAGAGGAGAAAATAGAGAGCCAAATATTGGGACTGTGTTCATTTCGCGCTGTGGTCGACTTCAAAGGGACGAGCGGGGCCAATGAGGAGAGCGCAGACCATTCAGGACAAACACACTGTGCCCAGCGTGACACAGACACACACATATACACACATACACACTGCCTGACTGCTGCAATTTGACTCAATGAAAAGGTAGGATTATTTATTTTTAATAAAGCCACACTTATTTTGGGACTGACATTTTACGACATCCTTTTTATACTTGAATCAATAAACAGTTACATAGTGATAGAGGGGCAAAGTTGCCTACACAAACTCAAAAGTTGTTTCTTCTGCGTATAAATCTGCTGGTGTTTTTATATGATGGCTGTGTTCTCAGGCTGAGCTAAGGAGTGGCTGTTTTATGTTGTGATGTTTTGAAATTGTACAGAAAGGAATGACGAAACAAGTTGTTGTGGTGATGTCATTCTTTTAGCACGGTTCAGGGTATTGGGGATGGGGGTGGGGGGGTTGATGTAGAGGGGGTGCCGGTGTTGGCTGAATGTGGAGCCAAGGGCGCCAGGCGGATATTTGAGCCCGTAGGGAGTTAGTCCTCCCCTGTGGGCATTCCCCTCTCCCCTCCTGGGAGAAGCTGAGGGGATTTGGATTGGGGGTCCCACCTGGACTCTGTGGGGCCCCTTCCTGCAAAGACCCTGGAGAGCTGAGAGGTGAAAATCAGAGGGCTCACCTGCTTATTTAGCTGAGTGTTTGGCTGTGAGGGGGCTTTTGTTTGTATTTATGTAAATAAATGGACTACATTAGATTTATAGTTGCTCTCATTTAAGTGAGAACAGCAACAAAATTTCACACTTTAACCTAATTTCTGTTTCATTTTTTTCTTTTGTTGGTCTTTTGACTAACACATGAATAGAAAATCTACGCACAATGACTCTCATTTTTAATAGCTGATGAAATGTAGTTTATTTTCAGGCGACATCACCAGCCTCTGAGGTAATACTTTGAGTGCACACAAATTTCTACTTTTAAAAAA
>KV751325.1:3093209-3108133 GCA_001698575.1 Mola mola
GTCTTTTAAAAATGAAAAAAAAAGAAAAAAGAAGAGTCCCGTGAAGACAAAACACCAGGAGCAGTTTCCCGACGATGAAGAGAGGCTTTTTAAGATGCTCCGTAATGGATGACCTTAAGAAAACTGTTTTTCACAGGGGAAAAAAAAAAAACGTCAATTCATCCAAACTCCTTTGAACACCAGCTCTCTTGATGGGAGGAATATTTTCCCCTTTGGCGCACCGACAGGAACTGCCTGCAGCGCCCCTCTTTACCTCCAACCCAATCAAATTCTGTATAGTTTTTATTTCTGAAATTTGTTATTTTAGGATGACAGATTTTTAGTCAGCTACATGGAAGAGCTGAAATATGTACATATGTAATTGGGTCAGTTACAGTGACCATGTTTAGTTGGTGTTTTTCCCAAAATTTTAAATTGTTTATTACCACTTTGGGGGGGAAAAAAAAAAGAAACTAATGTAAATTTCCAAATATTCCAAAGAGATCAAATTGGCCATAAAGTTCAGCTTTTATATACATTTTTTAAAAAAAAAAAAAAAAAAATGTTTTGGCAATTTTAAATGTCTTGGAAAACTAAGTCTAAACTATAGATGCAGAACTACTCTGAGCATTTGTCTGGGTTTGTTTTCCAGATGATATTATTATTCTAGGCTCTACCTTTTCAAAGCAGATCTCCTCTCTGGGGCATTGTTGTGATATGGAACATGTTTGAACTGCAGCACTTGGCTTGATATTGGAGTCAGAGCATTTTTATTTTTTTACTTTTTTTTTGGAGAGGAAATGTGGACTTTAGAGCTCCAAAATGACAGTGATATGTTGAATGTATCTTTAAGGCGACCACCCTTCCACACATGTTCATCCAATAAAGATCCGTTAAGTCATATTTATTTCCTACAGTGGCTTTTTGTCTGTTTGATTCCCAACATGGAGTCAATTCTTTGTTTGTTTTTTTTTTTTAGATGCATGTACACCAGAAAATTACAAAGTCGAGATTCCTGTTTTCTCTCATTCGAATTAGTCATACTTTTATTCAAAAGCTTGTTGATTTTGTTTTGTCCTAATTATAACGGGGTAAATGCAAATGAGCCCATAATTAATCCAAGCCGCGAAACGCGGGTAGGTCCGTATTTCCATTTTAGAGAGGAGTTGGTTTTATCCTCTCCGTCTTAAAACTGAAACACTGACATCTCCCCTCGCTTTAGGGGGACCGAGAGTCTTTTTAAACTGTGGCATTAAAACGCCCTAAATATTTAGCCGGGAGACATTTGATAGAGGCGTAATTGAATGCAACGCTGTAATGGTGTGATAATTACTCCTGCGCCCTGAGTTGCTTTCTCCAAAATAACCTGCAGGAATTTCACTGCTTCTGATGCGGTAATTACGTGGGTGGGGCCGGTTAGGGGGTCGTGTGTGTGTGTGTGTGTGTGTGTGTGTGTGTGTGTGTGTGTGTGTGTGTGTGAGCATAAACGCATTATACAAGAGGAGACACGGGAGGAATATATATTTACATCGTGTCGGTTGTCTGGCGAAGTGAAGATCAAACTGGGGACAGAGGAAGAAAAACGGGGGCGGCGGGGGGGGCCATGTAGCTTAAATTAATTGCTCCAAATGAAACAACATGTTTGCGCAAAAAGTACCTCCAAAAAGCAGGTTTGTGAGCCATTTTCTGCCTCACAAACGTTCAGTTTTGGACAAGTAAATAAACCGAAATCGGACTCGGGGAGTTTTTCTCGAGGCCTGATGAGGCCTGGTGTCCACTCATTAAAATCTTCTAATGATTACTCTCAACAGTTTATTGCCTAATTAGATTCTCCACTAATAGACTCCTTTAGTCTGAAACAGTGTTTTATTCATAATTGCCAAATATGCAGAAATGTCACGTAAAAAGAAAAGCGGCAAAAATCCGAGGAGCGGAAACAAAAAAAAACAAAAAAAAAAAAAATGAAAAATGAGTCGATGAGCTCAAAGTGTCAACTTTATCTTGAAGAGGCTTAATTGGAGTCAGACCATATCTAATGATACGCATCTCTGGATGAAGGGGCGCTGGTCAACTTGTATTTTAAAGGGTCGCGAACCACAAAGGAAGATCACGAACGCTATACATCAGCTAATGTTTGATTCTTCTCCGGTGATTGACCCGCTTTATGGTTTTAATTCCGCAGACCTTTATAATCCCCAGGCGAGAGTGGAGAATCTATAAGACGTCGTTACTTTAAAATCTTGTTGCGTCCCATCAACCTGATGAGATGATGTTCCTGATCGATCCATCTCTCTCTCTCTCTGTCTGTCTCCCTCTTTATTAAAACGAAGCTCGCAGTAGCTGAATAAATAAATGGGATGTGTGGACAAGGACATGAAACAGCGCAGCGAGTGTCCACCAACAGCGGCGGATTTGTTCGGATTTGCATCGAACAAACATTGGCGGCCGATCCAGCGGAATTGTTGAAGGAGGAAGAGGAGGAGGAGGACCACACGTCTCACGGGAGCCAGCTGCTCACCTGCACTCAAGGGTTTCCTCTGAACAAGCTGCTGAGGCACCAAACATTCTGATATCAGCAAATAAGACAAATATATATGTTTGCTGCTGCGCTCTGTGTTAATAAAATGTGAAGGGTGACACGTTTTGTCACTCAGGGGAAAAAAGAAAACGTTAGTAAAGACGCAAACAAAACACAACATCTCTGATTTACATTGTTGTATCGCCTTCCGAGCAGAATAACGCCGCTGGGTGATCCAAATTGTCTTAACTAAATGACTGATTTTTAAAAGGCAAATTATTTCATTGTCGTCTTCCTGTGGCTGTTTATTTAGCAAACAACCGTTAGACATATTCAAATACGTGTTTATTTGTTCTAAAGAGCCACATTCCAATTTAGTTTTGTTGCATATTTAAGCTCGTACTTCTATTTTACAGGGCTTTATTTTGGCTTTAACATGATGCCGCACAAAAATGCAAATAAATGAATAAATGAAATTTCCCTCAAAAGTCCCATAAAGGTGTCATAAAAAGGCATAAATATATATAATAAGGTTAAAATAGAGCATTTAGAAATATACACAACTCTGAAATTCACATTGCGACAAAGAATTCTATCCACGTTTAAAAAGGGACAAAACAAAATGTAGTTTGTTGGTTTCAAATGACTTTTGAGGATCGCCGTTTCATTTTGACAGTGCAGTCATGTCAGTTTGCTGTTAAACAAGATCAAACACATGCAGAAAAGCACTAATCCACATTATAATTTTTTCCCCCTCACATCCTCCTCCTAACCTAGATTTTAATTTATGGACTGAATATTCATCATGTGCTTCTTGACAACAAAGTAGAAAAGTAAATATGTTCATACCACAGTGTTTGGCTGCCTCAAAGAAGGAGGAACCAAAAACCCTCCATCAGAAAAAGTTTATGACCTAATAAATTGATTATATAATTGATGAAGCAAATATTTTCTGTCATGCTTCGGGTTCAGACAGCACATGGACACTAAACTTTAGAGCCCAGTGAGTTAGAGGACTACAAAAATCCTTCAATGTAAACTTTTGCCACAGGTTCTTTTGTCAGAATTCATTATTTTCTGGGTGGGAAAAGCTTCTAAAATGTTTTTAGAGCCTTGAAATTAGAAGCAGTAGATGAAAAAAAAATGGAGTGGATGAGTATAAAATCTGCTTATTAAATAAATGCCATTGGTTCAACTAAAAAAATCCAGTTTGTCACTTAAATGTTTGACGAGTGCTGATGCGAGTCCTGAACCGAGGGTCTGGGTGTGCTCGTACTCTACTGTATGGAACGAGCGATTGCACCACATCACCTGTTGTCAACTGTTGACCTTTTGGCCTCTTGCCTGCTCTGGTGAGGGTGTCTGAATGTGGGTGGACTGGAAACTGTTGACATTTTGTTCACACTTGTCCAGGAAATGAACCAGAACCCGAGCCGGACAGTATTTTTTTTGTACGAAGAGTTGTGATTTGTATCTGGGAAAAGAGAGACAGACTGAAAGATAAAGAGGGTGTGTGAGACAGACACTGGACTGATCCCTCCTGCATTATTTACGTTTGTGAGACCTCGCAGGCCTTGATAAGTCAGTGTGTGTCAGAGAGATTCGCAGGACCAAGAGATGCACTGATAGCTGCCTGCATACTGGAACTGTTTTCTAGTCTTCCATTTCCATGAAGGACAGGAAAAGAAAAAAAGAAAAAGACTTGTCTTTCATTGGCTGTTGACTGTCACCAGACCTTGGCATCCCGGTGTGTTCATAGGACAGGGAGGTGATACTGAGGAGGATTAGATTTACCTGTGAGGTTAACCTGGGGTCAATTGTACACAAACGTGGGAGGAGTCCAGGCCACAGTTTTAGGTTTCTCCTGGTACAGAGATTTCATAAAACACAAACGGACAAGTAATAGACCCTTGTTTGTTCTGTAATTTCGATGTGTCTCCTGGTCTAAAGACCCCAACCTCTTGAATCCATCATCCAAACTCGGAAACAAGAACGTTGTTGGTTCCTGCAAGAGGACTTCACAGATGAGCTCAGGTGAAGCTGAAGCTGAAGGCAGCTCGGTGGCGATTATGACACTAGAAGCTGAGAGCATTCCTAAAGTGCCTTTACGTACTACAGGTTTAAACTGAACAAAAGCTATGGTCAGGATGACACACTATCCCTGTGCTCTAATTGAGCTGTGAGAGGAGATTTGGTCACCTCTATGTTTGCTAAAACACAGCCAGGCTTAATACTCAGGTAAATGCACAAAAACATTAATAGTCATCATTAAACATTAACATGTTCTTTAAGCTTCTCAAATATGGACGATTGCTGCTTTTTCTCCTCTTAAAATTATAGAGGTAAGGTATTCAGATATTTGAACGTTTCAATGGGCAAAACTACACATTTGGTGAGATCCCATTCTACTATATAGCACTGGGATGGTATCAAACTGTTTTCTCAAATTACACACGCCCATTTTTGCTAATGGTCATGAGTTGAAGATGGTGAAGATGATGATGTTCAAATGCTGCTGTTTGCTGGTATGACATATACAGCTTAGTTTGCCTGATTTAGCATGTGAACATGCAAACAGTTGTTAAATAACATTAAACACAGAAAGGCTGAGGGGAATGAGTGTTTTTCAGGTGTTTGATCGTACTTTTTTTTTTTTTTTAACCTAATAGTGGCTTTACATTTATCGAACAGATAATTGTTGTTTCACTTGGAACCACAAGTTTGAACTCCATGGTGGTGCTGGAATCATGGAATCATCCAAATGATTCAGTTTACTCTTTGGGGACCATGAATGTACAAACATTTCTGACAATCTAATAGTTGATCAGATATTTCTGTCTGGACTGACAGGCCAGAGTCTACAGAGATCCACAGCAGAGCAGCCAAACGCCTTCAACACTTCCTGCTTTTCCCCTTTTTGAAGTAATGTTGGCTGGAATGGTCAAAACAGCTCAGGGTTTTTCAGAACTCTTCAGATTAATTAAATATTTGTTGTTTTTTTTCTTCCTGGTGACATCCCTTTGCTTGTAATTGGACAGCATCAGCGCATGGGGGATGAGCAGAAAGGTATTTGAGCAGGGCTTGTATTATCTCTTTAGGAAAGGATGCAGGGAGCAGACTCTCGCCCCAAGTCACAACTCGCCCTTTAAGCCCAGCAGACGCAGAGGCTTAATGGAAGTTAGCTGGCCTGCAGACTTTAATGTTTCCCACGGAGCATGTTGTCTCGGTGTGTCAACAGATTGCAGTCGGACATGTTGATCACATCTCCGTACACCTAGTTCACTCCTCGCTGATAAACTTTAGTCAACATGCGACAGGGCAGCAAAGACAAAAATTGCATCTGCATCCATCTTCTGAGAAGTCGACTGACGTGTTACATACTGACAGCAGTGTGGTAACATTGCACCCTCAGTTCTCTCACTGAAGAAAATGAAACCTTATCATGACCTTTGACCTTTCCAAGAAGCAATGAGGGAAACAAAACTATTCTTCAAAATATTATGCATATTTTGTTAAAACTTTTGCAAACTGATTAATTATAAAGAATACAAATCAGGATCATGTTTGTCTTGAGCCTTACAGACATAATTGTTTAATGATAGTAAATATGTTTTTATAAGTTATAAGAGGTATAAACAAGCTGTTGCCAGATGTAGTTTTCAGTAAAGTAATTTGAAGACATGGAAATGTACAGTGTGTTATTCTTCATAGTGATGTTTTTATTATGGGGGTTAGATGGACCACAGAGGTCTTACTGACCTCGTGGAAGCTTGAAAAATTAAATAACAGACGTGATTACATATTTTATCAGCATTAGTCACAGACATGGAATGTTTTACAGCTGAAGGACATCATACAAAAGATAGACTTGAAACTGAAACGTTTCATCAGCCAAAGGTCATGTTGATAAGAAATTATCAATAAATTAGTCCAAACCACTTGACAGTTGACCAAACGTTCCCCACAAATGTAACATTTACCTTTTTCTTTTACCTCATTTTGAACTTGAGTAATGTTTTTGACTTACAGGTATTTTTAGGAAGCAAAACCAGATAGAAAGCACAGTAATTCATTTCTTTTCTTGATTAAATATAGTAGAATGATTATTATGCAAAGCACTTCTTATTAATTTACTTGATAACATAACAGGAACGTTATTAACACCATTCCATGTTTTCCTCATTTGCAATGTCTCATTGATCTCTTTAATAGACAACACGTCACAGAAATGTTTGTTCCCAATATTTGAGGACCTGTCTTGTGGGGTGATCAGTGAAACAATCATGGAAAACATACAATCTTCCCCTGAGGGGAAACTATCAGTCAAATCAGAGCCATCATTAGACGTGATAATGCTTCTGCAGAAACACTGCACAGCTGCTGCACAGAGGAGAGGAAAAAAAACAAAAAACAAATAACCTGGATAATAGCAAATGCTGGAGGCTTGACTCATTTCCAAATGTTAACAAGGCCGTTTCACAGCTCCAGCAAGGCGCACAGAATCTCTGCAAGTTATCTCGGATGGCAGAGATCTGAACATGAGGCACTATTTTATAATACAACTGCTGGCCACGTTTTAAATTACGTATAAGTATTTACGATTTCATAAATCTGACATAATTGCTTAAAGGGTAACTGAGGAGAGTGTTCGGTCTCACACTTTGTTTTTAGTATTATGAAAAAGGAGATTTTACTGTTTGCCTGTCAGAAAGGCAACTGAGTAGGCCATCAGAGAGATGGGACGAACTCATGCTTCGCTGTTAAGCAATTTTGCAGCTTTTATTCAAGCTGTCAAGTCAAACAATCAGGAGATAATGCAGCCTTGGTTTGTAAATTATGAATGTGTCAAGAGATGCACTAAAGGCATTGACAGATGCCACTTATCACCAGCAGGCTCTGCAGTGTGACTGTATCATCAGAAGGGAAATATAACATTTTGATGTTTACATAACAGAAGTATTAGTATCAGTCAGAAATGTAATTCCTTTTACCCATCCCTCTCGCAGGGGATTGACTCCCCAAGAAACCTACGATGATTTTTTTAAGCTAACAAAACAAAAAAAAGGGAGCAGAAAAGCATCCGCGCTGATATTCTGTCCATTTCCAACATCGTTTCTTGTATATTTTTTGGTAGAAATCCTCTTAGAATGCAAAGTAAATAGATTACGATACAGTGAGGGATTAGGGCTCGCGTGGTGCTGTCAGATTAGTCGGTGAGCGCAGCGCGTCGACAGCTCTGACACGGCTATGGCTGCTGTTCAGGAAAGGGGCTCCGCGCGACGCTTTAAAGACGCTGGTTGGCTCTTATTCATGAATAAAACTCTGGCCTGTAATGTCGGCCAACACACACATACAGACACACGCAGTTGAAACCAGGAACCTTCACTATCAATGGTGATGGAAGTATAATAAAAGTCTTTATTGTATGTCAGGCTGATTAATGGCAAGGTTTAAAACATTTTCTGTTATAACTTTAAAGGCAGAGCTTGGCGTAACTGTTTTCTTTTAAGGTTTGTTTCGTTTAGACTTCATTAAGACAGAAAATTATCTGAATTCCCACATTGGGGCTGCTCCGTGTTTTTGACTTCATTGATATTACACTGACAAGTCTAAAAAATGAAGGCCTTTAGTAAAGCAAACACGGTCTTTTTGTTTAAACTAATAAAACTGGTAATACAAGAAAATATATTTATGTATAATGTTCATGTACTTTATTTTTCCATTTTATCAGACATTTGTATGTACTGTACAAAGACAAGCATTTGGGTCCTTAGCCAGGTAACAACACATGTAAGTAACTACTGAAACCATAGACAAAGAGAGCCTAATACAGGTGAGATGTTGTTGCTGTTTTTCTCCAAAATCCCACTGGGATTATTAAAGAGCTCTTCTCATGTCTTTGTTTTTCTCAAACCATTCCTAAATGGACCACATGAAGCATTCCGGGGTCTTCATTATCCTGAGAAGAAGTAAAGGGAAATCTTCGCCTTAATAAACCTTAACAACATAAATATAACAACAGCAGGTGGAGCTTCCTATCTGAATCTGCACAGTGCTACACAGCACCACACTGTTTTTATTCCCCTTGTACGCCTGAAAGCTGATCTCACTAATATATTAAGACAAATTGACAAAACGTTAACATAAAGATTTAACTAATTTCCTTACAAAGATATATCAGTTAACTGTAAAGTCTTAATGCCAGTTCATTTTTAGGCAATTAGGTGAAATATGTAAACAGCAGAAGGGTTGCAACTAATGATTACTTTTATTATCTATCTGCATGCCAATTATTTATTTTTTTTCAATGAATCTTTTGTATCGTTTGTAAAATAGCAAAAAAGACAGATTAAAAAAAAAAAAAAAACTTTACTGGAAGAAACAACTTTTTGGCCTTTTATATACACTGAAATTAAATCCATTATCCAAACACTAGCGATGGTGTCCAGCTTTAAACTCAGACTGAAGTAAAGCTTTCTCTAAGATACTTAACTGTAATAGTTTAACAATAGGGAGTTTAGCAGTGTTTCCCTAACAGTTATTATTACTTATAACCCAACATAAAAAGTTGAAATTCGCTTAAAATAAACTGTTTACATTTGTAGTTACATCACAACATACAGCCAAAAGCAAAAATTTGACTAAAAACAACTTCTTATTTTAAACTTCCATTTAGCATTTAACAACAGTATATACATATTTAATTTTAGCTGTAAGCAGATTGAGTGTTTATTGAGATATTAGTAAACAATAAAAATGCTTTTGTAGACACTCATATTTGGAGGCTGGTGTATACACAGATAAGGAATAACAGTGTTCACTTGTTCAACCAAATGTCGAAGGATTTTGGGACAATCAAATTGAGGTCACAGCTAAAGGCGATAACACCAATGTGAAATATGACCCCGATAACAAAAAAAGAGTTCTGCTTTTTTTTTTCTCAGGTTAGGAACCACTTTATTGTAGTATACTGCTACTACTCCACCACTACAATATTTACTATGCACCACTGGCTTGTATAATAAAAGTCTCTTGTCTTCTTACTGTATTGTGAATTCGGTCAACAGAATTGAACAAAAAAATGAATTTTGACTGCAAAACAAACGACAGATGTTAGACATTCCTGTAAACCAGTCATGGCCCTCAAAACACATACAACAACCAAACATTAGACATGCATACTCACAAACAGCAGCCTTACAGCACATAAACACACACACACGTACGTACACTCACGCTGAAACGCTTAAGAGGTTACATGCTTGTTCAGTGGGTCGGACATGTCTCCTTTTCTGGGTCTTAACGAATGTAAACTGTTGTCACTCGTGGTGATCACTCTGGCTCTGAGCTGTGCGTTAATAAGGTTATGATTGACATTAAAAGCCTGGCTTGTCTTATACAGCTATTTATAAAGCCGATACAAATTCCCCTCCTAGCCTACAGTCTGGATTATGAAATGTCAGAGTGATTGTCAGAGCAAGACAATTTCTAATCACCTAAAAAGTGAAATTATTAAAAGTGGAGAGGAAGGAAGCTGGAGAGGAAGTGAAGAAGAGATGTTTTCTTAATGGATGCTTTTCCTAAATGACCAGTTAGTCATCTCAGACATCTGAGACCAGGAGAGGAGAGCACTCAAGGCTATGTTTAGAAATAAAACAGGGTGAATGCCACTGGAGAATTGTTGCAGGGCTTAAAACGTGACCTGAAACTGACATGTTGAACATGAGATTTAATGTAATTGTCTTTCAAGTGTAAGTGCATATGAGGCGAAAAGGCATGTTGTTTATTTAGAGTTGAAATGGAAAATCTGTCGATCTAATCTAATTAGCTGTATTTCCAGCTGGGAATATTTTGATGATTTAGAATTAGGTTGGATACAACATTTTGACATTTTTTCTGGATTCTTGAATAAAAAATTATTCAAATCAAGAAGAATGCATCATCTTAGGAACATATGTTTTTTGTTGGGTTTTTTTTCCTACAAAGAAATGGTTTGTCATGACAGGGATCAAAATCTGCAATATGATCAGTGGTGGGTTAGGGATGCTTTAGGGGCAGGGTCAAAATAATTTACAGGGCTCCCAAGAAGGCATGTTATCATGTTATCAATCCACTGACAGGGCATGCAAGAGAGCACTTCTTCATGTTTTCACTACCATTGGGGCCTATCTATCCCTGACCCGAATAAACAGAATCCCATCAAGTTAAAGGCATCTATAGAAATATAAAAACTTAAATATTCATCTTTTAGCTTCTTTATGTATGTGATTCTTTTGGTCGCCTGTTGCTATTATAGCATAAATGGTAAAGAAGGTAAATTCACTTGTATTTTTACCTTTCAAGTTTATTTGACTTCTCAAAGCACTTAACAATGTTTGTCACATTCACCCATTCACACGGGTGGAAATGTAGTATTATCAAAGTTTGGAGTCAGGGAACCATTCACACATTCACATTCCGATGGTGCGGCATTGGGAGCAATATGGGGTTCAGTGTCTTGACCAAGGCTCGCTTAGACAAAATACACTCTACCCACTGAGCCACCACGGCCTAACATTCTGAATAAAGCATTGCTCTTTCTCGTTAAAACCCATTACCCTTAATACCCACAATCGACTTCACTGCTGACAATTCAGTGGCAGATTCTGTTACATTAAGCTAATAGCAACTAATGTGGCCTGGCTGCTAGCTTCCAGCAGCGGTGATGAGTATACTACAGCAGATTGGTATCAAACTCTTCAGATTCAACCAACATCAAGTGATTTTACAGTGATCATACGCGGCTCAAAAATCAGCATGACAGCTTAGAAGATGACCTGACGTTTCAGCTTGTGACCTACTTGAAAGACACATAAGGCTTCACAAACAAACCTCTGTATTTTTGTCTTTTATCAGATTATGCCCAAACTATGTGTAAAGCATTGGCCATCAGTCTGTAGGTCAAATGCTACTTATCTATCTTCTTGTCATTCTTTGGCCTAAAAAGCATTAGATATAAGTCCTCACAGACATAAAAGACACATGTGCTTTAACAGTGACAGAACACAATACCTGTATGTCTCTGTTTCCTGAACATATCTGGGCTCATGGTCACATGTACGCTCTCATCCAACAGTCTCCTCTGATTGGCATGTCCATCATTACTGAGAAACAAAAAGAAAAGCAAGTTACATTTTTTACACCTTGCTCGATTGATAAGACATCAATGAAAAGAGCCAAAGGGCAAATGCACACGAACCAGCTTTTATTTTACATATACTAAAATATATCTTTCAACTTTCTCTCAATCAATCTAATCTAGTCAGAAATAACAAATGACTTTCAGTTTCAGTTAAACTAGGATGTAATCCTTCTTTTAACTATGATGTAGATGCATTCAGTGTACATATGTATGTTTATTCTGCCTCCTGTACTCTTATGAACCCCAGCGCTAGTATTTTATACATTGATTATGGTATGTCAGATTTTGGCTCTGATGAATGAGTAATTGGGTGAATTTCTCTCTTCACTTCCTCTAGTTGCTTCCCAAAAAGTTCAGATTAAAAAGTTAAAATTTTATGTATGTTACGGTATCATGAGTCTAGAAAAAGCAGCCCTGTTTTTTGCTTTGAGACAATGTATTTGCATCTTATCCAAAAAGTGTTTAAAATAGTTTGTTTATTTTAAGATTGAGATGAAAATCTCACCCCATAAAGATACATCTTTTAATCCTTTAAATTATCATGTCAAACAAATAGAGTAAATTTGCCTTAAAGATACAGTGATGTACAAAGCTGCATTATATGGAAATAGTGAAGTATTTTGATTTGCATGAGTAAAAAAAACTTAGATAAGACTGAAGATTAGTCTTTGCCAAATAAAAAATTAGTAATTTTAAAATAATCACATTCTGATTTTCATGTCAAAACATTTTCTCGTGAGAAGCTCACAAAATTATCTCTTCAACCACAACAAATACTTATCAGACAACTCAACTGAAAATGGTAATATTAAAAGTTAAGTACTTATTTTTTTTACTGGCAATGTGCAGATTTTTTTTTTTTTTTTTGTGTATTCTCACATCACTGCACATCAATCCAAAGGCATCACTGATGCCGACCTTATGGTAGGCATCAGTGATAAAGAATGATGGGTTTTAATATTTTGGCCAACCGTAAATTAAGTATAACATTACTGCCTCTGTTGGTTACACACTTCCTGCAAAACTGAGAGATACTGAACCATTTCCTGCTCACACAATATGGACATTAATATAAAATAGTAAACAACAACTTAAATTTTTTTTTCAAATCCTGTCTTGGCTCTCATTCCATCACACAGATTTTGGCCTCCAGTAAGCAAGAAATAAAAAACTCTCTGTTGTCTTTCCTCCAATGACAGAGGAGTATGAAAGAGAGGGGCCAGCTGCCATCAAAGGAACATTGGGATGCTTCCCAGATTCCCGTCTCATTGTCACTTACTTCTCAGAGCACAGTCGGATTTGGGGAATGCAGCGATAGTGCAACGAGCCCCTAAACTGCCATTGTGCTTGCCTCCCTCTCTTTCTCTGCTCTTTTCTCAACAAGCCAAACGGAGAATGCCTGCTCTGCAATGCCTGTTCTACTCCATCTCTACTAAGCTGTCATTGGCTTCACATGAAAAACAGTGAAACTTCATTGGAGACCGGATTGCAAATGGGGTGGGGGTAAATACAACAAAAAAAGAAAATTCTGAAGAAGGGTTGGTTTGGTCTCCTTCTCTCTGTGGCCATTATCTTTGGGGAGGTTTTTGGAGTTGCTTTCGTACCCTCCATCAGTGGTGCAGGGGAAGACCTGGGGCAATACAACTGGGCTTTTGGCTGCCGAATCCCCCTAACCCGTTTCACCACTCCTTTTTTCTCCTTGTTTCTTTTACCGTTTATAAAAAGAGCTTAGGACACAGCATCCCTCTGACTCTTACTCTCTCTCTGTCTTTTTGGGCCCAGCTTGTTTAAAATTGGCAGATAGGAAGGGATTTTGGATGTATGGAGGGGGCTTAGAGGAACGCAGAGTGCAAGAGTCAGAGGTGGTGCAGAGAGTCATCAGTGTTACAGTCAAACAGATCAAATCAAATCAAATTAATTTATATAGCGCCAAATCATAACATAGTTACATCAAGGCACTTTACATATACAGCAGGTCTAGACCAAAGTCTTTATAGAATTATTTAAAGAGACCCAACAAATCCCTCCATGAGCAAGCACTTGGTGACATGGGCAGGGAAAAACTTCCTTTAAGAGGCAGAAACCTGGGGCAGAGAGAGAGAGAGAGAGAGAGAGAGAGAGAAACTGAGTTGAGTAGGGAGAGAATGAGAGCAGGAGGAGAGGATACTCAGCACAAATGCAAGCAGGAACATATGATAATGCATGATATTAGCAGCAGAAAAAAATATGGCAGCAGCAGGTGTTTCAGGAACATGGAGTAGCGATGATTCAACACCTGTGGGATGAGGACAGGGAGAGAGAAGAGGACAGGGGAGAAACAAAGTCTACGGGGGAACATGGTTAGTAACAAGTCAAGGTGTGATATACATGCACGGGGGGGGGAGTTCCTGTACTGAAGGCCTTTCAGAGATTTGTTGGGACGTCCAGATAGTAATGAGTTACAGTAGTCAAGTAATAAATGCATGGACTAGTTTTTCTGCATTCTCTTGAGACAGGATGTTTCTAATTTTCATAATGTTGCGCAGGTGAATGAAAGCTGCCCTTGAGACATGTTTTATGTAAGGGACAAAGGACATGTCCTGGTCAAAAATGACTCCAAGATTTCTAACAGTGGAACTGGCGGCCAAAGTTATGCCATCCAGACTGATTAGATGATCCGATAAAGTTTATCTGAGGTGCTTAGGGCCAAGTATAATAACTTCAGTTTTGTCTGAATTTAAAAGTAAAAAGTTAGAGGTCATCCAGACTTTTATATCTTCAAGACATGCCAGTAGTCTGACTAGCTGACTAGCTTCATTTGGCTTCATTGATAAGTACAGCTGAGCATCATCTGCATATCATCTGCAACAGTGAAAATTGATGCTGTGCTTCCTGATAATGTTGCCTAAAGGAACCAGATATAGGGTGAAAAGGATTGGTCCAAGTACCGAACCCTGTGGAACTCCATGATTAGCTATAGTGCGTGAGGAGGAACTATTGTTAACATGGACAAAGTGTTATCTATCTGATAAATATGATTTGAACCATCTTAATGCAGTTCATTTAATCCCAATTTCATGTTCCAGTCTCTGTAATAAAACATTATGGTCAATGGTGTCAAATGCAGCACTAAGATCTAATAGGACAAGTATGGAGGCTGATCCACTGTCTGAAGCCATTAGAATATCATTGGTAACTTTAACCAGTGCTGTTTCTGTGCTGTGATGAACTCTAAATCCTGACTGAAACTCTTCAAACAAGCCATTC
>KV751325.1:3111783-3143217 GCA_001698575.1 Mola mola
ATGCTGCTATAGGCTTAGGTTGCTGGGGGAACACTCCATGATGCACTGAGCTCTCTTCTCTCCCCCCTCTGACTCAGACTCCTTCTCTGCTCCTCTAAATGTCCATATCCTTACACTAACTTTACTTGCCCGGAGTCGTTGTGCTTTATCATCCTGCAGGACTTTCTAGGTTGCGGTGGGAGCTGCTGCTGTGGTCCTGCCTGATGCCTCCTGGCCACATTAGGACAGGAGCTCCTGTGACTTGGATCCTAGACTGGATTTCCAAGTGCAAATCGGGATCCACAGATCCCAATGACTTCTAGACCAATAGACTACACCTGCTTCTGGATCACTACACTTCACATATCCCTGGATTTAGAGATTCCACATACTCTTGGACTCGGGGACTACGTCAGCAACACTCAGATCTTGCTACATGGACTACAATGACCCCTGGACCAACAGAGTACACCTGCGTCTGGATCACTAGACTTCCCATACATTCAGATTTATAGAATCCACAGACTCTGGGATTCATGGATGTTTTATACATTCTAAGTAAACTGTTATTACCATGTTGTTGTGTTCTGTACAAGTGAAATCTATTGCACGGCTGTCCGTCCTAGGAAGAAGGATCGTTCCTCTGTGGTTCTTCCTGAGGTTTCTTATTTTCCCTGTTTAGGGTTTTTTAAAAGTTTTTCCTCACCCGGTTCGAGGGTCTAAGGGCAGAGGGTGTCTCATCTGTACAGTTTGTCGAAGCCCAGTCAGATAACGTGTAAATTGTGATTTTGGGCAATACGAATAAAATTTGATTTGAGTTGATATTTGTATTCATCTGTTTGTTTGTGTGTGTATGCCAGACAGGGACAGAGAGAGAGATGGTTTCAGTGTGTGCTTAGTCACACTGTTTCAATGAGTCATGTGTCGACGAGTGTATTAAACAATCGCTCTGAAACAGTGAGGTTTGTCTGCACCCTGGGGACCGAACCATAGTGAAAATGGACTCTGGTGGAGTTTTAAATGTGGCTCCGAGTTGAGCATTGGGATCGCTGGAAGCCTAAGACGCGGAACTGATGTGGCTTTGACATTTGAAAAGTCAGTGAGAGTGAAAGCTTTTATGCTGCAGCTGGGTCATTTGGGCATAAACGCTCTCATGCAGTTTATACAAAGAATGGTGAATCATTGTGGGAGATGAGACAAGAACTAGAAGTAAGAAAGTAAATCATCTACATACATTATCTGTCAGGGACTTGAGTTATAGCAAGATCAGTTACTTTTTTGATTTTAAATTGTCTAAAAACGTTCCTAAAAAAACATGCATCAAATGTGACAATGTTAAAGTATTCACAGTTGGTTTCAGCATATATTATTACCTGTGTGACCCAAAACTTTACTGTTTTGGTCCAGTCACACTCTAATTCTTTTTTGGGATGTAAAAACACACTGTGCACTACTTGTTCAACAACAAACATCAAACAGACAGAGCTGGTGATCACAGTGAAGTATTTAGCAGTAAAACAGTTAAAGATTTTCCCCAGAAGACTGGAAGGATTTAAAAGAGCTAATCGTTTTTTTCGTTTCGTTTTCTGCCGCTTATCCGGGTCCGGGTCGCGGGGGTAACAGCCTGAGTAGGGACATCCAGACGCTCCTCTCCCCAGCCACTTCCACCAACTCCTCCAGGGGGACACCAAGACGTTCCCAAGCCAGCTGAGAGATGTAATCTCTCCAGCGTGTCCTTGGTCTGCCCCGGGGTCTCCTCCCGGATGGGCATGCCCGAAACACCTCCCCAGGGAGACGTCCAGGAGGCATCCTGACCAGATGCCCGAACCACCTCAACTGGCTCCTCTCAACGCGGAGGAGCAGCGGCTCTACTCTGAGCTCCTCCCGGATGTCCGTGCTCCTCACCCTATCTCTAAGGCTGAGCCCAGCCACCCTGCGAAGGAAGCTCATTTCGGCCGCTTGTATTCGCGATCTCATTCTTTCGGTCACTACCCAGAGCTCATGACCATAGGTGAGAGTTGGGACGTAGATTGACCTGTAAATTGAAAGCTTTGCCTTCTGGCTCAGCTCTCTCTTCACCACAACGGACCGCTTCAGCGTCCGCATCACTGCCGACGCTGCTCCAATCCGTCTGTCAATCTCCCGCTCCATTTTCCCCTCACTCGTGAACAAGACCCCGAGATACTTGAACTCCTCCACTTGGGGAAGCGACTCTCCCCCGACCCAGAGTGGGCAATCCACCCTTTTCCGGCTAAGAACCATGGCCTCAGATTTAGAGGTGCTGATTCTCATCCCCGCCGCTTGACACTCAGCTGCAAACCGTCCCAGTGAGAGCTGGAGGTCACTGTTCGATGAGGCCAACAGGACCACGTCATCTGCAAATAGCAGAGACGGAATCCGGAGGCCACCGAACCCGACTCCCTCCGCCGCTTGGCTGCGCCTAGAAATTCTGTCCATAAAAATTATGAACAGAACCGGTGACAAAGGACAGCCTTGGCGGAGACCAACCCTGACTGGGAACGGGTCTGACTTACTGCCGGCAATGCGAACCAAGCTCTGACTCCGACAATACAGAGATTGAATAGCCCGTAACAAAAGGCCATCTACCCCATACTCCCGGAGCACCCCCCACAGGATACCTTGGGGGACACGGTCATAAGCCTTCTCCAGATCCACAAAACACATGTGGACTGGTTGGGCAAACTCCCATGCCCCCTCCAGTACCCTCGTGAGGGTATAGAGCTGGTCCAGTGTTCCACGGCCAGGACGAAAACCACATTGCTCCTCTTGAATCCGAGGTTCAACTAGCAGCCGCACTCTCCTCTCCAGCACCCTGGAGTAGACCTTCCCAGGGAGGCTGAGGAGTGTGATTCCCCGGTAGTTGGAACACACCCTCTGGTCCCCCTTCTTGAAAAGGGGGACAACCACACCTGTCTGCCACTCCAAAGGCACAGTCCCCGATGTCCACGCAATGTTGCAGAGGCGTGTCAACCATGACAGCCCTACAACATCCAGAGCCTTCAGGAGCTCGGGACGGATCTCATCAACCCCCGGGGCGCTGCCGCTGCGGAGTTGTTTGACAGCCCCGGCGACCTCGACCCCAGTGATGGGAGGGCCCAGCCCAAAGTCCTCCGGCTCTGCCTCTTCTTCAGAATGCGTGTTGGTGGGATTGAGGAGATCTTCGAAGTATTCCTTCCACCGCCGAACTATAGACTCAGTTGAGGTCAGCAACTCCCCTCCCACACCGAAGACCGTGTGGACGGGGTTCCGCTTTCCCCTCCTGAGTCGCCGAACAGTTTGCCAGAATTTCTTCGGCGCCGACTGGAAGTCTTGTTCCATGGCCTCACCAAACTCCTCCCACACCCGGGTTTTTGCCTCAGTGACCACCCGAGCCGCAGATCGCTTGGCCTGCCGGTAGCTGTCTGCTGCCTCGGGAGTCCCACAGGCCAACCATGACCTGTAAGTCTCCTTCTTCAGCTTGACGGCCCCTTTCACCTCTGGTGTCCACCAGCGGGTCCTGGGATTACCGCCACGACTAGCACCAGCGACCTTGCTACCACAGCTTCGAGCAGCCGCCTCGACAATGGCAGCGCGGAACATGGCCCACTCAGACTCCATGCTCCCCACTACCTCCGGGATGTGGTTGAAGCTCCTCCGGAGGTGGGAGTTGAAGACCATTTTCACAGGGTCCTCAGCCAGACGTTCCCAGCAGACCCTCACTATTCGCTTGGGCCTACCTGGTCTGTCCGGCTTCTTCCCCCGCCACCTGATCCAACTCACCACCAGGTGGTGATCAGTTGACAGCTCTGCTCCTCTCTTTACCCGAGTGTCCAGCACATACGGTCGCAGATCAGATGATACGACTACAAAGTCAATCATTGACTGTCGACCTAGGGTGTCCTGGTGCCAAGTGCACTTATGGACACTCTTATGGCTGAACATGGTGTTAGTTATGGACAAACTGTGACTAGCACAGAAATCCAATAACTGAACACCACTCGGGTTCAGATCGGGCAGTCCGTTCCTCCCAATCACACCCCTCCAGGTCTCGCTGTCATTGCCCACATGAGCGTTGAAGTCTCCCAGTAGGACGATGGAGTCCCCAGTAGGGGCACTCTCCAGTACCTTTTCCAAGGACTCCAAAAAGGGTGGGTACTCTGAACTGCTATTTGGCGCATAGGCACAAACCACAGTCAGGTCCCGTTCCCCAACCCGAAGGCGCAGGGAAGCAACCCTTTCGTCCACGGGGGTAAACTCCAACACATTGGCTGAGAGCCGGGGAGCTATTAATAAGCCCACGCCTGCTCTCCGCCTCCCACCTGGGACAACTCCAGCATAGAACAGAGTCCAACCCCTCTCAAGAAGACTGGTTCCAGAACCTGAACTGTGCGTTGAGGTTAGGCCGACTATATCTAGCCGGTATCTCTCAACCTCACGCACAAGCTCAGGTTCCTTCCCCATCAGAGAGGTAACATTCCATGTTCCGATAGCCAGCTTCAGCAACCGGGGATCGGACCGCCAAGGCCCCTGCCTTTGACTGCCACCCGATCCACATAGCCCCGGACCTCTATGGTTCCTCCTGTGGGTGGTGGGCCCACATGAGGACGGACCCATGTTTCCTTTTCGGGCTGAGCCCGACCGGACCCCATGGAAAAAGGCCCGGCCACCAGGCGCTCGCCTACGGACCCCTTCCCCAGGCCTGGCTCCAGGGTGGGGTCCCGGTATCCCTCCGGGCAGGGTACACAAGTCCTTGTTATTATTCACCATCATAGAAGTCTTTGAACCGCACTTTGTCTGGCCCCTCACCTAAGACCAATTTGCCTTGGGTGACCCTACCAGGGGCAAACAGCCCCCGACAACATAGCTCCTAGGATCATTAGGGCACCCAAACCCCTCCACCACGGTAAGGTGGCGGTTCCAGGAGGGGTAAAAGAGCTAATATTGGGCTTAAATTCATTAAAAACATGACGTTTACCTCTAAACTAATAATAATGCTGCTCCATAACTGCTGTAAGTATAAAAAAGCAACTGTTAACACATCAACTAATAATATGCAACTGCGTTCAAAACTTGTTTCCTCTCAGATGCTGCAGGTTCAAAGGCACACACAACTGTAACTCACTGTGTTGTGGGAGTGCCTGGGCACGAAGGTCCTGTTACACTGTGGTTCCTCTCTGTCTGTCTCTCCTCGAGGCTAGAACCACAAAACACACCATTCTTGGCCCTCAGGGTATCTTCTAAGAAAAACACACACATACACAGGATGAGGATGAGCATTACTTTTCATTTAACATATTGACATTTCCTTATTTTCATTCTTCTGGTGGCAGCAAATGCCACAGAATATGATTTACATCTTTCTCATCAAACAATTCACTGACCCCCTTATGCAATGTGCAGGGTTGCCAACTAATTTATTTAGGCTTTTTTTTTTTACATCTGTCTCTCCATGCACGTTCTTTTCTGTTTACCTGGCAAACCCTAAATCTCTCTGAGATCGAAATGTTGGCCCATAAAATTTTTTGGCACTGACTAGTAACTTGTTTATAGCATGTTTTGAGCCCTGTAATCCATCATCCCTATCAGATTGCGTCAGCAGCTGCATGAATGTGAGTGTAGGCTTGAACACGTCATGCTAGTAAAGTTTCTGAATTGAGATGAGTGAGGTTGCGTGAACCAGCAGCACTGAGAGGGGAACAGAAACAGACACTGCTTTCCTCTAACACCCACCGGAGCTAACAGGCTTTCAGCATAACGACCAAGAAAGCGAAGAGAGGAGGTGGAGAACTGGATCTTCAGATAAAGCTCTTGTCTCGTTGCCCATTGGAAGGCCCTGCAGTCACATCAGCCTTTGTGAGGGGGAGACAGAACGATCAGGCAAACAACTTGGCTTCTCCCCTTGGCAAAATGCTACGCCACAGAAAAGAGATAGAGATGAGGAGAAAAAGGCCTTCCCTCGCACTTGCTCGCTACTCTTCCTCTCACAATGCCGTATCTATCCAAATCAACACACTTGTCAGCCAGACAGCTATAAGCGATTTCCAATGCAGTTATAAAAGAGACCATTTCTAAGCTGAAAATGTGTGTCCTCTATTGTGTGTTTATGCATAGAAGTGAAGGCAGAACTTCTCTTTACCAGGGCTTATAATGGATGCAGATAAATATGAGAAGATGTGCATAGAAATATGTTGTCCCTGCCCAAATTGATTCCAACACTGTTGCTTGTGCAAAAGACGTTCACCCTAAAAAGCCACTCTATCTGGTATCAAGTCATCTTTAAGAAAACAAGTGAATCCAAACAATAGCATAAGATATGCTCTTCCTTTCCAATGCCAGTTCATTTTCTGTGCTACCAGGCTGTTAGCTGCATTTAATTCCAGGTGTAAGTGGCTCAGACTAAAACTAACAGAGGATAAAAACTAACTAACAACTTAAGTTAAAGAAAAAATTCTACTCACTTTCTTGCTGAGAGTTTGAAGACAAGATTGATATCACTCTCATGTCAGTTTTAAATAAAAATAGAGCCAGCAGCTAGCTTACTTAATTTAGAACATTGGGAGAAACAGCTACCTGAGATGTAGCCAAAGTCAGCCTCAGCTCAATCAACCAACTTGCACTTTTGAACCCCACTAATACAGTATGTTGTCCCATTTGTTTATTTATCTCTACCCATCAGTGTTTGTATCAAAAAAATAGAAATAGATGCAACAACAGAAAGTTTCTTCTTCTTCACTCAGAGCTGAAACACCTGATCAGTCATGTGAGTAAAATATTCCCTACGTTCCTTGAACTCATTTGGAAAAGGTGTTCCTATATTCCTTTAAGCGCACTAATTCTTTTTCGTAAAAAAAAAAAAAAAAGACGAATAACCGTTCTAATGTAAAATGTGCACAACAATAAACTGACACAAACTAGGGATGGAGTTGTGGCAGCATGGTAGCAAGACTGTTAACTCAGTTAAGCAAGATCAAAAATCAATATTGTTACTATTAAGTGATTACTTTGCATTTTAAATGATCTTTGGTGCTGTTGGGGTCTTGCAGTATAGAGTTGCAATCAAATCCAGTACAATGTAGGAGTGGAAAACACATCTACTTCAGATCTGGAATGTAAAATGTGCAGTCTGGTTAAGTTTCCTCTCAAATGTGTGTATTTGCTCTCGTAACAAGAAGGTGAGCTGTTTGAGGTCATTTGCCGTTTGTACAGGAAAACAGCAGGGTGTGTTTGTTTTTTGCTGTAACAACTGTTTATTACAAATAGAAGGTTAACTGAGAATTCAGGATGACCTGCCTCCTATGTCACACCCAACAGCACACATAAGGAACACATATTTACACAAACACATATGCCTCTGAGGGCCATTCTGGATTTGAACTGTAGTGTGTGACAATGACTGAGAACAAACAAACTTCAGTCTGCTGTGCAGGTTCAAACTGAAAATTTGTCTGCAGCTGCACTGTGGGAACTCTGGGAAGTCTGTGTTTAGTCAGTGTGGAAAGACAGACAAACAAATAGACAGGAGCTGTGGTTTTTCCAGATTAAAATACCTTTTTAAAGATATACTCATTTTGTTGCATGTCAACAAAGTTGATTATTTATACAATAAATTACTATTAAAATATACAGATACATTAAAACAAGAGATTATTATGAATAATGCATCAATGCGTAGCAGCATTTTACTGTTGTAGCTGGTCGAGGTGGATCTGATTTTATATTATCTCAACAGTTTGGTAGTTTAATCAAGTGGAACCTGTTCTGGAGGTTGGACCCCTCTAACTGGCTACAAGAAAAATCTGGGGTGTTATAAGATGGCTATTGGGGGAAAGACGAAAACATCAAGGTCTGTATACACAGGTTTGTAGTTTTCAGACTTTCCCCTAACTATTGCTTTGCTGTAGCCTTTTAGATAGGTTTATATTTTTGCCCTCAAACTGTTCAAATGAATGCATCTGAGGAATTTATAAGGAGAATCTCTCTTTGATGGAACTGCTAACAACTCATCTCGAACTCAAAAAGGGAGTTTCAACTTTTTTGTTGTGAGTCACAAAGAGAGCTCTGGTTAAACCCTGAGATTTGTTTCAATAGAAACTCTTAATCTGAACAGTAAGGACTAACAACTGGTGCCAGATAAATGTAGTGGAGTAAAAAATACACCATTTCTTTCTAAAATATGGTAATGTAAATATATTCTGAGCCAGAGCTGATCCTGGTTGTGTGTGAGGACTTTGCCAGAGGCTGTATATGTGTTTGTTTGTGTAAACTGAGTCACCTGTTCACTGGAGCCCTCTTGTTGAAGCGAGTCACTTATTATTTAAGACCCGGCTTTTCTGCACTGCTAATATGCTCTGTCGGCTTGTCTCAATGCTGACACACAACTGTACAATATGCACACATACAGGCCTTGCGTTTACATTTATTTTAGTAAGTATCTGACCAGTTTTATATTATAGCTTACAGCACTGAAGACTGGCAGAGCTGGGAGAAAATTGTATTTAATGAATAGAAGCATTATATGTGCTACTGTAACAGTGAGCGTGTCATGTTTTTGTATGAAATTGTATTGTATGTACTGTACATGTAAATGTAAATGTAAATTTGTAATTTGGCTGAATCAAGATGCAAACACTGCCATATCTGCAAACTCACTGACATATTTGTGGGATTTGGAACCACAAATTCAATTTTTTTTAATGTCTCTTTATGGTCTCTAACAACTCCTGAGGAAAGGTGTTCTGTCTTGGACTTCAAAATGCTCAATTATTTTCACAAAATAGTGAAATTAATAGTGGTGTTGGCTGTGTTTTATTTCAAGTAAGTAAACTGATAAATGACATACAAGACCAACAAATTAAAATTCTTCTAGTTTTTTACCACTGTGCAAAAATAGTATAATGTGTATAACAATAAATTATTTTAAATTTCCCCACCAAACACATTCCAAAGTACATAAAAATAATATGACTAGTATTTTACCTAACATGATTTTTTCATAATAGAAAGTTTTTAAAATGCTGATAAAGGGAAGGAAAAACATATACACTTTTGTCCCTGATTGAGAAATTCTGGATCTATAAAAGACTTGCAACAGTTTGCATCAAGGCGGCTAGAGTTAGAGGAAACATGGGAGATAACCAGTTACAACTTACACTGAGCCTCAGGTTAGACCTAAACTCAGAATATCTGCTACAATGTTACAGTCTAGTCACATTGTGATAGCTGACCACTGAAATCTTAGCCAATCAAATTATAGATATACCAAAATTTAGGATGTTAATTCTACAAGTGGAAGTGCACAGATATCCCCTCCTTTAGTAGAGGAATGTGAAAACAATTCTTACAAACTTGGAACCGGTAGAAGACAGTACAGACCAGGTCAGACATTTTAAACTGCACTGACATCCATTTGTTAAGTCTCAAAAGTGAAAAAGGAAGAGAACACAAATGTCGAAACTGATTGAGGTTAATATTCATTGGTGCTTTAACTTCTTTTCTTTTTATATTTGTCCATAATCTTACATTTTTTTCCTATTTTTCATTAATTCAACTTTATTCAACATTCTTCCCTCCCTATTTTTGCAGATATTTTTTCCCTTTACTTCCTTCCTTCTTCACTTCCTTTCCTCTATTCCAGCTGTCATTGCTCCTTTTACCTGTCTCCCTCCTTCTCTGCAAAGCTCTTGTCCAAGGCAAGGACAAGCTGTAGGTGATGGTGGTAAATCATCGAGGACATAATTAAGAGGCTTATGAGCAGGAGTGTGCGTGTTAGGCATCAAATTAGAAATAAAAAGGCAGCATGTAAAACGGGCCTCATAGTCACACAAATGCACATTTTCATTCACACACAAACACACAGACACTCAGCCTTCGGGCTCTGACCTTATACAGTGGAGTTAAATATCTCTCTTGCCTCATTTAGTTGTGTGCAAGTACACACAAAAACACACAAATACACGAATAGGCTGCCTTCTGGTGTGTTTTAAGCACCAATGAAGGACTCATCAGATGTTCATCTAGTTCCCTCAAAAATTTGAATGTTTTCTGCTCACCCGTTGGCCCTTGAAGCCTCCGTGAGGAATTGTGTGTGTGTGTGCGTGTGTAATCAGGAACTCGGCTTGATCCCCTCTGGTATGTGCTTTCAGGAGTGTTTGTGAAAGGGCAGCAGCACAGCCTGAAGTAATGACAAAAAATGGGTCTTTGCTGGCTTTTCCTGCTTTAAAAAATCTTCAGAGTGAGGTGTTTAAATGCTCTGATATTAAAGACTTTTTTTAACATTTTACATTTTGTTTAAAATGAATTTTTATTTAATTTGGGTGAAAAAATGTCATGTACAACCAGCAGAAGGAACCTTAAGGTGGAGCCACAAAAAAAAAGGTACTGGTTATGTAAAGCTTCTAATTCAATTTTAAAAACATTTGTCCAGAACATAATTTTTTTTTTAATCAATACTATAAATTATATCATCTTTGAAAAATGTTTGAATTTAACATGAAAATTATTCTGTTAAACATGATCTGATTGAATTCTCTTTTGTGCTATTAAACACAGGTGAAAGCCTGAGGAAATACTCCGGTTTAGATTGGTCAGACATTATGATTATTTTCTTACCACTGCCTGTGACGGCCTGGGCTTCGATTTCATTAGCTTTCCTCTTGGCCACATCCGCTAACACCACCTCGCCCTTATCACTTGCAACAAAATGGAGATCCTTTGAAGGTAATGCAAGAAAGAAAGAAACGTTAACGTTAATCTAAAATGAATCTAGGCTTCCATGACAATAGGTTGTTTTTTTGAGGAGCTGGGGGGGTTTGGCGGGAAAAGGAAGAAACAGATGAAATGACAGAAAAAAGGAGCTGTTTGAAGCCAAACATCAGAAAGAATACCGTTTGGATGAAATGCCGGTTACTCCAGAAACTTTGAAATCAAGCTCGCCATCCCCCCTTCACACACATACCCTCATCTCTTCAGTTTTGAACTAAGGAGGATGTTATCTGTCACATTTCAAAAGTGGGAGAGGAGGCGAGGGACTGTTCACCTTTCAGAAACGCTGGTATTCTCTCTTTTTAGAGAAACATATCCAGCCGAGCACATTACTATATATCAGCCTGCCACAATATTGGAAACAGCGTGTACTTTCTGTATCTCTAAGAGTCCTGCAGAGCCATAAAACAGATGATATTGCTAAATGATGTCTAAGGATGGCTGTTTCAAGGCTCAGTATTGGCAAACTATTCATTAATAACCACACAGCATCAGACAGCTGTTTTATGCTGCTCAGTGCAATAAACAAGGATAAGGTCTTCTAGTCTATTTAAATACTTGTAAAAATACAGATATATTCTTAAACTTTAGTCTTAATACATTTTTTTAGTCTGCTTGTACTGTGAAGAACATGTAATGTGTTCTAAATCCATACTGATTGAATTCTAAACAGGTTTTGATTGTGTAACACAATATAGTCTTTAAAATTGGGGCAAAATCACTACTGCTTTATGATTTAACACTGGTTTTGTTTAAAAAGATTGCATTGAATATGAACATTTTTACTGTATGACACAGCTGATTTAGATCACGTGAAAAATCTGTTCTAAATGATGGTCTAATCTCTACCAATGACGGACAATTATAATGCATTTCTCAGTTTAGAGGGCAAACGGATCAGCATCATGATAACAGAACTGACATAAATGAAATGTCACTCCCTTAACAACAATCAACATGTTGCCCTAGCTGCTCCAGTGACGCCTGTCACTAACGAGATGTTAAGGCTAAAACTGTAGTGGTCAGACTGTCACCTTAAGTGGAAAGCAGGGACAAAATATGCATACTATGGTAAATACAAAAAAAAGTAAGTAAGACAGACAATAAAACGTATTAATACATTAAGAAATGTGGCATTAATGTAAAAGACTTAACACGCACCCACTTAAACTTGAACAGAGAGTGACTCACACCCTTATCCTGGCACCAGACAAGGGACTGCACAGGGTTGCAAGGTTTCCAAAGACCAAGTACAAGGCCTGAGGGGCCATCAAAGGGGTACATACAGCGTGTTAAGGAGGGTCTTCCGCCTCAGCGACATCACAGGGCATCAGTGCCATGAGTCAGATTTGCTACGGATAAACCTTAGCTCTCTAAAGGCAGCCCCCAGCTGAGACTTCACCCCCATATTGTAACCCAGCTTTTGTACCCCTGTATTATTGAAAAAAAAAAGAGGGGTTGCCAGTTTCCAAAAGAGGCAGAGAGAGATTGAGGCAGCAAAATAGGGGGAGTAAAAGAGAATGGGGGAGAGGTGCTGAAATTGTATGAATGGGAGCAGATTGGGTAATTATAGTGTGGTGACTGCCCTCTGTGGAAAGGAGTAGTGAGGAAATGTGAAAATGGCTGACAACAAAATGGCCTCAAAAGAACCTAAATCGGCTCCCAGGAATGAGGAGGCTAATTCAGCCACGGTGAACAAGGACATGGTCTCTCAATTAGATATGAGTGAGGCTTCCTAATTGATAACAAACAGAGCAGAAGAAGATTAAAACAGTTGAGAAGGAGAGGAGACATTACATTGAACTGACATTAAGGTGTGAGAGAGAGAAAGAAAAAGAATATCAGAGAAAGGGTGAGACAGATGACGAAGAAGTCATAAAAGGCATGAGGAAGGCAACTTTCACAACATGAGTTTTCATGAGAGAGAGAAAGAGAAAGAGAGAGAGAGAGAGAGAGAGAGAGAGAGAGAGAGAGAGAGAGAACGAGAGAGAGAGTACCGTAGGAAGACTGTATGACAGAACAATATAAACATTTGAAACTGGGCCGCTTTATTCCAGCTTAGCTCCTCATAATACTATCTAAATCTGGAGAGAGGGACCCTGAGAAAGAATAGACAAATGAACGAATGTAAAATTAGAGAGAGAGAGAGAGAGAGAGCGAGAGAGAGAGAGAGAGAGAGAGAGAGAGAGAGAGAGAGAGAGAGAGAGAGGAGTATAGAGAGAGAGAGAGAGAGAGAGAGAGAGAGAGAGGAGTATCAGCCCGACTAAGAAGGGATAACAATAATACTGCATATAAAACCATCAGATATTACACCTCTTATTCCCCAGCACTCAAATGCGACACTAATCTTATTTATATAACAGCTTTAGGGGTTGCAGTGTCTGATAAAGAGGGGCATTTTAGTGGGACATTTTTGAGGAGTAGAGGGTAAGACAGGGGGGAAATGTAGTGGACGCAAAGAGCCCATTCTCGACAAATACTTGGGTTGCTTCCAAATAAATCAGGGATTAGGTTAACTGGCAAACAGCAGCACCTACATTAACAGACAAACATGAAATTTCACTATGAAGGCAATACTTAATGAGTAAATGATGACAGGACTTTGGACATAGTCTCTGTGTTTCTTCCAGGACACATTTCTTGCTGCACAATTGAAAAATATCAGCATTAAAAGGCCGCTCTACAAGGGAGAAGCCTTCTTGATTCTAAGGGATGGACATCAAATCATCATGATTAATTCTGAGAATCTCAGGCTTCATCTCAACCCTTGGAAATACCTCAAGTAAATGTGCATCATCTGCATTTAGCCCATTAAACGAAGGAATGAGAGAAATACATCAATAACATTTAGTTTAAGAAATTTAAAACAGGTAAGACTTTTTGTCTTTTTTGGTCAGGTAAGACTCATTGGTCATTTTGATGGTAGTGTTTGGTAGCGATGGTAGTGTTTGACTCATGACATTGACAGGGAGACTGGACACAAATCAACATGGGTACAAACATAATGTAAATGTGAAAACACATATTTACTATTTAACATAATCCCCAGCGTCAGATGGGGGCGGGGGGATATGGGGGTGACACCAACAGACACAGCTTGCCTTACTGCTAGCATATCTAACAAATAGTACAATCCTTCATTGGGGAACAAAAGGGCCGGTGTCAGATTGGGCTATCACACAATTTGATTTAATTAGTGAGCTACATCAAGAGCCAAAGAACCAATAAGAAGACTAGAAAAAAAAGGGGAGGGAGGTGAAAAAAAAAAAATCTGTCATCAGTTCGACTTGCCTGACGAATGACCAAATTGGTTACATTATCAACTCTTTATTAAAAGGCTAATTAGGGAGATCCAGAACAGCCATTTGTGGAAAAAAAGTCAATGATTCAGTAATCCCTTACTTCTACCACTACATACGCCCTCCAATCATTACCCGCTTCCCAAACACACCCTTGCACCAGCTCCTCCTCCCCCTCAATTTAGCTCAACACTAAAGTGTTTCATTATAAAAGCTTGGAGGACCTTTATTGTTAACTGGGAAACAATAGGTTTGAATGGGTGTGGGTTTGGAGATAGCTAGGCATTTCTACGGGTGGAGAGGGTGTGCATCTTATCTGTCTGCATGTCTTATTGTGTCCATTTTATCAGGTTGATGGCATATTATTGAGTTTGTTGTGTATGTTTGGAAGTTGGAAAGAATTTAGTGAAGGTGGGGGTTGCCCTCATTAACCCCATCTACCTCAATTCAATCAGCTGACCAGCAGGTTAAAAAATAACACAACCTAATTGGAGCAAAGGACCTAACAAGGGGTGAAATGTCAATGTCCTTTTTCTCCCTCTTTCTCTCTGTCACTCTCTTCAGATGACTAATTGCTGCTCTCTTCGTTGCTGACTTTAGAAAAAGTACTTCAAAATAAATACTTGCTGCTAGAATTCTTTATTTTTATAGATTTCGGATGAGAAGTATTTGCTGTTGTGTCTGTTGTGCCAATTCTAAGGAAATTATAAAAAAACAATCACATGTGTCATTTGATTATGAATTTGGCAGCTTTCCTGCTAATTTATATTCAGAATAACTTCACAAAACATAACTTTATGTCTAAAAAGAGCCTGGAAATGTCATATATACTTTGGTCATAAAACAAAAAACAAAAAACATCCGTTGGCTCTCACATGCAGCATTAGAATGACAGCATGCTCAAAAAGCCGAAATGTACTCAAAATCTGTTAGCTGTCTGTTAGCTGAACCACTGGACCGCAACGCACCAACTTCACACAATCAGGCTTAAGGATCAAACACTTCACACAGTGATGTAGATGATTTCGTTAAGGGTGCCTTCTTTAGTTTACGGATTCCTGAAATGGTGCCTTATTTACATCATATACCACCAAATATCACCAGTTTGATGGTTTGTAGATTAAACTTTCAACTCTTAAAAGGAATATAGGAATGCTCATCAGAGAGATCCAAACTACAGTCGTAGGGATGGAGCAAAAATTATTTTAATATTTTCAAATCAATTACCAATATTTCGACAAGCCTTCTTCAGGGTAATGCTTATATTACCAATTATAATAACTCTCCTATTGTATACATAACACCTTCTTTAATTGTACTTTTTATGTTTTAATTATTCACTTGCACTCAATATGCTATTTCTGTTTAGTCCTAATAACGATTTACAAAAATTTCAACAATAAAATATTAGAAGCTCTAAGTTCGTGCATACAAACACCTATGAGAATCTGCCTTTCATCTGTCAGCTGTTATTTTCGATTATACAGAAACTACTGGATGGACTTCAGTGAACATTGGTGGGAGGATTGGGAATGGGCCAATGAAGAACATTAAATTATGATTAATAATAGAGGATTTAACACATACATGCATCTGATTGCATGTGTAGCTATGTGACTGGAGCATTTTTTGGCCCTGTTTGGCACAGGCTCGCATGGTGTTGTAGGCTACAACCATCATACGATACCATTCACCACCATCTCTGTCTTCTTCTTCTGTTTGTCTTACTCATCTCTCCATACTTCCAAAGTTTCTTTGCTCATTTTCCATTTTTTTTTCATACAGCTTTCCATCTACACCACTACCTCCCTCTCCTCCGCTCCTCACTGCCCCCCACACCTCCTTCCTTTGCGCTCTTTCAAGGTCCACAGGCTTGACTCCGCCTTTTCAATTCGGCTTCCCAGCAGCACTACTTAGTGGGGAGGTAATTGGAACCACTGCTATCGGTGTGATTGAGGGAGCGAGAGAAGTGTGTGTGTGTGTGTGTGTGTGTGTGTGTGTGTGTGTGTGTGTAAAAGGGTCTGTATTAATGTTTAAGGTGTTTGTGAAGCATGAAGCAAAAGGGGCCCCATGAAAAAGGGGGTCAAACACATAGAAGAGCATTTCAGCATGAGTGGAAGAAAGAGTGAGTTAGAGGGAAGATGAGGTGAAGGCTGAGACCATGGAGGTTGTGAAAAGATAGGGGTCCATACTGGGATCACATCTGCTTTCTGACAAGCAACACACACACAAGCAAGCGCAAGTTAGGTGAGTATAATGGTGAAAGAACAATTAAAATACATTATATAATATTGAAGAAGGTCCAGTTAATTGAAAAAAATGCTTGTAATGAATTAGCTTTTACCAAAGTAGTTATGCTAAATTAACTAAAGTTGTTTTCTTTTTTTTCGGGGCTCTCTTGTTTTGTTTTTTTTTTTTTGCAAAAATTTAACCTTGTCTACTATAAGGCAATAAGCTTCCTGGCTAATATAGCTGTCAGGAAAGGTACCAACTGAAACTCCACAAGAAATGATAAAACAACTTATATGTAAACAGCACAACAAACATATCTAACGTTCCTTGATAGTCTGCCATTGGATACCAAAACATTTTACAAGTGACATTACTGCTGACAGCTGGCAGGATACAAGATTTAAGATGATAAAATGCCTTCTGAAGGTCATTTTAAAGAGAGTGAATTCAGTACTTCTTAAGACTGTCCAAAACCTGTGGAAACTCTGCTATCTAGTGAGATGAAGAGGAAGGTTTTGAGTAAGTTTTCCCACTTTTTGTTTCTGAGTGAGTAACAGATTTATCACTCTTTATATTAGCAGATCATTTTTCCTTTCAGGTTTATACATTACTGGATGGACCAATTTAACAATTGAGAATTTGACAATAATGATGGCAACATTATTTCTCAAGAAAGAAATGAAGATGAAAAAAAAAAATTATTTACTTCCCACTCACCATGAACAAATCTCTATCTTCTAAATCTACAGCGAGGAGGAAGGCCTTCTCAAAGCGCTGGTGTCTGCAGACAAAGTAGAGACTTTTAAAGAGCTGATAGAAAGAAAAGAAGAACAATCATCAATCTAGAAGCACACTCCTTGGATATAAATGTATACAGTATGTGCAAAGATCAACAGTATGTGTTTCTTTCTTCTCTTAGTCTGCACACACACGTACACCTGAATCCACTCAGATCCACACACATTTCTGCATACAAAGCTGTCAATAATTGAATGGAGAGTAGCTGACCCTCTTACTATTATCAGAATTAAAGCTGGGAGAGAGTGTGCTGCTCTCCCAGTAAAAAACATCTCAACTATCCCTGTCTGGAGCCAATATAAAACAAACACAAACAGGGACACGCAGTGGGGGGTGGGGGTTCCTTCATTTGATGTTAACTGAGAGAAAAAGAATGCAGGTAGGCGATAAGAGAGGAGAGGAGGATGGATGCCAAACTCCAGCTCTGCTACAGAAGGGCAGAAAGAAAAAGGTGAAGAAACAGGAGGTAATTGCAGGATGCAGAGCAATGAGCGGCAGTGTGTGGGAACAACACGGTCTATTTCAGTCAAACAGGCATTTCAAAAGGCTCTAATGGTAGAAGGGAAAATGAAACAGAAGTCTAAACAGTTGCATGTGAGGTGCTTTACCTTATGAATGACTCAAAGCTGCATCAGTGTGTGTGTCTGAAGAAATTCAAAAGCTATGTCCTTCTTAGATTTTTTAAAATAGCTATAGTGAGCTGTAAATAAGCAGTATTAAATTGTATTTTCAATGGATGTCATTTTCTGAAAAAACTTTTATGGATGGTATTGCTCTTTCTTATTCTACAACCTTTTCCTGATAATAAAATGTTCTACTAATGTCTTACAAAAAGGAATTTATATTTTATGGAGGATTATGATGTCCATGTACTGAATGTACTAAAATGCATTTAGATGACTCTAAATTTTGACACCACCTGAAGAGTATGGTTAAATAAAGTTAAATAATGACCATAACACCAGCATAGAGATGGACTCACCTGAGGAGGTGGTGAAAAAAGCGTCGTGCGTACTTGCTGATTGGTTCCCTGTACTCAAGTATCACCACATCAGAGTGAGGGGCAGGTGGGGCATAAAAGACAGCCAGAGCCACTTCAAGTTGGGCTATACGCAACAGAAAGACAATAAAATTAATAAATTACAACAACATTTATATTTTGATTTATACATGTTAGTGAACTTCTTATATATAAATGATTCCAAAAATGTATCTAGAGTTCAGCCAGAAAAAAGTGCTAATTTAACAGCAAAATTTAAACAGAAAGTAAATGGCTTGCATTTTATATAGTGCCTTTAAGTCCATTTGATTTGATATCTCAAAACACTTTAAAAGGTTTGTCACATTCACCAATTCACACACCAACGGTGCAGCATTGGGAGCAATTTTGGGTTCAGTGTCTTAACAAAGGACACTGACTACAGCGGTCAGGAACAGAACCACCAATCCTCCAATAAGAGGATGACCTGTTCTACCCGCTGAGTCAAGTACAATGTAAATAGGAATCTACATAGAAAAGCAACCTTTACGTTAAAATGGCTTATAAAGTGTTAAAGCCTGCTCATCTAACAAAACAATTTGCATTTTTACAATAATGTCTTCCTGCTCTCTGGTATTCAGTCTAACATTACAAAGGCAGAAAAAACAAAATAGCCATTGTTTTGGATTAACTAATAATGTTTGATTAAAACAGCGAGACAATTCTAAATTTACAGAAATCTCTTTAAAATTTCAGTCAATCTGATATGAAGTACTGGTCTCACCCTCTCTCTGTGCATTCAGCTCAATCCTCAGCAGGTGGTTAGTGACTGAGCTCAGGCCTCGGTAGCACTCGTCTCCCATAATGCTCCAGTCCATGGCTTCTAGGATGCCGAGGGCCTCCCTGACCTGGCCACAACGCAGTCGCTGCTGTAGTAGCACCCCATGATCTATAATGCCCCCACTCAGAGCCCCTGTCACATAAAGTTAAAAATGAACAAATTCAGTACACAGCAGAACCCGAGGAACTGGAAAAAATATAGTAACAATTGCGTTATGAGATCTAAAATCAAATCAAACAGCATCAGAAATATTTCCATTCTTGTTTACTATTTATGTTATCTTCATTTCTTTTAGCAGTTTTGATTTCCTTTTACATGTGTTAAGTTTAAAGGTTTCCTTAGGAAATGCTGATATTTCAATTGTTAAGAGTAATTAGTATGTAAAGATTCATTGCTTTTTTATGTATATATTTAAGAGATGTTTCTCTTCAGTTAATCCAAAATGCAGCAGCGCGTGTACTGACTAGAACTAATATCAGAGACCATATTTCCCCCATACTGGCTTCTCTCCACTGGCTCCCAGTTAAATTCAGAATAGAATTTAAAATCCTTGTCCTCACCTACAAAGCTATTCATGGTCAGTCACCATCTTATCTTAAAGAGCTCATAGTACCCTATCGCCCATACAGAACCTTACGCCCCCAGGATGCAGGGTTATTGGTGATCCCAAGATTCTCCAAAAGTAGAACGGGAGGCAGAGCTTTCAGCTATCAAGCTCCTCTCCTGTGGAACTATCTTCCAGTCTTGGTACAGGAGGCAGATACACTCTCTGATTTTAAGAACAGGCTTAAAACCGTCCTTTTTGATAAAGCTTATAGTTAAGGCAGGCCTATCTAGCCCTTAGTTATGCTGCTATAGGCTTAGATTGGTGGGGGAACATCCCATGATGCACTGAGCTCTCTTCTCTCCCCCCTCTGACTCCGACTCCTTCTCTGCTCCTCTAAATGTCCATATCCTTACACTAACTTTACTTCTTCCCCGAAGTCTTTGTGCTTTATCATCCTGCAGGTCTTTCTAGGTCGCAGTGGGAGCTGCTGCTGTGGTCCTGCCTGATACCTACAGCCCTCGTTAGGACAGGAGATCCTGTGACTTGGATCCTTGGCTGGATTTCCAAGTGCAAATCAGGATCCACAGATTACAATGGCTTCTGGACCTATAGACTACACCTGCTTCTGGATCATTACACTTCACATATCCCTGGATTTATAGATTCCACATACTCCTAGACTCAGTGACTACATCAGCAACACTCAGATCTTGCTACATGGACTATAATGACTCCTGGACCAACAGAATACACCTGCGTCTGGATCACTAGACTTCCCATACATCCGGATTTATAGATTCCACAGACTCTTGGACTCATGGATGTTTTATATATCCTACGTAAACTGTTATCATGTTGTTGTGTTCTGTACAAGTGACATCTATTGCACGTCTGTCCGCCCTAGGAAGAAGGATCTCTCCTCTGTGGTTCTTCCTGAGATTTCTTATTTTCCCTGTTTAGGATTTTTTAAGTTTTTCCTCACTCGGCTCGAGGGTCTAAGGGCAGGGGATGTCACATCTGTACAGTTTGTCAAAGCTCAGTGAGGTAATATGTAAATTATGATTTTGGGCTATACAAATAAAATATGATTTGATTTGATTTAAATATACCCTACTTGATTTATATGTAGGTTGAAATCTAGAAAAAAGCTAAATATTAATTTTTGCCTGATTTCCCAAAGCTTTGATACAGTGCAGACAATAATCTTCACTGTGTGTGACCCAGCAGAATACCCTTCAGCACTTACTTAAGCTAAGTAGGTGTGCAACGGATGTGTCTAAACTCTGAAGCAGCACTATTTTGCTTAGACTGGCATTGAATTATCAATCAATTAGCAGGGGAGCCTGCTGATCCCTGGTGTGTACACTGTAACATGGATTTTATTCAAATGCTACACACACAGATCTTTAACTTTGTCTGAGATCAGAGTTGACTAATGAGGACATTTGAAAAGAGATGAATGATTATCCTTTTCTGTTTCTGAAGGAAAAGTGTTCGCTCGTTAGTAGAGGTGATGCTACCAGTAAAAGGGCATAGGTACAGGTGTTTTTCACTACTTTGCTACAATCTGAGAATGAGGGTATTGAATACCAGTGGTCCATTACAGTCACTTGATCGCGATGATGCAACAGTGGAATCAATGACCACCTTACTGTATTTTGAGAAACAGTGATGTGTGTTGAAGCAGTGCCCAAACTTTCCATAAAAAAGGCATGCTGCATGTAATATTCTGAAATTTTGGAAGGTAAATGATCTTATTTATTCACTAAACTAAATTTGGGCAAAGGTAGTGACAAATTTCTGGAGTGTAGGGGATCACTATCAGCGGTACTGTCAATGGGCCAGGCTGCATGCAGGCCGAGTCACCACTGGCTCTTGTACAATTAAATCAAGTTGTGTGTGTTTATATGTGTGTATTTGTGGGTGTGAGAGCGAGAGAGAGTATATACAAGCTCTTTAAATTGCAATTAGCAAGCCCCAAAATCCCCTAAAGAGAGAGCTAATGTGCCTAATACATTAGCTGAGTGTAATGCAGTTTTTGTGTGTGTGACTGTGTGTGTGCATTTGTGTAGAGGTTAACGCCTTCTAGGAGGTGTTAACGTCTGCTAGAAGCTAACTCTAATCAGAGACAATAGGTCTTTGTGGCGGCAAGGACAAGTCAATTTTGTCCCACACCTGTCTACACTACCTTATTTGATCGGTGTCTGTGTGTGAGACATAGAAAAAACAATGAGCAGCAGCAGGATCATTCTGTACAGCACACACAGGTAGATTTCAGAGACAAAAAAAAAAAAAGAGTTCCACTAAAAGGATAATATTGTCAGCTGACCATTAAAATCCTTGTTAATATTAAAAAGTTGATTAATAACACTATTGTGGGTTTGTGTGTAATCATTTAGTATACTTCAGTTTCATTTTGTGCTGCTTCTTTTCAGGTTTTGCATTAGTAATCAATATAAGCTGCCAAAATAAACAATACAACAATGATTGTTTTAAAGTCAAATTGTTGCTTTGAATAGTCTTGACTTAAAAAAAAAGTGGTTTACAAAGAATTCTACATTCAATTCAAGCAAGCCCCTGCTTGTGCAGGGGAGGCGAAAAACCACCTTTATGTAACTTTGATGCCTGTTTGGCAAACATTTTTCTGCTCAAAGATGTAACAAAAGTAAATATCAAATAAAAATACACTAGTTTGGGTTCTCTTGTTTGTTTTCTACAGTAGTTAGAACCAGTTATGTAACTCTTCTTTAAACAAAAACAGCATTTAACTGAATTCCCATCTCTACAATAAATAAGACATTTTTCGTGCATGTCTTGCTGCGCATTTCCTTGTGTGCCCTTCCACAGCCTGTACCGATGCAGGCCCAGCCGCATCTACTGTGTGCCCAGATGAGATAACTCAGTGCTAGCAGGAGGGTGGGGGTAGGGTGGGTATGGGGACCACGGAGGGTTGTCTCCTATGGAAAGAAGAGAACTTGGATTTCGGCCAAGTCTTTCTTCTTTGTCGCCTCCCGACTCATTCCTTCTGTCATGTAGCAGGCCTTATGAAACAAGTCAATACAGAGAAAGAGCGCAAGAAAAACAAACAAATGAGTTGGTGTGTATGTGTGTGTGTGTGTGTGTGCGTGCATAGAAGAAAACACGTGTGTGTGGAAGGAAGAATTATCATGGCGAAAAGACGTGCAGTGACTTTCTTCATCAAAACCTTGGCAGACGATCAGAGGAGAAGCTATTGTTGGAAGACACACTCCCCTTTCCATGTGCACACAGGAAAACACACACTATTTCTACCTTCCTCCATCCACCCCCTCAACCCTGCTTTCAAACTTCAGCACAGAGCTGCGTGCGACTGTCACATCGTCTTTCCAAAGCCACAATTAAAGATGCAGAATGTGTGTAGGTGTAAGCGTGAGTGAGACTGTATGAGTGTGTGCAGCTGCTTTGAAAAAAAAAAAATTTGATTGGCAAACTTTATCTGGGGGCCCCGAGGGACTGTGTAGCCACTGTAAACGATTTATCGGAAAAATGCATCCCAGAATGCACCTGGGGGCTCTTGCCCCGGGGTGATTATTGAATGACCTCTGTGAGCGTGACTCCCGCTAACCTTCCTGCCCGTCAACAAATTAACTTTCCTTAGCAGTGAAGAGGTCGACCCCTTCAGCAGCCATATTTACCCAGCTGGGTACAGACATAGTGTCAGATCCAAAACAGTGTCTAAACGGACAAGAGTGACTTCATTAGGAAAAGATGACTATGATATTGTGGAAGGTATGTCAATTTGTTTCTATTGGTGCAGCTCATCCCTCGTTGTAGTGTTCATTTTAGAAATCTAAATAAACTGTGTTGCTCTAAAGGTTTTGCACATCAGAAGCATTTTGTTCATGCAGTTTATTCACATTTAATTCCGTTTTTTTAACCTGAAGTTAAACTCAAGGTTTCGCACCAGCAATGTAATTTTGCTAAGCCAAATTGGCTTTTATTTTTCTGACCATTTTTACAATTTTTTTCAAAACTTAACTTTACATGACAACACATCTGGCCAGTCGAAAAGGTCGTAATTGCTACATCCTATTCATAACATTCAACATGGCGGACTGCCTGATTGTATCCTAGCACCTGGTTTTATTTGATAAAAAGGAGAAACACGTCCATTTGATATCCAAAACTGTTTTTTAGAATTTGCCCAATTTATTTGTAAAATAGTTGCCCCTTATGTGAATAGACACACCAAAGTTTGCATCTTTGCCATTTTTTTGCCATTTATTCACATTGATCTTGGTGTGCAAAGGCCTTAAGAAAGCATCATAAAGAATACATTATCTAACTTACTAGAGATTTGTACATTTAGTACATTTTTCTACATGACCTTATAATAGTCCAGAGGCTGATGTGAGCTGCAGATTTTGTTTCTATGTATGTAAGTTGTAGCACACACTGTGCATAAATCACAATGGGGGACTATTGAAATGATCATGCTAGTTGATTAACAAAGAGCTGAAAAAATAAAAAAAATGATCAATTAATAGCCAATCAACATTTAATCAAAAAAGAATTATCTGCTGGATGCATCTTTAATGTTCAGTTTTTTCTTCCTCAGGTATTGTAATTCATTCGATATGGAATCAAATTTAAAGCTGCCGGCAAAGAGTAAGCGTAAATACAGTAAGATTATAATTCATGTCGGCGGTAATGACGTTCGGTTACGTCAGTCGGAAGTCAGTGAAGTTAATGTTGAGTCGGTGTGTGCTTTTGCCAAAACACTGTCGGACTCCGTAGTTTTCTCTGGTCCTCTGCCTAACCGGACCAGTGACGACATGTTTAGCCGCACGTCATCATTCAACCACTGGCTGTTGAGGTGGTGTCCAGCAAACGACGTGGGCTACATTGATAATTGGGAAGACCTGGTCTAATTAGGGAGAAGGCATCCATCCTACTTGGGAAAGAGCTGCTCTCATTTCTAGAAATATGGGCAGATGTATTAGTCAGCCAAATTGACAATTTAGAGTTGAGCGCAGGAAGTAGAGTTGCAGTCTTCGCGCTTCATTTAGAGTCATTCGCCTACAACCCCATAGAGACTGTGTCTGTCCCCCGTCTACATAAATTCTTTAAATCAAATAAAAAAGGTTCACATAGGAACTTAATAAAAATCAACACCACTAACGAGGAGGTTTACAAAATAAAGAGAATTGAATGCGGACTCTTGAATATCAGATCCCTATCATCTAAAGTTGTATTAATAAATGAGCTTATATCACAAAATAATATTGATTTATTCAGCCTTACTGAAACTTGGCTGTGCCAAGATGAATATGTAAGTCTTAATGAATCCACTCCTCCCTGTCACACTAACACACACATTCCCAGAGACACTGGCAGAGGTGGTGGAGTTACAGCCATTTTCAAATCTGCCCTATTAATAAGCCCAAAAAAAATTTTTGTTACTTTAAAAATCCCATTCTTAGCATTTCTGATCAACCATGAAAACTCTGCAACCAACTATGTTTGTTATTGTGTATCGAGCACCTGGACCCTACACTGAATTTTTATCTGATTTATCTGATTTATTTTCAGAGTTTCTCTCAACCCTGGTCCTTAAAACAGATAAAATTATTCTTATAGGTGACTTTAACATCCATGTAGACGTTGAAAACGACAGCCTTGGTACTGCATTTCTGTCATTGTTAGAATCATTGGGCTTCTGTCAGTGTGTACAATAATTAACTCAAATTTTTAATCACACCCTTGATCTTGTTCTGATATATGGAATTGACATTGAGCACTTAAAAGTCTCTGCGCAAAATCTGCTTTTATCAGATCACTGAGCTCTCTTCTCTGCCCCATTTGACTCAGACTCCATCTCTGCTCCTCTAAATGTCCATATCCTTACACTAACTACACTTCTTCCCCGGAGTCTTTGTGCTTTATCATCCTGCAGGTCTTTCTAGGTTGTGGCGGGAGCTGCTGCTTGTGGTCCTGCCTGATGCCTACTGCTCAAATTAGGACAGGGGATCCTGTGACTTGGATCCATGGCTAGATTGCCCAGCCTGAACCATGGATTACAATGACTTCTGGACCACCATACTATACCCACACTATATCTGGATTTATAGACTCATATGGACTCAAACATCCTTATTAAACTGTTATTGTCATGTTGTTTTTTCTGTACAAGTGACATCTATTGCACGTCTGTCCATCCTAATAAGAAGGATCCTTCCTCTGTGGTTCTTCCTGAGGTTTTTTATTTTCCCCGTTTAGGGTTTTTTAAGGGTTTTTTCCTCACCCGGTTCGAGGGTCTAAGGGCAGAGGGTGTCACATCTGTACAATTTGTTAAAGCCCAGTGAGATAATGTGTAAATTGTGATTTTGGGCTATACAAATAAAATTTGATTTGATTTGATTCATGTTTGGCTATTAGTAACTTAAAAAAAAAAAAATCTTATTTAACCCACCTAGTCTGAATCTCAAGGCAGCAAGTGGTCCTCCATGAAAGGCCAACATCAGAATATCTGTCCCCTCTGGACCTCTTTCCAGGCTTGTTCCCCACTGCAGTCCCTCCAGTCCCTCACAGCAGCCGGAGTGCTGAGCTAGTCTTAGCGTGGCAGCTGAAGCTACATCCTCTGCTATCAATGCCATGCTAACAGGTGCCAAGCCCACATCAAAGCACATCAGTTCCCCCTGACCACCCCCTACCACGACCATGGCCCCAGCAGGGTGCCAGGCAAGGATGGTGGGAGGCACGGGGCAGGAGGCCAGGAGAGAGACCCCCCGCCGCTGGTCATACAGGACCAGGGAGGAATCACTTAGGCCCAGGAGAATTGTGGTCTCATCAGGGTGACGTGAGCAGGAGACAGGGTGGGAAGGTAGTGGGATGCGTGTGACGGACAGGCGATGCAGGCGCTCTCGTGCGCAGTCATACACACAGGTGTCTGCCCATGACCCCTCTCTGAATCCTTGGGGTCCTGCAGGCAGCTCTACTGTTAGCAGCTGGTAGGGCTGGAGGATACTGAAGCAGCAGTCCATTGGATTTCCTTCTGTCCGGACAGAGCTGACAACCTTTCAGAGGGAACAAATGTAGAGAGTGATGCACACCTGCATTACCTGTTCCAATAATGTACAATAACATAATGAAAAGCCATTTTTTTTCTCAGAAGACTGAAGTTCAAAGTTGTGAACATGTAAATATATAAATTTTCTGCTTCTACATTGAGTTTAAATTAGAAACTGCCAGGCAGTGTTTAGCCATATTATTTGCGGCCCCTACTTTATCCATCCTAATGACATTGGTTTTCCCTGACTTTTCCTCTACAGTCGCCATTTGTTTTTGAGTGAAATATCTCAAACACTATATGGATTGCCATTAAATCTGGTTGACACATAAATGTCCCCTTAGGATGAATTATAATAACTTTGCTGATCCTCTGATTTTAATGTAGCACCATCATGAGGTCAAAATTGATTCTGATTTATGACTTAATAATTGCAAATAACTAAAAGACTAATCATATTCCGGTAAAGTGGTGAGCACTGTTGCCTTACAGCAAGAAGGTACTGGGTTCAATTCCCGAGACAGGGCCTTTCGGTGCGGAGTTTGCATAATCTCCCTGTGTCTGCATGGGTTCTCTCCGGGTACTCACGGTTCCTCCCATAGTCCATAAAAACATGCAAACTGGGGGTTAGGTTTATTGGTCACTCTAAATTGCCCTTAGTTGTGAACGTGAGTGTGGATGGTTGTTTGTCTCTATATGTCAGCCCTGCAAGGAACTGGAGACTCGTCCGGGGTGTAGCCCCACCTTCGCCTGATGATGCTGGAATAGGCTCATTGTGAGCATGCTGGCATGTAAAGTCGGATAAGTTTAGCATTTTGGGCTATAAGATACGGTGGTAAAGAGGGAAAAAAAAAATGAAAAAAAGTTTGAATAAAAAAACAAGCAAAACACAGATACAAATGTTAAATGAGAGACTATGATGTGACTGCATTGAGAAACATTAAGGTTACTGTGCAGTTCACCAAGTTCAAATAAAGTGATAATTAAGTTTCGGATGTTTTAAATGCTGTGTTTTATGTTTCTGTTAGGGTTAAACCTTAATTTTGCCAGTAGTCTAGTAAACAAAATATTATATAAGTCACAGCACTGGAACTTGATTTTGTGATTTTGTGTTGTTTTAACAAGTTCATTTAGAATTTAAAGAGTCCAGTTACTGCCAGGGCAGTTAATTTTCACTAACCTGTTTTTTAATAAAACACATATTAGGTGACATGGTGGTGCAGCGGTTAGCATTGTTGCGTCACAGCAAGAAGGTCCTGAGATCGTTTCCCAGGGCCTTTCTGCATGGAGTTTGCGTGTTCTCCGTGTGTCTGTATGGGTTCTCTCCAGATACCCTGGCTTACCTTCCAGAGTCCAAAAACATGCACGGAGGGTTAGAATAATTGCCCATACTTGTGAATGTGAGTGTGAATGGTTGTTTGTCTCTATACGTCAGCCCTGCAATGAACTGGCAACATGTCCAAGTTGTATCCTACCTTCACCCAATGATGTTGGGATCAAAAGAACATGTGGGAGAAAGACAAAGAAGTGAGTCATGGCAGCAGCCCCAAAACCCCTGGAGATGGAAGAAATAGAGCCTTCGGCATTGCTCATAAACACCAGGCTGTCAATCAAGACAGCTAATGATAAGAGCTTTATTTAAACTCAAGGTCAACAACATCTTCTCCCTGAGCATGCCAAAGCTTGGCACCCAGCGATAAACAACCCCCTCTGTTTACCTGTTTGAGGAGCCAAGAGCAGACGTGATGAATGAGGATGATACATGAAGAAAGCTTGGAATTATGTGATCCATGGTCAAATCCAGAATTTAGACTATCTACTTCTGAGTTGGTGGGAGTGGGCACAATGGACCCGTTAAGTAAGCAAGCATAGACATCGACAGAGATATGCTATATCGCAGGTGCCACTGTGGAAAAAACACCAACAAGGAAGCAGGAACAGAACAGTCTGTACTAAACAGCAGCACAACACTTCCACAGTCACTAACAGAGCTTTTTAGGGGACATTTCACATTACCAAAGCTTCTGTCAGAGCCCTGACCATGGCAGCTTTGGCTAAAAGAGCCCATTTCTTTCGCCGTCAAGACAGAAAGAGAGATCTGCTGCCTGCCAGTCTTCCTTTCCTTTCATAAAGCTGCTCAGCCCAGTTTTTTGGCAGGCACTGCCAAAAAGGGACTTAGAGGGAAGAAGAGGAGTTTTTTTGCCTGCCCATGGTCTACAGCAGGAGAGAAGCAGATGACACTTCTCCTGAAGGCTTTTTTCCCCCTCTCCATAATCCCCAAGAGCTAGCTCCTGCTGCTCCCCAGGGGGTGGGTTCTCTGTGTGATTGTGTTTGTGTTTGTGTTTGTATTTATTTTAGGCAGGAGGCAAGAGGGTCTCAATCCATGGCATACAGTACCCTTGGGAAGGTGCAAAAATATAAATATCCAATGAACTCATTGGATATTTATATTTTTGCAGGGACAACGTGACACATGCACTCAAACATATAACAGGTGAAAGTCTACTGAGTCCACTCTACAGAATGCTGTCACAGGACTCACAAGAACTCTCATCCCCTCAGCTTTTCATCTAGTACCCGGCGGGCTACTGCCCGCTGTGCAAGCACGCCACCGTGGCAAAGTCTGGGATGAGGTGGAGCTGATTCAGCTCTGCTTTTCCTGATAGGTGACACACCAAGGAAAGAGGAGGAGGTACAGTGTCAGATATACAGTAGCTCAGAAGTAATGAGTATATGCTGCATGTCCTGTTTTTATGAGCACCAGCCATTATTTCAGGCTTCAAGACAAATTTGGTTTTGACCTGAGAAGGGTCACATATTCATATATCCATAACTACACTATAACTACTATAGTTTACTGTACTATAACTAAATTATTTTATTGCTAAATCAAAAGCAACAAATTAAAGTGTCTTGACTTTTCCTCTAGTTTTGAGCTAATTGGAACTCAACTTGTTAAGTATCACCTCTTTGGCTTGCTTTGAATGTTTCACAGAAGTGCAATAATTAAAAAGTATTCATTCTTTAAATCTCAACAGTGCTACAGTAGCATACACAGTGAAGAGTGAAATGAAACATATTCTTAGACTCAATCACATAATTTGCTACAGTCCCATAGTTTACTAAAGTCCAAATAGCAGCATTTTGGCTTCATTTTAAATGCGACTTTGTGCATCTGAAGGCAACACAGCTGATTAGGAGATTACAGCATGGCACTCAAGACTTCTGGGGTTGTGGGGTTTCACTTGCTCAGAGCATAAATCTTGAACTGCAAATATTCATACTAACTAATGATAATGTGTGTTGTAAAATGTTGTGATCTGGTACTTACAATAACAATGAGACTAAAAAAATAAATATTGATGTCATATTAATAATACACATGATAATATTGTGCAAATAATTTGTTGCAGATGTTATGCCTTGGGGATTGTGTTATTGTCAGTTCATCTGGTTGCCTTCTCATTATTCATTCAATGTAACTGTTGTATGTAGTATGTTGTAGATCCAGGAGAATACAATAGAAAAAATTAGGAATAAGGTCAAGAGAGGGAGTAAATAAGCTGAGCAACAAGATGTGTAGGAAAGACTAAAACTGAGGGAGACAGATGGATAAAATATACACAAATGACGATGAGAAAGAATGGGAATGGAAGCAAGTAAAGAGAAAGAAAGGAGGGGGTTGGGGACATTAGAGAAAGATGCAAAGAGAGCAGAGAGAGAAAGAGAAGGAGACAGAGAGAAAGAAAGAGAGTGGCCTTTAGTAAGTAGCTTTCTCCTGGTTATTGGTTTCAGTGATGGGGCAAAACTATTCTTCTCCATTCTTCTTGTCTTTCTCTCTCGCCAGCACCTTTTCTGCCCCCTTCGTGGCGTGAAAGATAAAGCGGACGGGCCCAACTGTGTGGCTGGCCCTTGTTCACAGCAGTGGCCTTTTGAAGCCAATTTTCCAGCTCACAGAGCAGAGAAAGACAGGGAGAGACCAACAGAGAGAGAGAGTCAAGGGATGAAGGGAGGGGTGGGGGGGGGGAACTGAGAAGTTTTAGGTATGTGAATTAGGGTCAGTGTCTAGATACCAACAAAGCAAGATTACTAGCAAAAATATTCTGCACACCTTAACTGACATAATTAGTGCCACTGAACAAAAATGTTGCACGAAGGAAACATTCAGTGGACCTGAAACTGCAGCAGCAGTGTTCCCTGTCTGATTTTTACAAAGCAGTAGCGCTTGGTGGTAATTCTGCTCTTTGGATTACACTCATGCCCTTTTCATGGTACAAACTATAACTGTGGTGGATTTCTGTAAATGTTCTTTCTACTGTACATGCTTTAAGTCTGAACATAGAGACTGCAGCTTTTTTTCTAATGTTATTTTCACATTTGCTACATTTTAAATTACAGCATTCTAGCTGTAATGCAGCAGAATGAAAAACTTATCTAATTCTCATATTCTTTCTATGCAAATTAAGCCATTTATTGATGTCCTTCGTTGACAATCTGTTCAGGTTTTTCTTGTTTTTGTAAGAATGCCATGCAGCACCATGCTAAAGCCAAAAACAATTAAAAAACAACCAAAATTTTACAAAGACTGATAAAACAACTGCAGAGAAACTGTATTGTGACAGATAATAGGATAATAAAAATTCTTAAAAAAAGGAGGTTTATAAACAGACACACACACACACACACACACACACACACACACACACACACAAAGGTATAAAACATGACTTAAAAAAACAAGAAAATATTTATCTAGTCTTGGCTTTTCATTAGGATTATTACATTCCAGGAAATGTTTTGTATGTGTTTTTGTTTGGAGGAAGGGGCCATGAAGGGATGATAATTAAAAATATTAACTGGCTGCATAAAAACTATGCTTGTGTTTTTTTTCCCTCTCCTTCTCACCATCTACCCCTCTTCTGTGCCGTGGCTCCACTTATCAGCATGGGA
>KV751325.1:3143302-3157872 GCA_001698575.1 Mola mola
TAGCAAACTGAACAAAAGGAACATATATATGAGCTTGAAGTGATTGAAGTAGCTGGCGTCTCCCGATGTGTGCCTGGCGTTTGATTTCTGCCACGGCTCTTACATAAACTGCTCGCTTAATTTCACACTGTGCATCTGAAAAATGACAACAATGCTTTCATTAGAGCGCAATGCTGCAGCCCCATGAAGAGACTTTAATGTACTTGAAGCATGGAGGAAGGAAGGAGAAGGAAGAGAGCATGGGGGAGGCAAAGAGAAAATAAACTTGGTGAAGGATTGTGATAAATGTGGAGAGCAATTCAAAAACAAGAAGCGCAAAACATCTGCTTTGCTTATATCATTATTCAAGTGCCCCCACACCCCCAGCTCCCATCCCTCCCTCATTGGAATGAATTTGTTTTCCTAGCATGTATTTGGTAATGCTCATCCTCTTGCAGCCTATCTCATCCTGCTGTGCTGTGGTGAATATTTTGCATATACTTACTGAAGTACATAGTATGAGCAGTAGGATTGAGCCTGGATTGGTAATTTGGATCTTTCTTTTCCTTTTGGCACAATCCTATGTTGATAAATCGGGTCATGGGTAGGGTTTGCCTGAGGCCACAAGCACGTGTGTCAAGCATATGAGTGTGTATGTGAGATGTGTAGGCGTTCTCCTTCACACTATACTACAGCTTAGCTCTCCTTTTTCTGGTGATGCATGGTGGTGCTCTACAGAGATGCCACCCTTGTGGTGACTACCACACCATCCCAATCTTACCCAAAACAACAAAGGGCTACACTCAAAACAACAGTAATGTTGTCTTTTTCACTGTCTCTCCTCACTCTGCGTGTGATAGATACTATCTGAGTGTGTGTAAATAAAAATACAGTTTGAGAATATACCACAGCACCAATTCACTTTTTTTTTTTTCACACTCCATTTCATTAATCATTTGTGAGCAATATATTTTTTTTTTATTTCAACACCCACACAACGGGAAGAGAGTATACAGGATAGCTTGTTTACACTCCCAGTTACCTTAAACAAGTCAATTCACCAATTGATGTGTATACGTTTGTGTACCTTGAGGTCTTCAGTAGATGTGCAACTTAGCAGGACCAGGTTGTTCCTTTGGGTGTTATTGGGAGTCCAGGGCCACAGCTCATCACCAGGCTCATCCAGGTTCCACCAGCAGAAAGCCGCGTCCTGGAGATTGTTTAGACCTATATGTCTGCGGAGCCTACGACCCTGCTCACTGACATCAACACACACCATCTGGACACAAAAATGAACGCAAATGTCTATTTGTGCCTCTGCTGAAACCATGTTTCGGTTTTCCCAGGCTCTTTAGTGCTTATCCTTCAGATGCCCTCACATGATCTGTCTTTTCCTCTTCACCTGACTACACTCCCCATCTATATATCTTAGTAAATAACTGCAATTACCTGTACTTCCCTGACCATTTCCTCACTTGCATTTCATTCCCTCAGTCTCTGTTAGCAAAGGAATTGCCATAAAAACTTCTTAAAAGTATTTATTAGTATTTCACTTGAATGGGTGGGATTTTCACAATGTAGCCTTGCATACATCCATCTGAGTGGAAACTGTTTTCCTTAAAACTGTATGGTTGGTATTACACCTACATCTCGTACAAGTAGCAGATAGTGCTATTATCTGTAGCGACAAATATCACTCTCCTGTCCTTCCCCATTCTGTTTTTGTTTGTATATGAGGTTAATTTTTCATTTCCATTATTAATGTGTGTGTGTGTGTGTGTGTGTGTGTGTTATGTTGGGCTTGTTGTTTTAGTGATGTGCATATTTTTGGGAAGGTCTTCCACGGTCTACAGGCCACAACAAAGAGACACAGATTAATGAGCTCTCGTGGCACTTGAGGTGTGTGGGGGGCACACACATTGACCCAGAAACATACACACACACACACGCACACACATGCATGAATACATGAATGTATGCACAGAAGTACACTTGAACATGGAAGTATTTTTATAGCATGTGAAAATGTAGGATTTACACTGTGACCCTCTCTTTAAAGTGCACCACAGCACACTCTGTTCACACACACACACACAGCACTATAATCATGCAATCTTCTCATACAGTCAATATCTTCAGTCATACTCAACACGGTAATGAAACAGATACCACGTCCACACAACTCAATGACCTCTGTCACAGTCCACAGGAGTATTTGGGACCAGTAAAATACCTATTTTAGAAAAAAAAGAAAGGGAAAAAAAAACATGTAAAAAACACCGAAGTCGTAAAATGCTCATAATATGCAGGAATTCACAAACTATACTGTATGAGTTGTGCAGATTTGAGGTTCAGTGGTCCAAGTCTGCCCCTCTTGCCCTTTAGGGGGATATTTTCATTGGACACACATATTGAGACAAATTAAAATGATGGAAGTACATTTGATGATAAAGGGAACAAAGCCTTGCCCCAAACAGCTGAACGGGAGATCACTGACAGATTAGAAATGGAAAAGAAAAAAACAAGAAAATGACTGGGGTTAATAACATACTCCACCACCCCTCCCTACTTGCCCCCTCCTTCCCTACCCATCTCATTCCTCTTGTAGTCTTTTTTTTCTGCTGGCGTTTGCTGGTCAGCAATAATCAAAAACCACTTTCTGTGGGTCGGATTAGTTTAGCCCCCCCAACCCCCAAATTCCCAAGCTCTCCCTTCTCCAGCTTAGCCCACTGGACCAGGGCGATGTGTATGTGGTTGTGCCTGTGTGTGTGTATAGATATGTGTACGTTGAAGGAAGCATGCTTGTGTATAGAGTAGTGGAAAGTACAATATGGGCTAGTAGTGGTGGTGGTAGGGTATCTTATCAGGACTTCGCTTCTGGAGACAGATGCACGTCAGAAATGATTGCTCTTATACAAATAACATGCATGTGCACACACATCACCATGCTTAACAAAAGTGCTTGGCAAGTAATGTGATAATGTCAGAGTTGGTGGCTGAACAGCTAGTCAAGGAGGGGGACACAAGGTAGTTTTGTGTTTGTGAAGGTAAGCATGAGATGACACATAATCAGACCTTTTACTGACACTTTCAAACACACATCAAGATGATCTAGGCCAGACTGTCTCTCAATGCACATCTTCATGAAATTAATAAAGAGAAACCTATAAAGAAGTAGAGAGTGTAAGACAACTTGGAGACAAAATGCCACATTCCTATGGTAAATAGACTACGTAACAGGGTCAAACAAAAGCTAGAAAAAAAACTTACATTCAAGGGAAATGGATAGAAAGGGAAATGGATAGAAAATATAATATATAAAAAATCAACATGAAAAATGTACCTCGGATAGAATCTGACAGTTTGCAGACAACTTGTTTACTGCCAATCTGAGCCGTGGCATCCTCACTAATTTCAAGCAGTTTTTGTTTTTGTTTTGCAAACAAATTGAGACGTATCGAAGTCCATATTTGCAAGTTGATATTAAGTAATACAGTATCATAGCCGATGATCTGCATAAATCTTTTAAATTAGAGCAGGTTGCATAACTGGCTGTCATGGGGAAAAAGATCCGTCTAGACCCAGCAGGTTTCTCTGTCAGCTAAACCTTAACCAAACAGACTGGGTTTCAAAGATTTAGCATGTGTGGATTTTTCTATACATTTTTATTTAAACCATAAAATAATAATAGATATGTAAGGCTGCAATTGATGTTTATTTTCATTATTGATTAATCTGCCAAATATTTTTCAAATGTAATCAATTCAATTGTTAAGTTGGTTAATCAATAAAATGCTAATTACAATTTCTTGGAGCCCAGTGTAACATCCTCATCTTTTGTCTATCGACAGTAGAAAACCCAATGTTTTCTTCATTCATTCTCAGACATGACAATGAAAAAGCCACAAATATTTGACATTTTGCTTGAAAATAAATACTAAAACAATTTACTGATGAATTGATTAGGCTAATTATTGCAGCTCGAATATAATAGCAGTTTGTCTAGGTGACTGAACTGTACTCATTCTCAGTCAGAAAAAGTTGCTGATAAATAGATAAAAACACATAAAAGAAAAAAGAGTTGGAAAAAGTCAGCCATCAGCTAAGATAAAGAAAGGAGTAGGAGGAAAGTGACATTAATACCTTCCTTTAATTGTCTCTGCTTTCTCTCTTTTTTTTTTTTTGCTTTACAATGTGTTCTACTGTACCTTGATTTCAGAGAGTGAGCATTTGTGTGTTCGCCTGCCAGTTTCTGGGGAGTCCTGGTTCTTTTGGTTGAGGTAGATTGCAGCCACTTGCCTCTGATCCAGGAAGGACAGCAGAATCAGACTATCGCTCAGCACCGCTGGGAATGATATCACCATATTTGTCACTTAATGTCACGATTAGAAATAAATAGCAAGTGTGTATTGTTTAGGTTTGTTTCATTTTTAAAATCATAAAGCCTATTAATTTCTAGAAGCACTGGAACAGGAGTTCCATTAAAAGGGGAACCATAACATACCCAGGGGACATCTTTCATGTGCTCATCATTCAATAATTGATTTGTCTTTTATTTGTATTGAAAGGGACAATTGGGCCCCTCAGAGGGTGACATTAACCTTTTAACTTTTTCGACTTTAAAAATCTGAAGTTTGCTTTGAAAGGGAATTAAGATTTTACCATTAGCGGAGCTTTGCTTGGTTATGTAAAGGTGAGTTTGTATTTTTTAAAACAGTAGAAACTTTAAATGACACATGAATTGTATCCTGTAATGATTTTAGTTTAATTTTGTATTTTTTGTGCATTCTGTTAATCACTCTGCATGGACAAGGTGATTTACAAGTTCACTAGCATGACAGAGGTGTTTTTGATATACTTTGTAACCTCCACACAGTTGAGGGTAATATAGCGGTTTGGTTAAAAAATTGTAGCAGAAGAAATGTGTTGCCAATTCCTAAGTCCACTTGTAAATCTGTAACCATCTAAACACACATCAACAAACTGCTTTCTCTGACATTTCTGTGCTTAACATTAAATGTTTGTTTCAAAAAATCTTTTTTAAATGTTGGGCTTAGTACGTTTTCACTTTACTTCAGTACCCAGAGTTAACTACTACAACCAAACTTTATGTTTGTTTCAAGTCAGAGGACACAAGTTTCAGTCTCTCTCCCTTCTCTCCATTACCTCTTCTTCCTGACCTAATTTCGCACCCCCCTCTCTCCGCCATACCACATCCCCGCTTTCATTTTCCATTGCCTCCTGTAATATTTGTATCTCCTTTCTTTGCCGGTCTTCTCTTCTCTTCTCTTTTCTCCTGTCAGTGTACAGCAGGCTCTAAGGCCTTTTTGTTGTAAAAGAACACACTTGATCCTGTTCAACTCTTCAGGAGCTGCATGGAAACGCTGATTAGCAATTAAGACCCCTCTCCTTCAAATTAATCTGTTTATGAAACCAATTAAATGGAAAAGGGGGGCTTGTTACACATGTCTCTCAGATATATCCTGCTTTGAGTTGAACGAATAAGGCTGCACCCGGAGATTTAGAAATCTAACCACAAATTACCCATGGCATGTGTGTATTTATAAACGTGCGGGTATTGGTATGATTACACTTCAATTCATCATCCGGTTGTGTGAAAATTTCCAATTAATATGCAAATATTTGCGATGGAAGTGAAACATTGCTTAAAAATACAGAAAAACTAGCATCTCAAATCAGGTCAACTGAGTCAGACTGTCGCAGTGTTAAAGTTGGATTATAAAGCATTTGTAATGAAAACTGGTTCAAGGCTTAAACCATTACAAAATGCAGCCATTAATGATGCCTTAGCTTCTCACCATAATGTTTAATGCAATAGTAAGCGTCTTTGTAGTAGATTACAGACAAATCAAGTTAAATTCAATTTAGTATTGATCTCTATGGGTGTCTATAAACGGGATTAAGTTTAATCCCATTCATTCCCAAATGAAGGAAGGGATATGAAATCCGGCTATGGCCCAATCTGGGACCAGGTGGCTGATTTGGCATTAAGGGCCAGACTTTCATGACCCAGCTGGTCCATCCCACAGACACACACAGGAAAACTCATAGTATATACAGAACATTTACAGATCGATACTTCTACTCCTTACCCCATATGCAGAGATAGCTGCAGGTACATTCATACATGGAAGCATACTAGCATGTTTTATGCGTTCTACAAACACACAAGTAAATTCATACCCACAAGCATAATTCAACTAAGGCATGCACACAATCTTTCACATACATACACAGACACGTACACACCAACACACAGAGTCCTCTAAATCCATTTAATGCCATCTCTTCAGCAGCATGCTGACATAAGAGGCCAATGGGCTTAACCAAAGCACATTTAAACATGGTAAATGAAACCAACTATGAAAAATCATTTAAGGATGTTTAATCGTGGAGCATACGCGTAGCTTTGCCTAGCTATCAACCAAAGGATGTTGGTAATATTTTGATGGTGTAAAAGATATGTAATCAGCTGCTCACTATGATGCAATCAGAGCTCATCATGGAAACAGGAAGGTAACTGGCATCAAAGAGAGGACCTAGCCTCTCACGGAGAGGACAATAAGCCTGCTTTGTCACATCGGGATACAAAAAAGAGACCTGGCTGTTGTACACATGGCTGCTGCCACCAAACAATTGTTTGATTGAAATTAAAAACTCTTTCGATATTTGTACATTGTAAATTGCTCTGTCTCTCTTCTCTAATTGTCTCAGGCTAATTTTAAAAGTGACAGATGTGAGAACAGCATCTAACCTATTACAAGCCCCCCTCACGTACACACAAAACCTAGACCTGCCCCCCCCTCACAACCATTACTCTAATAATTAGTACCTCCGAGGCTTTTAATGGAGTTCAGTGGGAGGAGAGTGGGTGTGCATGTATACCTGTGCGAGTGTGTCTGTTTCCTCAGTACGTGCCATTATATACAAGGGAGTATAGCTTATGTAGTTTGTAAATGCAAACTATTACAGTAAGTAACTGTTGGTCTATTTATAAAACATGTATGTACATGTGTAATTACATATGTAGACATGTGAGAATAAGTGTATATATGACGGTATATCTGTATGCTGGTGTGTTTGTGTGTGCTATAGGGGTTTTATCAGGTATCTAGAGACCTGATACGGAAACAGGGTGGGCGGTGTTATGAACAAATAATTGATAAAGAAAGAAAGAAATAATTAGCAGATTTGGGCCAGTGTCCACGGCCCACTATTCTCTCCTGGTAGGTCAGCAGAGTGAGGGAGCATATTGTGAAGGGGGGCGGTACTCCCTGGAGGAACATGCAATAGAGGAAAAAACACTGATGGATGCTCTTAAGGGAAGGCCCTTGGACACACACAGCACAAAAGGATTTGCCCGCAATTAGCTGGCAGAGTTGCCTCGCTCACCTGTGGCACCTGTTATGTGTGTGGGTTGGTGTGCATGTGAGAGAGTCTTTGCGTGACAACGTTGTTGGTGAGGGGGTTGGGAAACGTGTGTGTGCATGTTTGATGAGCAGGCATATGCACAAAGTCTGTGTTGAAAGTATGGAAGAAAAGTATGTGGTACCTTCTGGTTTGTTGTTTGAAAATGCAATATATTTGAATATTACTGCGGGGGGGGGGACAAATATGGCTATGTTCCTAAATCTAAAATTACAGCGTGTCACATGTTATAATACTTAGGTACAAGCCTTGTTGTGTTTCATTTCTGTTTGCCCTGTCAAACTAGCAATATAATGTTAATTTCTCCAACACTGGATAAGAAACCCTTTATTTCATAACTTTGGAAAATCTCTATGAAAGTGTTGTGTTGCTTACTTGCAAGGTTTCCTAATGCAGTTTTAATGTAAGCATATTTTCTGAAGTCTCTTTTCTCTTATTTTATTTATTATTTTGATGGTAAAGTAGAAAAAAGGCAGTTAAAATGAATGGTTGTTTTGAAAAATTTAAGCATAATGTGTCACAGTTGCACAAAGGGATTGTCTTGTCACTACACTCAAAGGATTAGTTGTAACACCTGCTTAATTAGAGGCAACACCTAGTGGTCAAAATTAGGTACACAAGTTCAACTTTTACAGCAACCCAAACCTATCTAGAGGAAAGAAAATATAATTTGTATAATGAATAAAAAAAGTTAGAAAATAAAAATGGCCATGTCATTTACAGTGTCAGAAAATGTGTGTGCATTGGCTACTAACCATCAGTTATGGTGTTTGCTGGAAGTCGGCCCACTAATGTGCGGTCCACACAGACTTGCTTGAGCTGAGGTCCACTTAAGGTAAGAGTCACCATTACACCACTACTTAGCATGACCTGCAAAATACCACACAGGTATACGCACAAAGAATAAAGAAAACCTGTTTAATGCGAAGAGAGATTCAATTGTAAAAGTAGTTAAAGTTAAAAGCAGGAAAAGTGTGAAACTTGAATTGACGAAATCTGAACACTTAATGTTTTCAACGCCTCAAACTGTGTTTAGACACATAAAATGGTATCTATCAATGAGTAGATAACATCAGCAAGCATCACCAAAAAACTAAACAAAACCAAAAACTAACTTAATTTAAAAAAAAATGTTTTAATATCTAGAAGTGTCGGGCATCACAATGGAAGAAAGAGGTAATAACTATTTAATTACCTCAAATGTATCCCTTTATCTATATTTTGTCTGGATTATGATGCAAATTCATACGTTTCAAACATTCTGCGTTTCCAAAAAGGGAGGCTGGTTTTAACTTGGGCATTCAGCGTGAAAATTTGCTTTAGGGATCAGCAGGTGTTACAATTATTATTAAGTCCACTGAAGCTGCATGCCTGATCTGGACAGTCATTGTTCCGCCAACATCTTAATATGATATCTCTATGTGCAGTAGCTGGTTGGGGGTGAAGGGTGTGTACCTGGCAACAATGTTTTTTCCTCCATCTGGCTCGCACACAGGTGTTAGTGTGCAACAGTTCCTGAATAAACATAACAGTGAACAACTGAGATAAACACAGGTGATATAGCTACAGCTCAAAAAAAAAAAAAAAAAAGACATTTAAAATTACAATGTTTCACTGTAACTGTATAAGCCATAACCATCAAAATTAAAACAAAAAAAGGCTTGAAATATTTCACTTTAAATGTAATAAATATAGACTATATGAATGTTTGACTATATGAACTTTTTGAATTTAAAAAAAAATAACTTTTCCTAGATATTTAAAGTTCTCTATTCAAAGATGTACTGTAGTAGAAACTGTGTTGTTTGCAAAGTGTGTATCAAGATGGATGGTGACTGGTGTATGGCAAATGATATATACAAACAGGTAGGTACAAATACAGTAACTTGTGACCTGAACCTGATGCACCCAATGTGACAATTAACCAATTAACCATTAACATTAGTTCTAATTATTACAACAGCATGGAATATCATCAAACAGATAGAATAAAGGTGTTTATAGTAGGCAATTTAAGTTTTAAAATGTTATTTTAAATTTTCCATGGCATATGCTTGCCTCAAGTAAAGCTGGAAAACACTGAACTTTGGAGTAACAATTTAGTAATTTTCCATCTTGATGAATTCTCAGTGCCAGTTATACTTGCACTAATTATCTTGGCGGTGCACAGTACCAGACACTTGTCACCACAGGTGCCCACTGCAGCAGTGTTTGTTCGTGAAGGGGTAGGAAAGAACTGAAAGAGCATGCAGGTAAGGTCTGCTTGTGTGCGTGCAAGTGTGTGTAAGGTCAGTCATTACTGCCACATTCCAAACCCAGCTGGGGTGATTGGATGGGAGGAGAGAGGGACGGAGGAGGAGGCGGATGGGGTGTGGAGGTGAGATGGGGTGTTTGTACTTTCAGACAATGGTTACGGGTGAGAGGAAGGAGGTGGGTGGAAGGGGAGTGTGTGAATGTGTGAGTGTGTGTAACAGCCACAGACAAGATCCATCAAACAAAGCTAGGTCTGTACTGCTACAAATACAGAGGGAATAGGGGGTAAACGAACGGAAGGGAAGGGAAGGAGGAGGAAGAGAAGGAGGGATGAGGGGGCTGCCTACCTGATCCCCTCAAATATCCCCCTTGTTGACAGAGCTCGGCCGAAAGAGGTGATGAGAGAGGAGAGGGAGAACAGAGAACAAACGGGAACGACAAGGAGTGGAAAAGAAGAGGGAGAAATGAGGGAGAATGCCCCTATTTGTTAATCAATCGCCCGTTTCGGAAAGGGAAAACTTTAGAAATCCCCAGAGGGAGGAAGAAGACAGGAGGGAAGCGAGGAGGGGTTGTGGTGGAAGGTTCAACAGAACAGGCGGGTACCTCCAAGTCCTTTAACGAATCACGTAGCTTCTCAGGTCGGCGGTTCTTAGGGGTCCACAAATAGCCTCGAGCTACAATCAAAAACACAAAGAATCTAAAGGTCATGTGACTTGGACAGAGAAATAGAGGAAATTTTTTGTTTAAAAAAAAAAAATGCCCTCATGGGAATTTGGAAGAATGTGGCCCCCAAAAACACACAAAGGGGAAAAGGGTTTAACTTCATATCTGGGTTGAGACAATTAGGTGGAATAAAGAAATGCAGTTTGCAATGCTAAAGCGCTTATGAAATGAACACAGAGTTAGGTGCGCTACTGCTGAAATGATTATCTGCTTGATTAATTGTTTTTCAGCAACTATTTTGATAATTAATCATTCAAGTCATTCATTAGGCAAGAGAGCCAGACTTTGGCTGGTTTGAGCTTCTCCACCATGATGGTTTGCTGGTTTGTAAATTAAATAGATTTTGGTTCTGGAACAAAAAAAACCCCAAAACAAGCCACTTGATAATGTCCCATTGAGCATGGAAGCATTCCTATTAAATTTGTAAAAACTTCCAAAAGGCTAGGACAATGAATTGATTACTTATAACATTGGTGTCAATTCTCTACATATTTTCTAACAGATGAAATTAAATTCTTAAGGAGTATTTAAAATGATTCAATGTTTATTTTTTATAGGATATAGCATCACTCAGCTTCATAGCTTAAACTAGTTTGGCCACTGAAGCAACAAAATTATCGTAACATTTTTGACAACTCATGACACCATGAATAAATTAAGCTTTTGCTGGATCAAAACCCAGTCATGGGCCATTTAAAGACCTCTGGGTAAGGAGTCCACACACTAGTCTCAGGAAAAAGAACTCAAATGACAGTTTTCAAAGGGCAACCTAAAGTTCCTGTTGTAGATCTACAGTGTCCCTGATCCTTGCATGACCGAGGGAAATCTACTTTTTTAAGTATCTCACTTAATGAACATCTGACACTCATATTTACTTTTAGCACTACCAGCTAAGTTACTCATTTACCTTTATGTTTAAATCCAAATGCAAATCCATCATTTACTATGTAGAAACTACACTGATAGAGTTACAAGTTTTATATTTCTCCAAAGAAGCTAACGTCTGATGTCTGCTGCTTACAGATTGATGTAGCTGCACCAAAGGAGGGAAAATATTCTACTGAAAGCAAAATGTCTCTTCAAAAAACACATATACACACACACACACACACACACACAAACACACACAGAGTAGTCCTTGAGGAGAAGCAAATATTTAATCGTGAGGACTTTTGACGCTCTTGTGTTATCTCCCAAATGCAACCACACAGTTAGCAGCACATATTTCAACACGTACCACTCCAAGGCCCATTCATTTTAATTGCCCAGCCCTCCCTTTTCCCCTCCATCTCTAGTGGTTAAACAGAGGAAGGGAAGCATATGAAAAAAAAAAAAACACCTAATTGAATTTGTGCATCTGCTTCTGTCCAAGCACATACATGAAGTTCAGTGGGAGGAAAAAAAAAAAGGGGGCTGTTTTCGATATTACTCCCGTATCTGTTTATTTTACCTTTCCATCTCGACTGAAATGAACCATTAAGGAGTTGGACTCTCCATTAAGAATGAGTAAACAGATGCATGCAAAAGAAAGTGTGGAGGGTGGGGTCAGGGGAGAGAGGAGGGAGAGAGGAGGGAGAGATGGGCTGAGGGGATGAGTGTTCATGTCCTGATAAGGGTGTTTGTATTCCACTGCTGGGTGAAAAGCAGAGAGAGTGAGGGAGGATGGGAAAGAGACTATAGAGGAAGGACAATTGACAACAACAATTTATAGAAAATGGTCATCCACTGATAAGATAATTAGGGTCTACATAAACAAAAACACACACAAAACTTACTGTCACAAAAATAGAAGTTTCTTGTTGTAGTAGTGATGCTCAAATGGATTGACTGAAAATAAAAATTGCTGGGTGTAATCTAGTATGGCGAATAACATTCTGTAGAGGGTGTGTGATTTTGTCAAATTGATCTTTAAAATTACAATGGGAAAACTAAGCTGGAGCTAAAAAAAAAACAAACAAAAAAAACCTTAGCTCCAAGAAACCATGTTGGCACAGTATTACACATAACCATACCTCTGGTCTGGTCACTGCAAGCAAGAAAGTGACCAGTCTGTTGGCTGTCTTCTCTGGCAGGCAGGGACACCTCCTGGATTAGTAGTATTAATCAGATAAGGGAGTGAGGGGCCAGACAGGCCCAGACATGGGCACCTGCTCTAGGGCTGGATGGGGAGGGTGGGGGTGTTCTGACTGCAGGGGACCCCTAGAGCCACACCAATGAGCCTAGGTCTACCTCTAGTGGAGATATATGGAACTACACAACTTCACAGCCCATCCATCCATCCATCCATTTTCTACTGCTTATCCTGTTAGGGGTCGCATCTTCCGGCGAAGGCGGGGTACACCCTGGACAAGTGGCCGGTTCATCACAAGGCCGACATACAGAGACAAACAACCATCCACACTCACATTCACACCTACAGGCAATTTAGAGTGACCAATTAAGCTAACCCCCAGTTTTGCATGTTTTTTGGACTGTGGGAGGAAGCCAGAGTATTAAAAGTTATATTAATTAACAATAGAATCACTGAGATACACAGAATGTTGTGTATGTTTTCACATACCTCCATGAATATCACTTAAATGTCACTCCGCATCTGCCACTTTATTAAAGATACCTAGCAAAATTCAGTCTAATACAAGAGTCATTTTATAAATCTTATCTTTATGTCATTTGGGCCATAGCAATACAAATGTTTGTAGTGCTTTTGAACCAAATCATTTATACTAGTGTGAAAATGGAAATGAAGAAATGGCTGTCAACAAAACAGGGAAAATTCAGCACACAATTTCACAAAAAAAATCAGTTGATTCAACGCATTTCTAAAACAAAATCTGGGTAATATAACTAATGAAAATTGTATACGTTGAAAGACTCTTGTACTAAACTGCATTAGTTTAGTTAGGTGTATTTAATAAATTTGCAACCGAGTCCAGCAGTTTTTTAGCCAAAAATGACCATATTTTAAATGAGAGGGTGGAGCAGGGGTGCATAGGCATTGCTATGTTTTTGGACCTAATTGGACCTGAATGAGTAGGATTGAAGAAATCCCTTGACAGTGGCTTGTAATTTACACGTATTCATACCCTAAAGCATGCCTTTCTTCATCATCTACTGTACTCTAAACAATACCATAATTTACACAATTAACGGGATGCTATAGTGACTAAGACTTGAAAGGTTGTTTACTGGTTTCAGTGTTTACTTGGTAATAAATTACATGAGAAGTATGGTCATCTTCTCATATGCTTACATACAATCAGACCTCTTTTTGAAACTTCTGGAGTCACCCTATATAATGAATGCGCTCCAACCTATTTATATGGTGTATGATGTGAAACCAAAATAGAAAACCCCACCTTTATAATCAGCTTCTTATGAGTGATGGAGTTATTGTAACCTCACATGCCAGTTCTTTTTCACATTAATTTTATAAGCGGGCAGGCCTTTGAGAAAGTGGCTATGCTTTGTACTTCTGTGCACCAATTAACAGCATATGAACCAGAATCCGGCAAAAGGTGTTAGGTAGATGGGTAGGTTGATGAATGTAAATTAAACCACACCAACATATTTCTGATGGAGCAAATCCGCTAGTTTTATGAGCTTACAATAACACCTAACCAAGACTTGTTGGTTGCTCACTTAGACATGAATATTTAACAATATATATATAAATACTAATGTCTTCAGAGTTTTTAAATGCCAAATGGACCTTTTCATAATTAAAAGGAAAATATTCAGTTGGTACAGTATTGTGTTGAAATGCAATTTGATTCATAGCTTTGTTTACTATGCTTATGCTTTTTTTCCTCTGTTGTCTGTTCAAGAGGAATGTCTGATGAGAGTCGAAATGAAATATCAGCTAATTTTAATCAAATGTAATCAATAGTAAATGGAATTGTATCATGACTCGTTAACACCAGTGTGTGAAAATTATCTCCTCCCCTACTCTGATATCAAGCCACATTTTAGTAATCCTCCGAATGAAAGAATTTGGAGCAAGAGCATCGTCTCGTCACTGAAGATTGGAATGAAAGAGTAGGCAGCTTTTGAGATGAGAGAGAAGGAAGAGAACCTCATGATGAGAGGGAGAGAGGAAAAGACGGGGATATACTATACACAAAATTAGAAACAAAATATACATGTTGAGACAAAACTGACACGAAGAA
>KV751325.1:3157945-3200521 GCA_001698575.1 Mola mola
ACTAAGATACTAGGAACTGATGGTGCTGATAAAATCTGTATATTTTATTCAACAGAGAAAGAGGGTTTAGACTCTATACTGAGTGCATTATGCACCAAAGTGGACAGAAATGATGGGTATTATTGAAAGCTTAGGGAATAGGTGGTGAACAAGGCGAATTTTTTTCAACTAAGAGCCAGATTTGTAACAGCAATTAAGCACTTACAATACACTTCGAGGTAATTTGTGCAAACCTCTTCAGAAGATTCTAATTTTTAAGGTCTGGCACATTGACTAAGATGTATCTAGACCACTTGTTCTAAATTTTAAAATGCTTGCACAATACATAATTTTCATAGAAATAATGAATACAATGACAAAAGAGTGTTAGGTTTAGTCCCCACACCGCTAGGACTGTGGAAGAACGATTAGAGCGCTTCCTGATGGCAAAGCCTCCTGGCCTTTGGCAATATGAGGCTGGACTTTAGGACCTCTTGCTATGTGATATAGGAGAAAGTCAACAGTTTAGTTTTACTATCACTGTGGGCAGGACACTGGGTCAACAGGAACACAGTAATTGCAAGAGATAGGTTAATAGGCCTCTATGGGCCTGTATGTGTGTGGGATGTGCAGTGCATGTAATATAAGGTTTTGAGGTGTTAATCCATACACCTCAAAACCATCCATACTAATAGCCTCGTGTGGACCAGTGTGTATGACTAATGGTTAAAAGAAGCCGAAACACTCAGGACCAATAATTTGTGTGTCTGTGCATGTTTACAGCTTATAAGAGTTTGGTAGGAAGCACAAAGTCCTTCTTGATATATAAGAAATATCACAAACACTTCAAAAACAAGACAAATGCAACTTATCTTAAACACAAACAGAAATCCAATATAAACACTATTTACCTGGCTCTCCTTTATCGTAGTACTGATAGGTGCCAATATCTGTATCTGTGGGGCGAAAAAGTGAGAGAGAGAGACAGAGAGAGAGAGAGAGAGAGAGAGAGAGAGAGAGAGAGAGAGAGAGAGAGATGAACATCTAGCTGTCAGGGAAAAGCAGAAGACAGATCAGCAATTTCGCACCATGGGATAAACAATCGCTATCAGCCACTGGCCTGTCCCGTCTGCCAGCACCACGGTTTGAGCTGAGATAAGGCCCTGTGAGGGAGGAGGATATGGGAGGGTGGGCTGGGGTGGTCCGAGGCTAAAGAGGGGTAGGGGGCAGAGGGGTATTAATAAAAGACCAGAGTATGCCTTAACTCATTTCACCTGAGGTAGAAACTGTGACTTAACACACATGCAACATATATGGGCAACAAGCGCAAATCCACACAATGACACACATACACAAACTGCTGAGCTGAGGCTTTTTTTCCGTCAGTGTTATTCCTGCAGGCCCCAAACCATAAGCAGCCAGACTCAGATTCACACAACACATCGCTTCTTTATCGCACCACTGCTGCAACTGCTGCAGTAGCAGCCACTCTAAAGGCCAGGTCACATAGCAGCAGAGCTGATGGCAGACAAACAAACACACCAACAGAATGTTACCAGTAGTGTGTTGATGTCACTTTAGGTTTATGACAAGGAGAATGATATCTGACCTTGAATATCTGTCAGTATCCCTTTTTTTCTAAATAAAAACGTACACGTTCTTAAATTAATATTATGAATTGTTTTTAATTATTTGTTGGCATTAACATTAAGTTTAATTATTATAAGCATTATTTCTAGAAATTCCAGGATCATATTCTGAAGTTGTACTGCCACTCGTAGGTCATTGCCAAGGGGCAGAGGTTATGTTTTCGCCTGCATTTTTTAGTTTATTTATTTATTGGATTAACAGGATAACTCAAAAAATTACATACAGGTTTAGATGACAATTTCAGGAGAGGTGGGAAATGGCCAAAGGAAAAATCTGTAAGATTTTAGTGGTTTGATCCAGAAGTGTATTGCTGAAACAGAGGATTTAAAAAAAAAAAACAAAAAAAAACACATCACAATCATTTTATGATGTGAAAAGTTTATCATAACATGATGTTTTTCACATTTTAATAAGATACTTTCTTGTTATTACGACATACACATTTATTACATTATTGCAAGAAACTTTAATTGTTGAAAAATATATTCTATATCTTAATATAACTTGAAACTCTTCATATTATAACTTGATAACTTATTGTTTTAACATGAAACATTTGACGTTAATACTTGAAAACTATTATTGTTATAACATTAAAGTTTTCACATTGTAACATAAGTTGAGTTGGTGGAGGTGAACTTCCCATGATATGCAGCTTGCTGAAGAACATATACTTATCACACAATATGATCCACTGTGTTCAGTAACAACAGAATCTTGCCATGTTCCCCCATTCAATATCTCTCTCTCTCTCCTCAGTGCTGCACACCTGATTCTCATCTACAATCAACCCTGCTATTTAAACCCAGCTGCTTCCTCCACTCAGTGCCAGATTATTCCGTTTGCCACTGTAGTAGTTGATGGCCGCTTGTTTCTCCTCCCTGACTTTCATGTAAATTCAAAAAAGATCAAACTTCTAATCGTTGTTCTCCTTTCTTTCCTCTCCAGAACACTGCCAGAGTTTCCACCATGCTCCACTCAGTCATCTTAAACCTGGTTATTCTACCTACAACGTCATAATCTTTAAAATAGGGTTTATTACATACAACCTAACAGAACAATCTGGCCAACATCGGCCCAGCGGAACGATCTTCTCTCCAGTGAGCTTTATCTGCACAAGGAGCTGTGATTGGACACCATGAAAGAAGTATTGAGGAAGAAACCACTTTGCTACAGACACTAGCCGTACAGGTGTCTCAACGTCAGCATTCAACTCGCTCAGGTATCTGCTCAACTCTGTCTCATCTTCCTCCTTGTCAGCTTCAACTATAATCAGCGCTAGAGAACCGCCCGCAACGTCATTTGACAACACTGAGAGAATATGGTGCTTTCTTATTAAAATGCGATGTAGTTTTCGAGCAACAGCCCTCCACATATCGTTCTCGTGTTGCTGTCATTTTGCGTTATAAAAATAAAATTAACGTAATATCAAGAGAGAATATTGTTATAACAATAAAAGTTTTTAATGCAATAAATGTGTACGTCGTAATAACGAGAACATATCTTTTTAAACGTGAAAATCATCACGATTAACATAACAAAGAGCACGTTATAATAAAACTTCACATCATAACGTGGTAGTGATCCATTTTTTCTTTGTGGCAGCAATATGCTTCCACAGTTTGGTACTTTATTTGTTAAAAGAAATTAAAAACATATGAAGAAAAACACATGAAGAAAAGCATCAATATAACAAGTGATATTAGAGATCCCACAGAATTAAATGTAAAAGTTAAACTGACAATTTAAAACTTTCCTTTAAGGGTGACTTGTACACACACACACACACACACACACACACACACACACACACACACACACACACACACACCATTATGCACAGTGAAGGTCAAAAATCCTTCCTAATCAAATCCTAAACTTCAAATATTGAACTACAGGTTACACAAGTAGGTTACACATAAGTAACATAACTAGGTAACGTCATATTTGAGAAAATATTTGCCCCAGAACAAATGAGAAATGCCTGCTAAACAAATGTGATAAACACATGTTAAAAAAAATGTTCACCAAACACATAGTATAGCAGTAGGCAGTATATACTGGTTTTATTGATCCATTTTTGTTTTTAAGGAAGGTGTATATGATATAAAGAAAGTGATGATAAGGCGGGTCACACCTTAGCGACCAGGGCTGATGTATCAGATGCATCCATACAGACTTTTCCAAGACACACACCGTAGGAAAAAAAAACAAATAACGATGTCATCATCACCTTAGATATACACCGTCGTACCTTTGTGTATAAACATAAACGCACGCACTATCTTTGTCCAAAGCTCAGCAGACTGTGGAAAACAAGACAAAATAGAAAATGGAGAAACAGCATTTCTGTCTAACAGAAGAGATGGACTGACAGATGGCAGAAAAACACAAACTGCTGGAAAAGTCAAACTTACTGTACATAAAAAACTGCCTCACAAGGAAGCACTGGTCATTTAACAGTTCTCTGTGTATCCATGTGCACTTATTGAAATATGTATACATAATACTTGGCATATAATGATGTATATGTACAGTATGAAATGAGAAAATGAAAAGTTATTGTTTAAAATATGAAATATATTTACCACCTTTTTAGAGGACCTCAACTGATCTTACACATCAATGTCTCAAGTCAGTAATGTAAGAGGAGAGGACACAGGAGAGGGTTACCATCTCACATCATGGATACTTGACTACATCACTAACCACCCACAGCTTTTGGGACAAAGAACTCATGCTCTGCAGGGAAGTCTTTGCTCCTTCCCTGTTCACCCTGTACTCGACAGATGTCATTTACAACTCAGTCAATTGTCATGTGCAATTTCACTATTGTTGGCCTCAATGCAGATGACAATGGCAGGGAGCACAAAGAACTGACCTGGGACTTTGTGGACCAGTGCCGGAGGAAAGGCCTCCAGATCAGCACTTGGAGCTTGTGATGGACTCCGCAGGCACAACCATGTCCCATCAACATCAGTGAACATCCGGGTAATGGACATTGAAAGAGTAGACTCTTAAGTACCTGGGTGTTTACCTGAACAATAACCTTGACTGAACTATTAACACAAATGCAATGTATAAGAAAGGCAGAGTAGACTGTACCTACTGATGACATAGTTGGTTCATCAGTCATATTCTATGGGGTCAGACTTATTACAAAAGCTTGCTCTGTCTTTGGATGCCCTCTGGAATCAGTGGTGGGAGAGGAGGATGATACCAAATCCGTCATCACTGATAGACAGTAACTACTACCCAATGCAGGACACCTTCAAAGCACTGAGCAGCTCCTTCCGTGACAAATTCTTTCATCTCAAGTGTGGAAGAAAGGTACTGCAGGTCCATTTTTCCTTCTGTTGTCACCACCACTGCTCTCAGTAGACCACACACAACCAGACTCCATCAATATGAACTTATATTCTATAATATACTTGCAGACAGAATTGGTGTTGACTGAGAGTCAGATTTTTAAAGTAGATATAGCTAAGGTGGGGAGAAGGTGTGAAAACAAAGTGAGTGATGACAGAAAATGCCAGAGAGAAAATTACTGAGAAAGTGGGAGATTGAACATGGTGATAAGTGTTACCTTTGACTTTGAGAGAGCCCTTGGTGGACCACAAGTGCAGTTCAGTCAGGCAGAACGCCATCTGATAGAAGAGTGTAACCCGAGTCTGCGGTGAGGGACAAGTACAACAAAGTACAAATTAAGAGCTCTGAAAAAAGACAGGACAAGCCAAAAACAACCACATTGTTGAGGCAATAATAGACTGACATACGTAGCTGTATAGACACCTGCTCACACATGTAAACTTCAGTGACCATCAGTCATTAGCAAAATCTGGCATCTTCTCTATGTTGAAAGCATAACAAGGGTGGCAAGGCACCAACAAAACAATGACCGTACTAAGTCGCCAACTACGTGAACACAAAGGTGGCAACGTCAAACCTGTTCAAACTTTATATAAAAGAATGGAAAAATTACACTTTTGAGCAGTAGTTTCATGTAGGAATTATTTGGCTTCTATGCCATGACAGAAGTGTGTCACATTCATTAACACATCATATGTGAGCAGTCATAGGCACATACTTTGGAGCCGACAGCTTGCACAAAGTCGACAGAATTCCACACATCAGGTAGTGAACACAGGCCATGTCCACAGTTATTTATAATTCTTTATTACAGACTTTCTTCTCCAGCCTGTTAACTTTTGTTCCTGGAGGGCTTAGCTGGTAAGGTTTCTTCTGTTCCTATCTGTGGGGTTCATCCTGAAGTATTGATGATTTATTATTGAATGTTGCAGGTGTACCTTGTTCTTTCTACGTGAGCCGTGCTCCAACTGTGTTGAATGTTTTAATGTTTTTTCCGAGTGAGAGAATGAGACCCTTTTAAGATATGTAAACTACAGTCCTGTCTTATTTCTGATTTTTTCTCTCAAAAGTCATAACTCAAACAGATATTTATTAAAGCTAACAGAATCTTGCAACGAATCATTGTTCCATACATGCACTAAGCATGTTGTTTTCGTGGACGAGTGTATTTGCACCATACTTTGTTTGCGTGTGACTGATGAGCTTGATAACATGCCGTTCCTCCACATCTTATCCCTGAAGGAGGAATTACAAGTCGTGACCTTTCAACAAGAAATCCACGATCCGAATTAACTTTCAATTTTAAGGTTGCGATTCAAGGTGATTTTCAGTTTTACTTGACTTCACCAACTTTTTTCTTGGAACATGAGAGGGGTGGAGAAAAATGAAATTGTATTTCAATCTTTTTTTTTTTAAATTTACAATCACAATACTGACACGCCTACTAAGAAAAAAAATAACACGCGCCTGGGCTGTGTGTTTCTCACATGTTAATCTATATCTTCTGAGTGATTTACTGTGTGCCTTCATGTTAAAATAAATTTGAATTTGCCAGATTAATGTATGGTTAATTGGAAAAAAAAATTCTTGGATCAAGAGTTACACCAAAAGACAAACGCTCTTAAAGTAAATGAATGTGATTATGCAGATTTATTGGATGTAGACATTTCTTTTTACATTTGAACCTTTACAACAATGCTATATAATGACCTCTGTGTCTTTTATTCCAATAGATCCTTGAGTAATATAATACAAGACAAATCTCCCATTGATTTTTGCCAATGACAACCCTTCCGGCTCAGTTGAGAAAAAATGGCAGCATATGTAAGTGGGGACTATCAGGGGCCCATCTATTGCTCTGACTAAGGCTAGAAATGTACTTACTCTTTTAACAACTTTTAACAACCCCCTAAAATGGCATTGGCTTTGGTCATGGCATAGTTTAAATGTAAGGAATATAGATATGAGTGACTGAAGTGTTTTGCCCAGCAAGTTTCTGATGCCACTACTGATTGCTGACAGTGAGAGCTGTTCCTGAAATTCATATTCATTTGTGTAGGCAAATATGCATGGGCAAAATTTAATGCAATCAATGAAAAGCATATTTTTAGGTAAGGATCTGCAAAGCAGCATCAAATTTAAGAATGTTCCACATCTATTCTTTCGGGACATGTTTAAGTGCAATAAAGATACAGAGGTTTCAAGCATCATCAGCATCATCAGTGGCTGCTGATTACTTTAAAAAAAGAAAATTCTTTCATATTACTCTGGCCTACTTACCGTAGCGTTGATTATTTTGCAGGAGGTGTGACGTTATGACCAAATCATTTCAAATTGGGCAACCACCTCTTGGTCTATTAGGGCCTTTGTCCGGATCTGGCATTCCTCTGCGACGAGACAGATAGGACAGAAATCAAGTCAGACTCACAGACATTGTGTTGGACATCTCAAGAATCCTTTTTTAGCTTTACATGTTTTCTCACTCAATCTCTCTCTCTCTCTCTCACACACACACACACACACACACACACACACACACACACACACACACACACACACACACACACACACCAGAGGCAGTGCATTCAACAGCTGCAATAGTCCCATTACTAGGAACAGTGTGATGTGGTAAATTACAGGGTTAAAGAGCTACCCTTAGATGACTGACACAAGGTCAACACAGGCTTGCCTTAATTACCCCACCCCAATAAACACACACAGCTTATTACACATCTCTCTCACACACATACAGTAGTGTTCAAAATAATAGCAGTCCAATGTGACTAAAATAGCAGTGTGGCATTCAATCAGTGAGGTCATCAATTTTGTGAAAAAACAGGTGTGAATCAGGTGGCCCCTATTTAAGGATGAAGCCAGCACTTGTTGAACATGCATTTCTCTTTGAAAGCCTGAGGAAAATGAGTCGTTCAAGACATTGTTCAGAAGAACAGCGTACTTTGATTAAAAAGTTGATTGGAGAGGGGAAAACTTATAAAGAGGTGCAAAAAATGATAGGCTGTTCAGCTAAAATGATCTCCAATGCCTTAAAATGGAGAGCAAAACCAGAGACACGTGGCAGAAAACGGAAGACAACCATCAAAATGGATCGAAGAATAACCAGAATGGCAAAGGCTCAGCCAATGATCAGCTCCAGGATGATCAAAGACAGTCTGGAGTTACCTGTAAGTACTGTGACAGTTAGAAGACGTCTGTGGGAAGCTAATCTATTTACAAGAATCCCCCGCAAAGTCCCTCTGTTAAAAAAAAGGCATGTGCAGAAGAGGTTACAATTTGCCAAAGAACACATCAACTGGCCTAAAGAGAAATGGAGGAACATTTTGTGGACTGATGAGAGTAAAGTTGTTCTTTTTGGGTCCAAGGGCCGCAGACAGTTTGTGAGACGCCCCCCAAACTCTGAATTCAAGCCACAGTACACAGTGAAGACAGTGAAGCATGGTGGTGCAAGCATCATGATATGGGCATGTTTCTCCTACTATGGTGTTGGGCCTATTTATCGCATACCAGGGATCATGGATCAGTTTGCATATGTCAAAATACTTGAAGAGGTCATGTTGCCTTATGCTGAAGAGGACATGCCCTTGAAATGGGTGTTTCAACAAGACAATGACCCCAAACACACTAGTAAACGAGCAAAATCTTGGTTCCAAACCAACAAAATTAATGTTATGGAGTGGCCAGCCCAATCCCCGGACCTTAATCCAATCGAGAACTTGTGGGGTGACATCAAAAATGCTGTTTCTGAAGCAAAACCAAGAAATGTAAATGACTTGTGGAATGTTGTTAAAGAATCTTGGAGTGGAATAACAGTTGAAAGGTGCCACAAGTTGGTTGACTCCATGCCACACAGATGTGAAGCAGTTATAAAAAACTGTGGTCATACAACTAAATATTAGTTTAGTGATTCACAGGATTGCTAAATCCTAGAAACAAAAAAGTTTGTACAAAATAGTTTTGAGTTTGTAAAGTCAACGGCAGACACTGCTATTTTTTTGAACACACCCCTTTCAACTAATTGCCCAATTGCACAGCCTTAAGAGCGTGCATATCATGAATGCTGGGTCTTGTTGGTTTTCTGAGAATCTACTGCACCTACTGGTAAATTGTTTGCCATGTAGCAATAAAAAATATACTAAAAACCTGGATTAATCTGGTTAGTCACATTGGACTGCTATTATTTTGAACACTACTGTATATACACACTCTCTCTCATATACTCACACAAGTCACCTGCCTCAGTGTACGTTTTTCCTCCCTTTTCCATTTCTCATGTACATTCACTTATCACCCCTCTGCCTACTTGTCCTTTGCCTTTTATATTTTGTTCCCCAACTCTTCTGGTCTCCAGCTCTCTGCAGGCTTTCACTCTCTCTGTCAATTTTTACTTTCCTCATTCTTTGTCTCGCCTTTCAAAGTGCAGTATTTCAATGTCTCATTTTTTTTGGTAAACTTTCAAATAATCGAACATTTTTAAACCTGCATCTCTCCATTAGCTAATGCCTGGTCCTTCTTTGGCCCTCTGGCAGTAACTAGAAGAATACAAAAAGAATAGGACAAAGATATATTCACAGAGTCAGACGGCTAGAGTATCTGAGATGCTTTGCAGTTCTTGTCAAGTCTCAGTCACATACTACTTCAACAAATAAACTTGTGTATTCAGTACACACACCCAGGCACTGAAGTTTGTGCTATATCGGATGAGCTCCTATTTCTTATACTTCTGATACGTGGACTCATAAGGCACACAAGCACATACGTACGCATGGAAAGGCATATAGAGTATGATGCATACTCTCTTATCTTATAACCTTGTGATACCTGAGGAAATGTACACACTCACACATTTACATACATATGAAACCATGCAAACAGACTCCCACAAGCTTCTCCTTATCTTCAGTATACTCTTAGGGGAGAAGTTCTCAAGCTTCCAGTCTCATATCAGAGCAAAGAAAGATGGCCAAAATCAGAAAATAACATACCACTGTAGAGAGAGTGATCTAATTAGGAGTAAAAAGAGATAAAACAAAGAAAACCTGAAAGGTCTAAAGTAGGCCTGTGACTACTGAGACAACAGATAAGAGAAAAAAAACCTGTGCAAAGTCTCAGGAGAAGATCCCAAACAATGCACCAAATGAAAACTGCGTTATAGTGGACAGTTGATATTTACCAATATTGATATGAACTCTATAAAAATAGGTTTCTACAATAACTTCTTAGAAAAACTGAAACACAGTGATCACTCCTCTTCCAAAGGTAATGTATACATTATGTCAGTCAATACAAACTGCGCTTGGCCAAACAACAAAGATTGCGCATGCACGTCTTCTTCTGTTTTATTTAGTGGTTAGCAACAGCTTTTTGGTGCTTTACTGCCTCCTACTGAAGCAGAAGCTTGATCACATACACACACAACAGCAGCCACACTGAAAAACAATCATTTGCTCACATCAGCCAGTATGTATATGACTGCCTACTATGCCTATCATACATCTCTTCCCCACGCATAAATATAACACAATAACACACTGCAATTTAACCTGACATGGGTTCTCTCCGGGTACTCCGCCCTCGTCTTACTGTGCAAAATAATGCGAACAGGGGGTTAGGTTAATTGGTTATTCTAAACTCCCGGTAGGTCCGAATTTGAGTGTGAGTGGTTGTTTGTCTTTACATGTCAACCCTGCAATGAACTGGTGACTTGTGCAGGGTGTACCCTGCCTTCACCTGATGTTGCTGGGACAGGCTCCACCCCCCAAAGACCCCTAACAGGATAAGCGGTAGAAAATGGATTTGTGATTGTGAATACTACTGACCTCTGATTTTTCATTTTCTTTTCCAAGCAGGGGAAATAGCCACCACCTTCTAAATTGCTTTGTGGTTTACTGTGAGGTGTTATAACACTGTGATTTTGTGTGTCTCTCGGTCTTGTCCCAGGTGTTAGAGAACTCAACTGAAACACATTTTCTTCAGCATTAAAGTGTTGTGAGGCCTGACAGCAGTGTATATACTTACACAGACACACACACACACACACACACGTACACACACACAGAGTCAAATAAAACCACCGGCAAGTTCAGTACATTCTCATCTGTCGCATAACAAGACAGAGGGTTTGGTGGAGGAGAGTAGAGGGCGGGTAAAGTGGCGCCATGCGACAGATCGAAAACCTCTCACACAGTTTCTTAACAAAGTCCTGCAGGAGTCTTTTCAGCTGTTGGCAGAAGAAGAATAGAGGTGATGGACAGGCAGAACAAAATGAGGTAAAGGTAATACTAGTCAAAAGACGTGACAGGTACAGTCACTCTGTATGCATTTGCGTGTGTGTGTCTGAGCATTTTACTGGGTATGTCAATCAGCACGAAAATGAAGCTGCACCGACCTGACTGCTGGGCAGGTCTCTATGGAGTGACATATATTTGTCTCAGAATGTGCGTGCACATGTGTCCACTGGTCCATGCAAGTGTGCGTGTGGGTGTTAAGATACCATTTTAGATTTAGAGGGCAGGAGGAGGTGAGGAGTTGAAAAGTTCAGGTATGAGAAATAGAGTGGGAAAGACTTTCAGCCCTGGGACAAAACATTTGAAAACAAAAAGAAAGCAAAAACTAAAAAAAAACAATGACAAATCTTGACAGTACATATCATCTAAACAAACATGTCCATAGGCCTGTAACCAATTATTATTAAAATTATTATCATGACAGATTTTTTCATGTTTTCTCATTAAATTCACAGGGCTTTGATTTTCAAATATTTGAAAACCAAAGAATGCAACTGATTTTCTAGAGCCCAAAGATGATTTGTTTAAAGCAATCATCAATCTGAACCCACAGATATTCAGTTTACTCCATTTAAGACAAAGAAAATCTTCAAATCCCTGAAAAACCGAAATTGACAAATTTTACGAAAGATGTTATTTAAAAATATGATTACTAGTTTTAGTTGAAACTTAAGCTTCCTGTTTAACATAATTAGGAATATCCCCTTTAAAAAGTAGAAACTAAAATTACAACCAGTAATACTTCATCTGCGTTTCTTACAAAGACCAAACGATTGAGTTTGATTGGTCTAATAAGTGTAAAGATTATATGATTCTATTAGCCAACAATTCAGTAGCCAAAAAACTTAATCTCGCAGCTTTAGTGCATCTGTGAGATGGAGAGCGATGGACATAGGAAGACGGAGAGATGAGTGGAAGTTCTTCTAAGCAGATGAGTAAACATCATTAGCAGAGGTAATGGAGTGAGGAAGGTGGGAATTGGGGGGGAAAAAAAAAAAACTTACTCCAGCAGAGGTATTTACCCAACGCCTGGAGCAGAAACGCAAACACAGCACCATTAATGACTGAAACAAACTGAGAAAAAGATATGTTTGGCAGTGAACGTATTTTCCATTAAGTTTTATCAAGACATGTTTTCACACAAAGCAAGAAGTAAACCTTTGGATTAATCATACCTCCCAAATGTTCAAACAATCCAAAATTTCCACATTCCAAGTGGATTCCACTCTGACTGCCTTTCATTTCTGTTTGGCTAATAGGCCTAATCCTGGCAAGTGTCTCACTAAAAGCCCGTTGCATCTGCCCTACGGCAATACCCAAGGGCAGGAAACGCAATACTTCCAAACCAGCTGCACAATTGCTTGCTGACTTCAAAGAGATTCTCGGGGAGTGTGTGCCTCTCCGGTGTCTGTCCCCTGTCACAGCAAAGGTTACACATGTCACGGTGACCGCGGTTTTGTTTATGTTGTTGGATTTTCCTCTTTTAAAGCTTTTTGGTGCCCTGTTGTTCGCCCCTCACCTCTTGACCACAAACACGTATACCCTGTAAACACACATAGAATCACAAACAAACAAGAGTGGGAAAATGTCTATTTGTGTTCAGGCACATGCATAAAATACAAAACAAGCAGAGATATGAATGCTGATTAAATGCACACCATATATACAATTATTAAATTCTATAAAAATATTTATTTTTGTTTTAGATCACTTGACCGTTTTCTTCATATCTTTTACCTGTGGGGTGGAGGAGGCACAAGGAGAGAGGAGTTGCGGCAACAGGCATTTAATGAAATTGAAACATCTCTACATTAAAGCAGTTATGAAAGCGATTAAGTTGCGCTGATTAAGGTTTTCATGACAATTAGTGTACTTACCATTAATTTAATTTACAATGTGGAATAATGTGACATAACTAATATGGGACATAATGGAGACAGATACTCAATAACTTCTGACTTCATCACCTTGACTTCACCCAAAATGTTACCTAGTGCAACACTGCCTCAGGGATACATGGGTGCAGTGGCACAAAGGAATAAGAAAAAACAGACATATATTACTTGTAAGTAGCTTTCAGTCAATGCTGGTTTTTGTATTTTCATGCAATCTCCCAAAAAGAGATAAAGATTATTTCCCAGCTCTAACATTGCAAAAAACATTTTAATGAAACAAATTGTGTTCAGTGATAAACACTGAGCTGACATTGAGCCTTTGCAAAAGTTTATGACTTCTTTGTCACTTACACCAACAGGCACCTCAATCAACATGTGTACCTTAAATAACTCAAAACAATTTTGCACATTTTATTTTTTCATTATCAGGAACTACTTCCTATCTTTATGATACAGTGTTTCTAAAAATATTCTTGATATTTTTTGTATGTATGTATCCAAACATACAGCTTAAGGCTCTCCGCAACTGGTGTGCACAACCACATATGCACTTACACTAACATGCACACAAACAGACACACCTGTCACATGGGGCTCAGGAAAATGTGGTCCCTTAAAGTTGTCAAATACACGGAACAAGCTGGACCGTTAAAACACGAAAGGTCACGATAAACGTCCCCTAGACTTCTCAGCGGTCTTATTTCCCCGTCACACTCTCACACATGGGCTGTCTGTCACCTCCCAGACTAGGCCATGACACCTTTTACACCTCTCAGCAGCTGGTGCCTCCCTCTCTGACAGGTTGAAATGGCACAGAGTGGTCAGACATCGATGGCACTCAGACCGAGAAGTTTGTTGTCTTTGCTGTGACCTCAGAGATGGACACTTGTGTCATATCTCCCCTCTCCCCCTGTTGCAGTATGCTACTGAACCAAATCCCTTCAAGCATGGCAGTTGTGCATCACACCACAACACTAAATATGGGAAATAGTGTTTCAACTTAAAATGGTTTCCTACTTGGGGAATACAATGACCTTGATGTAGAGATTCAAACAAACACCATCACAACATAAGCGAACATTAGTTTTCACTATTCTGATAAATGATAACAAATTAGTTATGATTTCAAGTAAGAGAGAGAGTAAAGGATTTAAGTCTTGATCAACCAGGATACAGCATTCTGATGAATATGTTTGTGTGACAGTTAATCTGGATGTGATAACAACCCATACGCTGTAAAAATAAATCAAAGATGATTGCCCGTCCTTGGTCGTATATAGTTGGTTTGACCTGTTTGGCCTTCGGACTACAAGAATCTCCAGACACAGGCTGCTGAGGGTTTCATTCTATTATGGTAAAATCTGGTAACTTGTGATTGGTTATGCTGATGCTGAGGTTTGAAAGGAGATGAATGGAAGCTTAAAATAAGACCACTGTGCACATACATGTACATACAGTATGCATCTGTCAAAGAGCATGAAAGAGCATGCTGTTGCCCTCTTTGCCCCAAAGATGTTCCTTGTTTCACTTTTTCAGACACACACACACACACACACACACACACACACACACACACACACACACACAAACGAAAAGAAGAATTCTTCCTCACTGATCCCTGCACTTTGTCCAGAACAATGGCGGGGCTCTGCATCTACTGCTGGGTCAAGACATGTCTTGTTAGACCCTGTATCGTCTTTACATTTAGCCTAATGGTTACGAGTACCACCAGGGCCTGCAACGGGCCCAATGTTAAACACAATCACTCTGCAGTTAGACCTGTCTGACTCAAACAGAGCAAGATCCACTTTCACATCAAACAACCATACAACCTTACCCCACTCCTACCATGCAAATACTGTGTTTGGATAAATGACTTGGTTACAGTTACAGAATGAATTGAATACGAAAAAAAAAAAAAAAAAATCCAAAACAACGGCTTTAAATTATTAGTAAATATTGGCTTATTAAATATTTTTTCCAACCTATTTCTATTAAAACATAATCTAAGAGTGGCTTTGACAGATGTGCAACTGTTGGTTTAAGAGCCTACATGTGTTGCTATTCTAAAGCTGACACTACAGACTGCACTGAAGCTGATCAGACCACTTAACCACTCTGAATCGGTCAAACCATAAATTTAACCATAAATTTACAAACCTATTTTAGTAATAATATCCATCCATCAAGGAGAAAAACTTCAGGCCAAGTCTGACATACATCTTGACACAATCTTAATTTGACAAACAGCATAAGACTAAAACATCATCTGGGGCGGGCTGCACTTAAAGGCTCACTGTCGGCACGGCAACAAGCACAATCCTGGCTAACATCTGCTAAGCAACCCGGGGCCACTCAGAATGGGTCTTAATCCCCACACAGCCATGTTGCGGGGGAAAACATTCTTTCTTTTTAGTAAGTGCAGACAAACGGGGACAAGAACTGTTGCTGGTAACCTGCAGGCAACTGGCCTCCTGGAAGCACCAGGAATGTTGTCAGTTACGTGGCCCCCAATTGTGCCATAGCCCATTATGGCTGTGCAGAAGGGCGTGACCGCCAGCATCGGCACCAAGTTGCCTTCACAGGTCCAGTTGGATGGATTTGAGGTTTGAAGTTAATGAAAGGTAGTGCGAAAGGGCAAGGTGCAGTTTGTCAGCCAGGCTCATTATGCTAAAATGACAATTGTATTGATAAAAACATGAAGCACCTTCCACCCTCTCCAAAAGCTGTTCGCTGCCACATCATCTGGTTGTGGCTCCAGGACACTGTCACTGCCGCATTTTGGTCATCCTTCAGTGAGTTTAAAAAAGTGTGTTTGTCGCGGTTGACAGAAGAGGGATCGGAGACTGAGGTTTCGGTTAGACAGATGCACAACGTCAATATGTGACAATTTAGTGACACCTTGTGTATGGGAGGACGTGTAGGGTGAAATGCATTGTAAACCTGCACACACGCATTAAAAACCGGCACACACACACATACCAAAAATCTGCACAAACACACACACTGTCATTTTAAACATACACATCAAAACTTGCACACACACCACACCTGCACATACTCACTGAAAATACAAACTGGATAACTACACATAAAGTATTTTACACATGTAGCTTTTGTTACACAGCTGTGTAACAACTTTATTGTCCGTGTGTTTATATTATTAGTGTGTGTGTGTGTAAAAAGCTTTCATTGCGCCCGGAAGTTGGAGTAGTGTAACCGGAAGGCACCTGAAACCACAATTTGTTTACGACAGATACGCCAAGGCCATTGGTCTAACAACTTCTAATTTGCCATTTCAAAATAAATTTTTCTCTATATTACTGTTTAAATGCTACGGAGTGTACATGCTTAGGAGATGAGGATTCATTATTCATATTGTTATCTTGATACACATTCTCTAAGAACGAAGCGTCTTATTTGCTTTTTAAATAAAGATTATATTGTTTTGTATGCAATTTATTCTGTTAGCTAGTTAAGGAAATTGGGGTGTGTTTTCTGTAACTTTTTTTTTTTGACATTGTAGTTTATGATAGAGCGGGGAGTCCAGGGTACAATGGCCTCCGGCGGACCGACTGACGATACTATCCCTATTTTGAGGAGGATTCTTGGTTCACCAGACCTTATGAGCTGTCTCGTGAACCAAGAGGCCTCTGGAAGTACGAGAAATATGGTAAACAGCGAGAATAATGAGATGAACTTATTGTATAGGCCAAACCAGTGCCAGCCACTGGGTTCTGTTGGATGGACTGGATGCAGTCCGCAACGCGAACGAAAAAGTCATAAATTTCCTCAATATTAGCCATTGTACACGGCTCATGAAAAACTAAAAGTCCAAATAAAGTTAAAACCAACTTATGTGCCTCCGCATTTTTAGAACGCTACTATACAGGAAACATTCCACATTTTTGGGCGGGTGGGGGTTCAAAATGGCGACCGTTTAGGTGCTTACCGGCATGTGCAAGTGTGTTGTGTGTGTTTGCGCGCAAATTTTGGTGTGTGTTTGTCCTTTTTTTGTGTGTATGTGCCCTTTTTTTTAACGCGTGTGTGTGTGTGCACGTTTTCAATGTATTTCACCCTACACGGCCTCCCATACGTTGTGGCCACTTTCACAAGGAACAGCTCCTGCAGGAGCACACACAAACATCATATATAAAGACATTCACTCCCACCAAGAAACATTCAAAGTCACAGCGCGGCAAGTGAACAACTCCACTAAAACAAGCTGTGCCATGATCCACCATATTAGTTTCGGATAAAGATCTTTGACTGTGGCCCACAGAGGACATGAATACGCAACCCTATCAATCAGTTTGTCAACTGCTATGAAATATGTATGTGTCTTAATACGAAGTTTGATTCGATCAAATCTATTTCACGGACCATTTCCCTAAGCAAAGACCTCAGGGAGAGGGATGATGGGACAGAGGGTAATTTCAGCTTGTATAAAGAAAATACCATGGAAAATGGCTCAATATATGTAGGCTATATTATTAGATTTTATTGAATAGTTCTGCATCGGTGCCGTGAAGTTAGTTGGCGTGAGTGCTTCTTCTATGTTTCTGATTGAGGGCTTTGTGCTCCCTTTTTTTGCTCCCCCAGAGCAAGGTAATACTTGGTAAAAAAAAAAATAAAAAAAGTCATCTCAGGTTTCAGTGATGGACAATCAGATGCTCCCAGGGTTTTTCCTAAAAGAACCAAAGCCACACAATAAAAACAGCTCTGCTGCATCGGCAGGCTATATTCAAATGCAAACATGAAGGGTTATTGTAATATGTGCTCTGGAAAAGCTATCTTTCATTAAAAAATAAGAATTATCATATAAGTTTACACTATGTTTTCTATGTCATACAAGAATTAAACAGCAATGACTATAGGCTCAGCCCACATTTTCAAGAATTTGGTTTATGTAGAATTATAATGGACACAAATTTTGCCTGTTTCCTCACGACATGACTGTTTCAGTTTTTCTTTCTAAAGCACAATGGTGAACGAAATTCAAACAAAACTGATTAGGGTTAAAGAGCCCTTCAAATATTTCCCCACCTATTAATGTTTGTGATCTATGGCAAAAGGTGACATATAATCACTTTCTCACAATCTTAAATCAAACACACAGTAGTCTCCAATGACTGCTGCAGCAGTAAGAGTTTTGAGAGCCTTCACTGCAAAATCCATCAATACCAGCTTCCAAGTACTATATAATCGATTTTGGTTAACTAAAGCCATACACTGACCCCTAGTGTAATAATATGGTTACTGCAAATACCAGGATGTAACAGGTCAGGTCCATGAAGGTTTATTTAAAAACACATCTACTGTTTCCGTTACAGGATTGGCAAATAAATTAATAAAAAATATCTCTTTTCTTAAAAATCATCGGCTCCATCTGATCTAATGCTTCATCAACTAAGACAGGAAAAATGACACAATATGTCACAATTTAAGTAAACAGAAATACAGTGGTTCAATGAGATGAGCGATAGCAATGACGACCACGTGTTATGTATTCATGTCTGTGTGCTCATGTGTGCACAAATTGCTATCTACTGTGTTTGCTGGTGCACTGTGAAGGCTATTTGGTCAAGCAAGGCAGATAAGAGGGCGATATTGAGATTGGTGGCTTTTCTGGCTATCTGCCTCCTAGCTTCCAATGTACCAGGGTCATTAAGGTGCACTCTGTGGGGAAAAGTTGAGAAGCAGCTTATGAGGAGATAAAGTGGGAGAGGAGAGAATTGGTGGGTACAAGGGAGGCAAAAGAGGAGTAAGAGGAGATTGAGTAAACAAAGGGGTCAATAAAGGACAATATGCTGGTGTTCATGCTGTTATCAAGATTTTCACAGCTCAGTTACTGACAGTGCACTTCATATAGTATGTTTACATTTATGCAGAATATTGTGACACTGAACATGTGTGCGCATAGAAGTGTTTTTGCTTGTGTGCTTAAGTCTGGGCCATTTAGTATTCTACTGTGTCTGAACTTTTCCCATTTCCCTAACTTTTGTGGGACACCGTGATTTGACCTACGAGACACTGGTATAAAATACCAACAATGCCGATTTGTTTTCTCAAAACACATACTTTTACAGGATCAGGCTGGGATGGAAAACTGGCACGAGATATTATCATGTCAGCTGCTGCTGGTTTTGGTTTCATTTTAATTTCCCTTTTTAAAATGAGTATGGATAATCCCCTCATGTCAAACTGACTTTGAAGATTGCCAGAAAAGAAAATAAATACAACTACTCAACACTAGTCATGACATTTTATGAAATGTAAAATGTCTAAGCTTTAGAGAATTACCATAAATGCTCAGTCTCAAACTGATCTAATAACAAGAAAAAACACACCCACATAAAGAAGTTAAAAAAAAAAAAAAAAAAAAAAGTTGCAAATGAAAATCAGATTTCCTTCCCTAGTTGTCTGTTTTGTAATCTCATGGCAATTACAAAGAAAAACACTAAGAGAAATCAATACTTAACCTTTCCTTTTATATCATAGTAATGTAAAACAATAAAATATGATGCAATTAAATAATCTTAAGGAAAGATTAACCTCACCAGGTAACAGTGTTCTTTCAAATCTTCCTCTCACTCAGATATTTCTATTCTTAATATGTTAGTACTGACAGATGGCATCATGTCTATACTCTGACAAGAAAGCCTGACTTCACCAAACTCATCTTTTAAGTAACTTAAAAATTTAATTCAAGTACTGAAGTCCAGAACTTTTCCCTGACCTTAGACTCAAAATTTAATTTTCACAGTGGCAGTAAAGTTTCTACACAGTATCTTAGTTCCTATCATAGTATCCATCCATCCATTTTCTACCGTTAATCCTGTTAGGGGTCGCGGGGCGGCTGGAGCCCTTCTCAGCATCTTCGGGCAAAGGCGGGGACACCCTGTTCACCCCAACTCAGGTCCTGTCCCCAGTTCATCGCAGGGCTGACATATAGAGACAAACAACCATCCACACTCACATTCACACTTACGGGCAATTTAGAGTGATCAATTAACCTAACCCCCAGTTTGCATGTTTTTGGACTGCGGGAGGAAGCCGGACTACCCGGAGAGAACCCATGCAGGCACAGGGAGAACATGCAAACTCCGCACAGAAATGCCCTGCCCCGGAATCGAACCCAGGACCTTCTTGCTGTGAGGCGACAGTGCTAATCACTGCACCACTGTGCCGCCCACATTATAGTATCATAGTATATACTTCATTTAAAATAAAATTGTATGATTTCAACGCATAAACTGTATGAAAACAAGACAAGTGGATTATATCTTGTGAATTTATTTTAGCAAAATGAAACATTTTGGTAAAGAGTTTTGGCAGACAGCTAATGTATTTAGGTACAATATTCCCTCTCATTTAACAGACAATGCATTGTTACATTGCATACATTATCAACTTGGTCTTAGATGTTTCAATGTGTTTACCATCTAGCTGCTTACGTTGGCTCTCAGTCATTTGGAGATTAAAAATAGCAGAGAAATTAGTTCAGAGATGCTAGAATGCTCTATAGAGAAGAGAGAAACTGGAAAGTTGACTGATAATTCACTAATATCATTCATAGGCTTTTTACACTGTCATTTGCCATTGTTGGTGTAAGAAATGTGATTAACCTTCCTTGACTAACCTTTAAAGGACTGGGGGACATTAACATTTCAATCCATTGGATTCAATACTTTATCAGGATTTGTGTTATTTAGTTGCTTGGAGAAAACCACCACATATAAGTAAACTGCAATTACGGTAAACTCACACTATTAGGTTAACATTTTGGTTTCCAGCTAAATGCTACTTTAACAGCCATTGTTAAGGGGATACCATTCTCCTCTCACCCATCTGGGCAGCGGAAACAAACTTTCATACTGATATAAGCCATGCTAACAGAGAATTAGCTCATGAAAAAAACAGCATACCTGTATATCAAAATTCAATCAATGTAATGTAATATACCCTCATTGTAATCAGTAATTACTATGCCAGTCAACACTGTGAGCTCCTGTTTGTCTCATATTGACACACATGACATACATAAGCACACAGCAGACACAGGGTAAAAATGTAGCTGGAACTGAGAGGACCGTGAATCAGGCTTTCACACACAGAGGCTTTTGAGAAAGGAAGCATCCATGTCTGCCTGTCACTGGCAGGTGGAGACACAAACGGCCAGGACAGTTTGGGGCTTTGGAAGGAGAGATGGTGGTTATATGGGTTCATTTTGTTTTGAGAGACAGAGCAGCATTATAATATGCAAAAACAGGAAAATCATAATATGACGTTAGAAAGCCACCTTTCACATGAAAGCGACTGAGATCAGCACTTAATTGATCTGAATCCGACTGGTTTGGTACTGGAGACATTTAATGGCATAATCAAACATGTTATATATTAAAAGAAATTAAATTAAACAAATTATATCAAGCCTCTGTTGAACTTAAGATAAATTAAATACCAAAGTATAATATGTCTTCACATCCAATGTAAAGGATGTGTTTGCACTGGGAATGTTGTATTGATTGACTTAGGAAATTACCCATAGAAGGTCAGAGGTCAGAGACACCTGCTAAACAGCAGGTCTAGTACTTAATAATAAGCTCCACGGTGTGTGTCATGACATCAAAGACTCAATATGTCCATTTTACAATATATCAATATGGCCAAGACTTTTTCTTTAAAAAATCCCACCCATCCTAGCCTGCCAACAAATACAGTGAATGTGCATTTTGTTTACTTATCTGATTAGTTCACTTTTAAATAATGTCTCTGTACAAACAAAACGTATGTACATGTAAAATGGAATTTACATTCTACATCACTCAACATGTCTCTCAACCCAACATGTCTTACAACTGAAACAGTAATTATCATTGTATAATTTGTCAACCTGGCTTTACTGTATATAAATAACAAAAAATACAGTTCCCACACAGTCAACACAAAAGATAAACACAGAGCCAACATAAAAAATTATGCCTGCACCATAACCACCAATAATATGAGAAAAAGCAGTTTTAACTATAATATAATTTAGTATGATCCAATGCCATCACCAGGTGGCACACCACATTAACAAATTTCCACACTGTGGCAGGAATAAAAGAACTCTCATCCTACAATCGCCCCTACCTTATGTTCACTTCATGTAAGGATCCTGTAATGAGGCTATGAAATACTAATAATCTTGGGTACACAACATTGGACTTCTATAGCGCTACTCTCAACTCAAAATAAGGTAAGACTTTCACTAGATAAATAAATCATTATCAAAATCTTGATGCGCAAAAACATTTTGTGATGCATGCAGTGAATTAATGACATGTCAAGGGTTAAAGCACAGAACAGAACAGAACAATTGACTGTTTGCACAGCAGATATTTTGACTTGTCACAGAAGGAAAGGCAAAGGTGGAGGTTAGTTCCATTAAGTGTCCTATTAACATTAACAATGAGCCTGGACACACACACCCAGTCACTTGCAGAGCCTTTTCTATGTGGAATGCTACAATTATTGACATACCTGTGCATTTTCTGCTGTAACACCAGTCCATAAAGGCATATTGGAAGTCTTTAACTTAGTAAAGCTATAACAAAATGCTGCATTAAAATATTACTACATTTCTGTGGAATTGAAAACCCATTGTTGGACTTAGAAATTTTAAAACGTTATCTGATTGCTTACTCATTTTCACATTCTAAGCTGCAGTAATACCTAAATGAATTGTTTTATCCAGTTATGTGTTGACATTAACTGAGCTACTCCACAATATTTCATTGTACCTGGAAACCGCTGAGGTTCCCCAATTATGACTTACTGCAGTCCAAGGACGAGTAAAGGAAGACATACAGCTTAAGAAATATTACAGGTTACTTTTATCAACTTACCTTGATTAGTTCTGTGCTCTCTCCCAGGCTCGGGGTTATTTCTCAGAGATTCAAACTTCAACCTCAACTAAAAACCCAATAACACGCAAACTCACTGCAAACATATATAATCAGCATGACTTTTCGTGTAATTAGGATGACACGTGAACGTGTTGTTCGCTCTGGTAGTTAGCATAACCTCAACCTTACAGTCTGCAGTTCACTTTTCCATTTAACCAGTGGATTTCATATCATGTGGATATCGCACATCGAACGGGCGTTTTTCTGTGCCTCTTCCTAACACGGAAATAAGCTAATGTAAGTTAAATACTCTCAAAGTATTTTAAAGTATTAAAGTACTCTCAAGGCTAACTGGCGCTTCGCTGCCACTGGTCGCTAAGCAACGGCAAGCTGAACTTATATCTGCTATGCTAACCAGCTAGCCTAGCTCTGAAACAATCTGTAGCAGCCTGTGCGCCAAACGGCCAATCCAGTACATATGCTGTACTTCCTGTAGAGCTTATTACCGATAGCGACGGTTTATCGGGCTGCTTCAGGCCGCGAATATAGTTTGGACTACATAACCAAATAAAATCGATCTACAACTAGCTGGCTCCTTCATCTGCCGTCAGACTGCCACAAGTGTCGTGAACCATGGCGCGCTTAAATGGGAGTGATTTGAGAGGACTTATCCAAATTGTTATGCGACCATGGTGAGTAGAAATCGCTAATATGTGTCAAATTCTTTGTCCTCTGATGTATTATGGCGTAGGTAACCCCGCAGCCAAACATCAGTAATACCAATAAACAATTCACAGTGTTTCTGGTTTGTTCGTGAAAGTTATCAAGTGATACGTGTACAGCACTAAGTCTGGCAACATGGCTTGTTTGGAGGAAAAAAAATCATTTATTCCTCATTTCATTCATTTAAATCTAATTTGCTGCTCAGTTAGCTTTGCAACTTGAGCCGTTGAATAAATGCTTCTGAGTGAATAACGTTAAAGCGAGGCTGAACTTATTACAGAATATCCTACTTTTGTTATGTAACACCGTATCGTGTAAGGAAGGGAGGAAGGGAGGAGCTATATATAACTTACCCCTGCTTCAGTAAATCCTCTTAACAAAACTAGATGCCCTCCCCACGCGTTTTGTGCAATTAAACTTTTACTGTCATATCTGTGCTCTTTGAGAAATCAGTGCTAAATACTAACAGCATTGTTCTTTGCCTTGTGTCTTGCAGTCTGAGCCTATTAGAGTTCTGGTCACTGGTGCTGCTGGGCAGATTGCCTATACCTTGTTGTACAGCATTGCCAAGGGAGATGTTTTTGGCAAATATCAGGTAGCACACTTCCTTTATATTCCTTAATCCCATTTGTTAGTGAAAGGTCAGTATCCCAAGACATACAACCCACAATGAACAACTGTATGTGTCTTCCATGTCATATCTGGGGGTGACACTGAACAGGTTTTCATCACTAGGGGAAGTGATCAGTTTGCACATGGTGCTGTCAGGGTTGTTTTTTAAGTCATTGAAAAAGATCTTGTGCCAGGAGTCTTTGGCCAGCTTTAAAACCACCTGATCTGTTTGACACAGGCCATGGTGAGCAATGTGGCCTAGGACTCCAAGTTCCCTTTCAGAGACAACTCAGGTCCTTCATTGTCATGTCATTCCACCGTTTAGTTGTAATTTACTCAAATTAAACTTCAGTTCAGCACATTTTCTTCTCTCATATCATTCACTTCACGACCTGCTTCTTTCCCACCCCCCCTCCAGCCAGTTGTCTTGCTCCTTCTGGATCTTATGCCCATGCTGCCCGTCCTGGAGGGTGTTGTCTTGGAGTTGCAGGACTGTGCCCTCCCCCTTCTCTTAGTAACTCTTACTCTTACTCTTAGTAACTAATTAAGAGTAAGACAACTAAATAACACAATAAAATAATAGGCTTTTTGCACAGTTCATATCAATGCACTAATATCTAATTTATAGTATGAGTTTGTCTGAAACACATAGACTATGGATATTACTTTTACAATTTTTTTTTGACATTTTTGTAGAAGCTGTTTAGATATTAATTGTTTGGCTATTTTTGTTTCATGTTCTTAGCAACATGAACCATTCTATCTATATCACATAATAATATGAGTTCTCCTATGATTCCTGGTAACTGTAGCTCTGACCACTGTCCTAAGCATTTGCCATCACCTTGTCAGTATGTTTCACGTATAGGTCTCAGCTTTCTGGGGCCTCTAAACGTCATTGGAGCAACAGTAGCTGCGGAGAGATGTTGTAGTGAAGATCTAGTGGACCATTTTATTTAAAGCACTTGTCCATGGTTTCCTAGTAGGAATAATACCTGTCTGCTCAGCCAAGATTTTTTTCAATTAACTATAATTTTATGGATTATGCTCGATTTTATATTTATACATATTTTGTTTTTTTGCCATTATCACTGTCATGACATCAGTCAAAAGGCACCATGCTGTCCTCATAGTGACCTGGAATTTTTCCTTTGACTTGGTGCTGTTTTGTTTGTTTGGACAGAGGCTGTTAGAGGCCCCTGTATCAACAACTGTGCTGCAAAGACAACACTTCATATACTGAGATGGGCCCACTCATACAGTACAATAAGGTCACACTTGAGATATGTCAAAAATGAATTTCTCAAATGTGTATGTATATATGATAGAAAGGATGAAAACCCTCATTAAATTTGGTTTAAAACAACATAAGATGGAACTTGTCATAATAATTTATTGGCAGATAGACCACATGGACTGACACATGTTTACTGTTGTACTTTTTATTCTTTGCTGTACATGTTATAAGTATATAAACAAGTTTTTTGTTCCCTATGTCACATACTCCAACTTAAACATATTTTAGTATTAAACTGGAGATGGCTGAGGCTGCATTAAAATTAGTTGCAAAAAGAGTCCAATGAACATATACAGTATATCTGCCCAAAACTGTTTTATAGACCTTATTGTTTGTACATTAACATTTTTATCAATTTTAGACTTCAATATTTCTAAATTTTATATTCAATTTAAAAAAATATATAAAAGAGCAATATAATATGTCAATATGGGGAATGTTGGTGAAATAATGTTTTTTAGGTGAAAAATGAAAAATGGAACCTCCAACACAATAATCAATTGACTTTATCTTTTCAGAGATTATTTCTACTGACAAGGAGGAAGTGGCCTTTAAGGACCTAGATGCCGCCATCTTGGTAGGTTCCATGCCCAGGAAGGAGGGCATGTAGAGGAAGGACCTACTTAAAGCCATTTTCAGGAGCCAGGGAGTCGCCCTGGAGAGGTACTCCAAGAAGAATGCCAAGGTAAGGACACAGGGCATAATTTGTGAACATGCACAGACATGCAAATTTACATTCACTTCCCTCCTTTTTTTAATCATGACTGTGTTCAGTGAAATTCTTTCTGTGTCTGACTAAGTTCCTTGTATATGTTGTGTGACGTCCAATTCCACAACAGCTGGAAATTTTTTAAAACATATATACTGGAGTTGGATCATTTACTAATCCATTTGGAGATATAGTAATTTGAAAACAAAGCAAAGACAAGTCTGAACAAAGGTAAGAGTGAAGTTGTGGAAATTAAAAAAAAAAACACTAGTCCAGAAGCGTGTACTACAGATACGATTACTGGCTTAATGAAGTGTGCAGGAATTCCATTCCTGATTATGTTTCTATGTGGGATCTAGATTCTGGGCAGAAGAAATACATTATACAGGCTACAAACTTGGAGAGCTGTACATTAAAGTACAGTATGTAGAGGTAAAGCAATCAAAAGAAGGACTGTAGGCCTAATTAGCCAAAAAAGTGCAAATATGCAGCTTGTTGTGGTTCTGTACCCACATGGTAACATAAATGTTGGTGATGTGGAAAAACATTTTCCTCTTTTCCTCTGATAATAAGACATATCTCAACAACACACTAAAGTAATGATGAAGGCACAGCAGCTATTGACCACTTTGGATGGTTTCATGTTCCTGATGAGTCCGTTTATCCCTTTGCTACTGCAGTTAAAAGAACACTGCCTATAAAAACTGATTTTTCAACTGGCATTTATCGCAGACAATATTCCATTTTTAAATATAATTTCCCTCAGTTGAGATTTCATGTGTCCGTTATGGGACAGACCTAAATGCAGTGGAATGTTTAGATCTCCCGTAAGTTTATACTTTGCTACAACATGCAGTTATTACATTAGAAATAAAATCACAGAACATGAGTGATTTACTTTTTGTTTGGTTTTTTTCTGATGACATTCCTTTATGCTTTACATTATGTAGCAATGCTGCTGTTTGCCATAATATGTTTTTTAATATTCTTCATAGCTCTTCTACTTGTTCATGATGGATGAAGAAGGCGGCACATGATTGGTTCATTTTGTGCAGAAGAAGAGTCAAAGATGCACAACGGCCAGCTGTGAGAGTTGGGGCGGCGTGGCCGAAGTGGAGTCACGCTCTTCTGCTCCAAACATGTCCAATACGGGGTCACCAATGTGGTAGGGTTAGGAAAAACACCGGAGACGAATGCGAGTTTAAACTTTAATCCTCAGCTCCAAAAGCAAACTGAAACAGGAACAACCTTGCACCAGAAAGCCCGGGAACGTAAACCACGCCCCCAGCTCACAACCCCGCTGGGTGAGAGGCATAGCCCCTAGTGTCCACCACACCGTAATGTATGTAATATACTGATGTACAAAGTCTTTTGGTCAGAATAACTGCAGCAGATCTAGGGGTTGTTTGAACAGTGAAGATATGGATACTGTCACAGTTACAATTCTGCAGTGGTGGTTATTTAAACATTATGTTTTTATTGTCTGATTGTCTTGATTCCTTTTATGTTAACTAAGATAAATACTCAAGCCATTTTTAAATAAATTAATATTTAATTAATATTCACCTCAGCTGAGCGAATCCTGCTATCACCTTGGTGACCTGGCCATTGCTCTGCTGCGCTTTGTCACACAACAGCGTCTACCTTAATTACATATACCGTATAATACAGCAAGTATGAGCACCAAGCTGCTAGCGCTAATGAACTGGTTTAGCTACAGCAAAATAAATCTTGTAGCTGTCGATATGGCACATTTCCCAGATTGTACCTGGTGTGGTGTCACATTCTGAAGCACTATTCACTGTTTTCTAATAGAAAACTTGTAAAAGTGTAAAAATATTTTATTTGCCTTTTACCTATTGATTTTGCCGCACAAAATCTATAACTCGGAGGACCACACAGTAACACAAGCTCACCATGCATGCTAAGGTCTTCTGCCTATATTCGCATTGAGTGCCGCTGCATTTTCATGTAATGGCCCATGTTCTTTTACTGCAGACAGTGCAGCAAAGAGGCACTGCAGTCATCAATGCCAGGAAGCTGTCCAGCGCCATGTCTGCAGCAAAGGCCATCTGTGACCAGATATCTGGTCAGGCACACTAGAGGTAAACACCATATTTATTCATACTACAGTTATAATGTGGGAATATCTTCCCATTTCCACATTCTGACAAGCAATGACTATTATTTCATCAAGGAAGTACAAAATCCCATTTGTTATGGTAATGTGGAAATTAATTGTCCACAGTGCCAATTTATATGAAGAATTAATTCTATAAGCATAACTATCAATTGAAAAAGATGCCGTTGTCAAACCTCATTACAGGTGTATTTAAAATTGTTAATATCATGTACAGTTTTAAATTCGCAATATGTTGATTTAAATAAAATTTTGGTATTCTTGTCATTTTAAGAATTGTGGAGCAAACATTCTCATATACAATTATTTTATCCAGTGTAGTGGTGGCAGTTTGACCTCAAAATATTATCATAAACAGATCACAGTACTTTTCCTCAAAAATTCTTCATTATGCTAGGCTGGGCAACAGATTTTATTTTGCAGCAACATTGCAGGGATGACTACAGGTACTAATATTTTACAGCAATAAGGTGTTTGAAATATAATTATCAGTAATGCAGATTTAAAGACTGAAGTGAGTGAAGGCAAATATTAGAACACTGAAGTAGAACACAATATTATTTGCATTGTAATGATGCCCAGAATCTCAATAAATATGTTCTCATATTGTGATATTGATATATTTATTTTATATATTAACCAGCCCTAATCAAGGGTGTGCACCGGTCTTCTTGTGGCTAAATGTGGAATATAAAATTTGTTTGTGCTCACATAAAGGTTTTTTGCCATGAATCGACAGACTTTAGTGTCTAACTTGAGAAGTTTGTGGCTAACATACATGCAGTACATATGATCTTCTTTGTGTTGGAAGAAGGATATTCCCAGAACTTCTATTTCTAACAGATCAAATTGCTCTTGAAATTGAAATAAGATAAGTATAGGTATAACTGAATAATCATTTCAACATGAGTGATGAGGAGGTATGGCCTGCTTATTCCAGGCCATACCTGGAATAAGCAGTTCTCTGTTTAAAATGCAGTTGAAAGTAGTTTCTTTATTTTTGTTTTTTAGGGTGACTTAATCTCTGGGTGTTTACTCCGCTGGCAATTCATATGGAGTCCCAGACGATCTCATCTACTCATTCTCTGTACAGATCAAGGTAAAAATGATCTAATCTTGTGTTCACTCTGTACAGTGCCTTATGATTTGCAAGAAATAAACTTAATGGCATTTGATCTGCCAATTCTGTATGAAACAATATGGGTTTTTTAGATTACCCATTGTCAGTAGACATTTTGTAAATTAATTAAATTAACATTCCAAAATACACATAAAAAACACGTGAAAATATGTGTGAATCTTCCAGAACAAGTCCTGGAAGATTGTAGATGGCCTGTTCATCAATAGTTTTTCCCAATTGAAGATGGACACAACGGCGGCAGAGCTGATAGAGGAGAGACACACAGCTGTGGCTTTTCTGGGAGTATGACTAGACCCTTCAAAGCCTATGATAAGCGTTCGCCAACTCCTTCACTACTATGTGTGTGAGATTGTTGATAATAGGGAAAATGTTATGCAAATAAAAGTTCAAACGTTGTGTCATTATCACCATTTTTTTCTTGTTGCCTTAATAATCCGTTTGCACCTCTTGCTTTTTCTTTTCACCTCTGACTATCTGTCAGAAAGTGGGGAAAAGAAGGTTAACATGTTTGTTTATCAAGGTTTGCCTAGTTTTAGCTTTCTTTAAGTAGATACCCGAAATACATATTTATACATATAGTGTATACTGAAAATACGCCAAATATGTTACCAGCAATATTACAATAATCATTGTTTGGGGGTAAGTGACACATTAATGATTATTGCGTGTAATTAATGATGCATTAAGTCATTACACACTGTAATTGATGACGGAGACTTTCCATACATCCGGACTTATAGAATCCACAGACTCTGGGACTCATGGATGTTTTATGCATTCCAAGTGAACTGTTGTTATCATGTTTTTGTGTTCTGTACAAGTGACATTTAGTGCACATCCGTCCATCCTAGGAAGAAGGATCCCTCCTCTGTGGCTCTTCCTGAGGTTTCTTATTTTCCCTGTTTAGGGTTTTTTAAGTTTTTCCTCACCCGGTTCGAGGGTCTAAGGGCAGAGGATGTCACATCTGTACAGTTTGTCAAAGCCCAGTGAGATAATGTGTAAATTGTGATTTCGGGCTATACAAATAAAATTTGATTTGATTTGATTTGATAACTTTCAAAGCTCAAAAAAACATTTTAGTGTTGTCAACTCATTTTACAGGTAAACCAATAGACACCGTGTGTGTTTGCAATGCATGACTTAAATTACCATGCTTACTTACATAGATTTAGAAGGCATAGGTAGAGGCGCAAGCAAGCAAGCACGGTAAGGCTAGCTGGGCACTTTTTGGAATATGTTCTCATCTCTGTCGGTTTGGTTTTAAGATGTTTCTACACTCAGATTTCCCCTGTAATCCTTTGTATTGTGCAGCCCTGGTGAAATGCCTAACATACTGCTGAGGAACTGTGGTACAGCGCAATAACACAATTTTACCACGCGGGGGCGCTATTTGCTCAATACGCACGGAAATGATTACGTAACATCTGTAATTACTGAAATTCACAATGTGTTAATGCTGACACTAAGCAATCAATCATTAAAATAAACTAATCTTACTAAGCTATACCGTTACTATTAGGACATTCTTGTCCTAATAGTATTTTCTCGCAAAATTCTGTATCCCATGGAATACAAAATATAAAATATGGATGTAGATTAAGATATTGACAGATTCTGTCATTTAATCTTAATTTTGTTACAAACACGATATCGGAAAATATGTTTTTCTTTTTCATTTAATCAGGTTTTTTCTAAAATATTTAATATTTCTTCCATTCTTAACCCGGAATCTTCAAAAAAAATATGTCCAACGTAGCAAACATCTATTGGTCGTCTCAATTGCGTCACAGAAAATCAACTTTCTAATTGGCTGAATTATTATCGCTATCAGGCACTGTAGTGTAAAATATCTTGTACCTTGTCACCTTTTAAGTTCCTTAATTTCACTTCGTTGTGATTTTTGTAGAGTGATTGTGAGGGGGAAACGCAAGCCCGCTGTTTTCGGGTGAAAAGACGTGATAAAGCGGGAGACATATTGTTTGTAGCTGGCTGACTCCTCTGAGGTATTGCCGTGGTCCTTCAGACCCCCAGGACCAAGCCGACCCCATCGACTTTTCTTCCGCCAGCATCCTACGGTCACACAGTAAGATAAAGGCTTCACATTTAAGAACATTTTAGTCAGTTTGCATGTTAACATTGTCTTATTGTCTTAGTATATTTAAGTGAGCCATCGCATAGCAAAACGGGCTTCTTTACATTTTAGACATCTGTCCAGACGGTGGTTTTCCTTCTTGTTGCGTCCATGGCAAACCGTTTTCTTGACTTGTTTTTCTACTTCCCTAAAATGTTTTTTACTGTAGGTATCGCTAATATTCATTGCATTTAAAGCATATAGCAGCTCCTTACGTACATCCACCCAGCAGTCATGCATTTCCGCAGCTTCGTCAGGCAGCACATGCGAATGGATAAGCAATGTCCTTCTGACGAGTAGTACCCGACGGGATGCTCGCTGGATTGGTGTAAAATGAACACTGAAATCTGCTGGTCAGAAGGTAATTAAGTAGAACCTGTGGGCGAGGCAAAAAGAGAAATCATGACTAGAGGCTACGAGTTAGAAAAGGAATTTGTGACGTGGTTCACAGTAGGAGAGATCGGCAGAAAACTGCCAGTAATGAAGGATCCGGGTAAGACCTCCGGTTTCATGTTCAGGGACACGTTCAGTCGCCGCCCGCAGAGATAAGTGTGGTCGCATACTCGTGTCATAAATGTTTTCTCTCCTAGTGCGTGGTACAGACAAGACGAGCCTTAGGTTGGAAGGAACTTAAACTGTTGGACACGACTTCATGAATGATCGGTTGGCTTTAAGGACACCTCGAGAAAACTTATTTTTTCACTAAGAGCAAGATTTCCTGTGAAGCTTAGGCGCTTTATATGTTTTACTTAACCGGATGTGTTGCTGAACTGGTCTCTACTTGGTAGCTGAAGAAATGACACTTTATGTAGAGTGTAAGTAATGATGTGGGTTTATTCAATTCTCATCTTCAATTTCTATCCTGTTCTTTATACCCTCTTGGCATTTTTGTATGTGTTTGCATAATGTTGCCTTCCAAGGACACACTGGTTTTCATTCATTTCCAGTGGTGGGACATACTATACATCTACTCAAATACTATACATATGTACAATTTTGTAGGGCTTGAGCATTTCCATTTTCTGCTACTTTTCTGATTGTAATGCACTTTTACCCAGATTTTATATTGAACTTTTTGCCCTATACATGTATTTGATAGCTGTAGTAATGTAGTTACTAGTTGCTTTGTAGATTTACTTTAATAGTACAAAATGAAATTAATTGTTATACTAGAAATGTAGATAAATCTTTATTAATCTGAGGGCAAATTCAGAGGATTCCCAGCAAATGAACCATTAAGCCTCCTTTTACCAGCTTTGACATTTTAGCGATTAACACATAAATGCACGAATAATTATAATCAAATAGTCTTATTTAATACTATTGTTCTGAAATCTTCCATTTTGCAGAGTGCTTTTACTCTTTGTGTATTTAGAGTATTTTGATTCTAATTTTTTCAACTTTAGTAAACCTTTCATTAGAGCCCAACTAATATGCAATTTTTGGGGCTGATACCGATATCGATATTAGGGAGTAAAAAAGTTCCAATATCAATAGATTGGTCAAATTACTCCAACTTTTTGTAGCAATCACTCATATCAGGTCATCATCCATTTGGAACTATTATGCAATAGAGGCAGAATACTTACTGCAGAATACTGATTAACAATGAACTTTTGTTGTCTTTAATGACACAAGTGCACTGAAATAGTCACTTTCACTGGAAATTTAGAAATTAAAAATCACCCTAAGCATCTTTTTATGCATTCTGCATCTTCTTTAAAACCATTTTCTACATATCAACCGATATTTATAACATACGCATATGTTGATAGAGATATATGTGTGATCAGCCAATATAGGCCAACCTATCATTTAGCCGACTGTGGCCGGGCTCTACTTTTCAGTGCGTGACAACTCAATGCAAATACAGGCTCAGAATGCTTCTTTTACTGCTAGTGCACTTTTAAATCAACTGGTTCCCGCAACTACTACACATAGTTTTATTTTTGTGAGGTTTTGCCTTTACATCATTCATTGTAACTTAAAACGGTCTTCCTTGAATGGATCAGAGAGAAGAGTGGCACTCAGATAATCAGTATGAACACAACATGTTGGACTTAACTTACTGAAATGAACTAAAATGGCATTTGAAGTTATTTTTTGATTGATTCAAATTGGTCCACAGCTGCATGAAGTAGTTTATGGACATTTTAAAATTCTAGTCTGGTAGGGTTCAGAAAGTTCTGAAAATCATTTTTTGCTTTTTGGTCTTGAGGAGGTCCAAAATGGTGGTTGGTTAGCTGTCAAATTGACTGTCAAGTAACTTACTAACTCTAGTTTCCACATAACATCTTTAAATCTTACTATTTACATCAACCAAAAGCTAAAGCAGAGATTCTGAGAGGGTTGTATGCTATAAATCCTTCCTGTTTCATTCTGCTGTCAAATTTTATTTATTTATTTTTTTTCAAAAAGAGGAGTTTCCAGGTTTTTTGTGTGTGTTTTCTAAATACAGTGAATTTTTTTGTACTACAGTCATTTTACGTAGCTTGCTGGGCTGCTCCACTAACCATCAAGAATACAAAAAGATAACCGACAAAAGGCATCAAATACTCAAACCGTAGCTGTGGATGGAGCCCCTGCAGGTTGAGGATTAAAATAGTGTTCAATCAACATGCTGAATGAGAAAAAATAAGTAAACAAGTGTTTTGACTTTTTGTTAGCTTCACTCCTTCTACCTTTATGTTGTCTCTGTATTATAACACAGTTAGGTTTTGAGTTTTTTCTACTTTTATTTCATCTTTTTACAATTTGTAAATATTAACACATTTTCTCTAGTCAGAAAATTTCCTTTTCATACTTCGTATAGGCTCTACATCTTATTTGTTTTAAACTATGTTCTTATCACACCCAAACTGTCTCAGTGCTCTGAGATGAAAGTGCACTTACATTGTAATTGATTTTTAAGAACGAGAAACACTTAATTCAGATATGACCGCTTTATTTTCCCAAATGTGGTATTATGCTGACTGACACAACCACTACAGTATACATTTAATGCCACAATGACTTGAGAACTTACTGTTTGCCTCTTCACTAAGGTCAGATGTAAAGATCTATGGATTACATTTTGTTAATGCGGTAATAATTCAGTTAGGGCTGCAGTTAATGCAGTTAATGGGTATTCTTAATCAGTTGATTAATTTTCTTAATCCACAATATACTAGAAAACAATGAAGAAGATGATTACAATATCTTAGAGAGAGCACAACCTGGTGCCATTTGTTGTGTTCTTTTGTCATTACAAATTGAAGCTCTAGCTTCAGTTAATTTGTATTACCAGTGTGTGAATGTAAAAGCACTTTGAGTGGTCAACAATGACTAGAAAAGGACATTTACCCTTTATTTTTTTTCACATCCTGTGATATTAATTCCATATCATATTTCAGTCACTGGCAGAAGAGGGTAAAATAAATTGAGTTTGAATTAATTAAATGAGCAGTAGTGCAGGTACGAATTATTTTAAAGATCCAGAGTATATTATAATTCAAGGTTACGGCCTCTCGTGTCTAGGTCTGAGTAAAGGAGTGGCCGAAGGAAGGATGGCTCTGTTCCAGGAAATGATGCGACAGCAGCTGGAGAGCTCCATGCACACCGAGCTAGACAAACTGCTTGGCACCACCACAGGAGCTGAGAAAGAGGTACATTCACATACTCTTTCTGTCTCCCTTCTTCTGTTTCTCTCCAACCATCTGGTTGTGATTTAGAGTTCGCTTGCGTCACTCACAAATACTGGGAAAACACAAAACTGACACATACTCTAAAAAAGTGCCAATGAGAGTTCCACTTTCAGTTTTACATCATGAAATTGTAGTAAACTGAACTTTTAAGAAAACATTTTATCTGCTCAAATTATATTATAATACATCTTAAGAGACTAAAAGCCCAACTGAAACCTTTTAGATTGATCCTATTGAACTAAAATTCTGGGGTTTGGCTGGATATTTCGCAGCCCAGTGTGACAAATTAATAGAAAGTTTAAAGTGAAAGCTATCCTAAAGACTGACCATCATTTAATTTGTTACCTATAAAGTATCATTCAGTCTGTGAATACACACACACACACACATACTGCATACACACAGATTTGCCTCATTCAGACATTAACTACGTACCCTCAGACTGCCAGCAGTAACAAAAAATTAAATGAAGAACAGAGAAAAAATGGTGAGTCCGTCACTTCTGTTGTGTTCATTGCTTCATACTTTCTCTGATTCACTCATACCCGACCTCTTTTCAGCAGTTATTAATACCATCAGTATTGGTCAGTAGCATCACTACAGATTTTTTTGTTACTAACCTAACTACATTTCTCAGTTGTGTAATGGTAACATCACTTGAATAAATAAGTTAGTGAAGTTGATTTATTGACCAAGCATTGGAGTAGCGTCCACAAAACTACAGGCTGTTTTCTTGAAAGCAACTCTGAAGTGCAGCAGACTTTTTCTTGAGTTCTGGATTAAACTGCGTACAGCAGTACGTCTAATGCCAGCACCACACATGTGTAAATAAGTGAAGTGCCTTCGTATGACATTACATATTAATCCTGCTGTTTATTTTTCTTGTTGCTTTACTATTGATCTTTCAAGATAAGGCCCGCCCAACTTTGCCTCTGATTAGCTACGTGCCTCAACCCATCTCTCATGTGTCTTGCCATGTGAAATAAATAAATAGGCAAGCGTAGAGATACACATTTCAGCTGAACCTGTTTTTGCCTGTGTCTTTGTTTGACGGTTCTTCTGATTACTGAGATGATTCTGATGAAGTCAAAATGTAAATACAAAATATAATAACAAAGACTAAGTTGATCCGGCCAAAAAAATATTAGGTCACTCTCAAGTCATTTTTATTTTCAGCTATATCATATATCATGAGGTTGCAATAGAGTGGGATTTTTTGCGAGTGTGAAAGGGGTTTTAGGAACAACATCTTGGTCCCTACTTTCGCAAACAGGGCTCTTGTGTTATGTGTTTTTATGCACCCTACTACTTATATTACTCGGTACACTTTACTTCCTCTCCCAAAGTACCGAGCAAAACAAACGGAACTCTTGTTCCTATAAAAATCCCCCCATATTATTTGGCCTTGCCAGTATTCATCTTCACCTTATAATACCCTGATTCACAATTTTTCAGTAGGTTTTCCCAAATAAAAACTGAGTTTGCAAGAATAATATGACACCTTTCACAATCTTTATTTGACCATTTGTCTAATTTAAATTAATTTAATTACTACCAGTAACATTGACTTTTTACTATATCCTTATTTACTTTTATTATTTTTGTACAAAAACGTCACCCCCATACACTTAACTAGCTTTATAATCCAGAGATTATTATGAAACATGCACCCAAACGTTTGTTTGCTTTGTGAAGGTATATATCCGCTAGGCAGTTATATTTCTATTTTAATTTGGAAATGGCCAGTAAACTGTAGCCAGAACTGAAATAGTCTATTTAAAAACACATACAGTGTGTATATAAAAAGCTGAAGTTGTAATACATTACAGCCAATGATCAGTAGCTACAATATCTGTCACTGAACTGAATATAACTCAATTCTGTAAAGACATAATACCACTCAAATTTATTACTGTTGACGTTTTAAAAAGTTGGTTTTATGGCATGATGATCAAATTCGCCAGCCTGATTATAGTAGAGTGTAGTGGTTCACTCAGTAAACAAGTCACTACACTGCAGTCACTGCTCCAGCGAGCAGATATTTAACCTCATATTTCATTGGGAAATTCTAGATTGTCACAAGTACATTTTATATTTGAGTCACACAGCTGACTCTAATGACATGACATTCCTCAAATGTAGCAAGACAAAGTTTTGCTTTTCTATATGTACTGTAGATAACTAGGTAAAATAAAGACAACACATTGTAAACTGTGTGTCTTTTCTGGGAGTATTTTTGAACTACCCATAATAAGAGAAATCTGGTAGACAATGTGTGCACTGTGACGAGCAATTAATGAAAGGTTCACTTTTCTACTGAACTGAGGTTGTTGTTCTTTCTTTTAGGTAGGAATAAATGTATAATTACAATCCTTGTGTTTTTCAGGTATCCAGGAAAGACTTTGAGGGGTTCAAGAATCTTTTCCACAGATTTCTGCAGGTGAAGGGTCCATCAGTGGAGTGGATAAAGATACAAAGACCTCCAGAGGACTCGGTATGTGTACTTTGTGGAGGCGTTTTTGTGCATTGATGTGTCTCTATGAGTATAGACTAGTAAATTATAAAGTACCAAATATTGCAGAGTGTGTCTGCATATGCAGAAAGCTCAGGATAAGCATGCACACAGTCTTTTGTGCTGTCTGGTCAGGAGAACACTAATCCAAAAAGCAATCAAAAAATACTGTATACAATAAAGTAATTCACATACAATACAAAACAGGAATTGTCCATAATCAACTGGCTCCATTCAAGGAGGCATCTTGGTACAGATATATGTGACATGATCCAAGAAGACCAGTTTGAGTAATATATTTTGAAATTTGACAGCTTACCACATGATCAAACACTATACTAATGCTATGAGGCCAGTTTTACAACTCTGGGAATTTCTACTTATGAGAGTCATTTTTATCCCTATTCTCAGCACCGGTAAGAGTAGAATGACAATGCTAACTTGAACAAGTTGACCAACTTGTGTAATGTGCTTGAGTGTATTGACACGGCTGGTAAAACTCATCATAAGAAACCTTGTGTGTTTTTATAAACAATATGAGTTGTGCCAGCTTAAATACTTTAGGTAATGATACTATATTTTTTGGAACTTGTAATTCTGAACTCACGTTGTTTGAATATGAAACCTTTAATTTGGAGAGTGCATATTGTGGTGTTCTGGATTCTTAACATTACTTTTAAAGCTAAAGAGATTGCTTGTCATAACAATTATTAAGTTTAAACCAATTGCATCACCACTCCAAATTCTCAGACATGACCTTTGAACTTTTATTTGAAAATATTCACCATTGCAACACTTCTTGTCTTATCTTCAGTCACACCACAGATATTGTGCACCAAACAGGTTCAGATTTGAAATGAAAGAAATTATATGCCACTCTTTGCCACAAAGTGGACAGTTCACCCCAAAATAAAACATTAATGTTATTTTTTTTTTTTTCTTATTACCTGTAGTCCTAATATCCAGTTTTGGAAATATCTTTTGTAGAGATTTCTGCCTTTCAGTTATAATGGAACAAGATTATACTTCTGTTGTAAAGCACAAATAAAGCACTCCATTAAATACTTAAAAAAAACTTAAGAGCAATAGAAACCTTGACAAAACTCCTTTATATAAAGGTGCCTCCCTGATAAGATCTCCTATAACTGTCAGTTGCTGCTTTAAATAGTAGAAGCACTGGAAATTTCTGTCTAAAAGTCATGTGGGCTTAAAGTCATGAAAAAAAAAGTCATGTTTTTAACTTTTTTTTGGCCTGCAAATTGTGTGATTCTGTAAAGGATTCTGTGAGGTAAACTGATTTTTAAAAGCCTTATTTAAATGTTCTAGCAGTCATTGCTTACAGTAGACCTCCATAGAACACACTTTCACTATTCACTATATCCTCTTGGCTGTAGACTAGACAAACCACTGGACAGTTTCATTTTTGATGGAACTGCTTTCAAGGTGCCAACTCATCAGTGTTTCTTTGAGTTGCTTGTGCGGGATTGTTGAACATTGTATCAACGTTGTAGAAACTCCAACCCAGCGTTGAGTCAACTGTGATGTACAGTACCCTGATCAAGTTGAAATACATCTGTATCGACCAGCAATCATATATTCAAGTGCAGTGACTCAATCTGAAAGACAAGAAGTGATAAAAGACCTTGGATTAACGTTAAACACGCCATAAGGTTTAGTAACTCAAAAATAGATGTACAATAAGGGTGTAAATTTTTTGTGTTATCTCAGAAAGTGCAAAAACATGCTAAACCCATCAGACCAGTAACTCAGGGTGTTGTGATCCCTATGATGACATTTTTTGAAGACATGACAGACTGTGCAAACAGACATGTGCATTGCCAGTTCTGGTTCTACATATAGCCTGCACCATAGGCAGACATCTACATTTACAACAACCGTGACAGCGATCCATTATCTGATTCAGTAGGAATGCAGTACACAGAGAGATAAATAAGTATATCATGTATCACCAAGCTGTAGCATGAACAACCAGAGTTACTGATGCACAAAAAAGATCCCCTTACATTCACATTCTCCCTACATGATTTGAGAAATTATTTAATCATGATAATAAGATATAAATCATGATTAAATGATATTTATGGATTCAGAGATATAAACAGCACCCAGTTAACATGATCACATACATAATCAATACCAGAACCTCCATATAATATTTAAATTGTTTTTTATGGAGTACCTGGTGATACTTCATATCATCTTGGTAAACTCACATATTTGACACTTACCATGTCGCACAGATACAAATCACAACTTACTATAAAACAAGGAATCTTTCTTTGGTTCACATATCTCAAGAACCATTCTTCTGAACTACTTCATACTTGGCAGGCCTGTTGCTGAGGACCAAATGGAGTGCAAAGTTGAATATGGACATGTGACATGTTTGATATTAAGTAATTTTTAAATAAACAGCGAACCTCAGCTCTGCTTTGAGGAGCAGCAGTGAGCATGGAGGGTGGAGGTTGGTGGTTGGTGGTGAGTGAGTCTCCCTCCTCACTATGTGACAGAGCTATTGTACCATCAGGAACATACAAGCTATTATTAGCGTAGTCAGCCATGAAGGGTATAGATATGCTCATTTTGTAGTAAATGTATTTATTTATTTTCAAAGTTAGGTAAATAATGTACAGTGGTTCCTGCCACAGAAGTGAATCTAAAAGTCCCTTATGTAACTTGTATTACAGCGTTATTACAGAGGCTGGGTTCAAGGTAGAGAACTCTTTAAATCCTTGAAAAGAATTTTGCTCTTAGTCCAAGACATAATGAGAAACTCCACAGATTTCAAGTAGCTGTAGTTGCAGCGAGAAGAAAACAAAAGAAGAGGGTTAAGGGAGGAGGCATTTTGCAATATTATGAGCAGCCAATTAGGATTCGTCTTCTCCTACATCCACAGCTTTTAAACCTGCTGTTTTCTCCTACTTTCAGAGCTTGCATTTAACCTCTGCTCATATACATCCTTAATTTTTCTTTATAGCAATACCTACTTGAGATAGCATGTTTAAGATTTTGTATTAAACATGTAATATTTTATTTATTTAATATCCACACAAATTGTATGAGCCTTTATCTTCAGTGAACTACATTAATGTATTCCTTTGAATAGGGGGTAGAAGCAGGCTGTAAGTTTCAGTAATTTTCCACTACCTCCCTGGGAGTAAAGGCGAACTGAACATAAGACATAAGAAACTTTATTGTTATTGTAGTTATACAGCAAAATTTAGTTCGTTATCTCTCAGAGACCAGCAGCATTAAGAATATGAAAATCAAGACAGTACATATACAAAAAGTAAGCCAAGCAACAATAAAAAAATAGAAACAGATACTGAATAGAATAACATATTATAAACAGATAATGCCATCGCACTGTATCTGTGTGTCTGTGTTGTTATCTGACCATCTTTGTTCTTTGTGTTGGTAGCCTTGTTGGATGCTTAGTGTATGTGAGTCCCTCTCTGTCCTCACTTCCTTTTCTAACATGGTGGCCTGGAAAAAGCCTGTCTGCTATTATAGCTGAACACTAAAATATGGATCTGAACAAATTTAGAGTGTAATTTGAAAATTTGAAAATTTAAAAAAATTTAAAGAAAACATAGTAAGTTGTAACAAAAAAATTAATTCATGTTGGATGAGCACAGCCTAATTTTACACTTTGATCTGAGTTTCTTGAAAAGTGTATTAATTGTACTCTTTTTTTTTTTTTTCTCCTTCCAATTTGGAGGTGCTACTACAATATCTAGTGACAGTGGGTGTTGTTTGTCTAACATGGACATAAAGTCATTTTGATATTTGTGGCATTCTTAACATTTATTCTTTCACTAAATACGATGTGATACAAGTCCACGTCTTAAAAACCATCATGTGTTTGAAGTCTTATGATTTGATGCTTTTTACAAAGAAAGTGCCATTTTCGAAACTTCTACACCCTGCTATGATCGGTTAAAGTGATTTTGGAAGCACCACTGAAATTGATAGTGGCCTGCTGTGACAAAGGTTGATGTGTTAAACACTTTATCTACTGTACTACGCATAGAGGCTATTGTACATATTTCCCAAACCTTTTTGAGCCATCATCTACTGTGGCGCCACACCAAGTCTGTCCCTGTCTTCCTGGTCTTACAGTAAATGCATAAATAAGTGGAATCGAAAAGCACTATCTCCCAATCAAGACCTAACTAGCTTCCAAGGCCAACTATGGCCAGTGTGACTACAGTTAATAGGGCGTTGCAATGATTTTTCACCAGGTTTGGCAATCATTTATGTTTAGTTATGCAATTGCTTTTAATAAATTTAGTTGTGAAACACATTAACATGACATGTAATTAAACCAAATAATCAAAGTCATTAAATCATCATAAGTAAAAGCAATAAATAGCTTGTGGTTGTAATGTTACTTTGTAAAATCGTTTTAATCACTTTGCCCGTTTAGCCACTTTCATGCCAGAGCTGTTGCTGTCTGATATGTTGGTCGTGTTGGCTTATGCCTCAGCGAACATTGACAAAATTTCTTCCATTGTTT
>KV751325.1:3200642-3281862 GCA_001698575.1 Mola mola
GCAAGTGAAGAGTGACAGCAACCCAGAGTCTCTTCATTTATTTTTACAGAAGCAGAGGAGATTAAAAATGTAGACAAGCAGGAGAATATGAATGAACTGCGAAACTGAGAGGTGCGTAAAGAGATACAGGGGCAGAGAAATGTTTAGAGATTTGGAGAGGAAAGTGGCAAGACACTTATTGAACAGGGAAATGACAATGAACAGTAACGAGATGGGGAAAAACACTGAAAGTGTATGTGTAATATGTGGGGAAGAGGGTAAAGAAGCATGATTTGATAGGTTCCTACCTCAATGAGTAAAGGATATAGGAGAAAAGATACAAATGCCAAAGACAGCCAATGAATTCAACATCTCCTATAACCCCAACCAAATTTATTATTCAATGGATTTTACTCTTCATAGTTGGTTTTTACACAGTTTGCCCACCCATGATTGTGACTAGAGAAGACTGACACAACTGCCACAGCAAAAGCTGAGATCCATTTCATTTCTATTCAACTGTTGAAACTTTATCTTAAAGGTATATAGTAGCCTTTATTCATCCTAGTTGCACTAACAAACAATAACCAACAACATAGTGGCTTCTTAGTTGAGATAATGGCCTTTGAGTTTGTGTTGATTTAGCTGGCCCCTGTGAACATACTGTATATGATATTGTTGTAAGGTCAAGGGCAAAGTGTACAAGCTTAAGATAAATTAACAGAAAACAACATATAGGGAAATTGATTAATTAATTACAAAAAAAACACTAAATACAGAAGCATAGCAAACAGCACAGAAACTAAAAAATGCATTCTCACAAGTATTAAAAAAAAATATTGAATGCCAAGCTCAGCTTAAATTGGAAGCGACACATAATCTTTTCCATAATAGGACTCTGGAAATAAACCTAGTCCGTCCTGAAAATGATTTTCTATTCGGGTGCCAACCCTTCACAATGAGCCAAAAAGTTCATAATTCACGGCTCACCCATTCTACAGAATCAGACTGTTCTCCAACTCCATCCTGTCTACACTGTCAACCTACCATCATCCCGGCTAGATATTCCTTTGAGTTGACGTCTTGTCAACAACACTGGCCTGAAAAAAGGAGTTGTTGTAGAGTCATTATGCTTGTCTCTTAGGTCAATTTTATGGCTCTTGCTTCTATCTTCAGTGGAAAGTTGTTGTATTCAAATAATATTTTTTTTTTTTTTTTTAATCCCAAAATCATAAATTACAATTTGTTTTACAGGGCTTTTACAAACTGTGCAGATGTGACACACTCTGCCCTTAGACCCTTGAACCAGGTGAGGGAAAACTCAAAAAATCCTAAAGAGGGAAAAATAAGAAACTTCAAGAAGAACCACAAAGGAGGGATCCTTCTTCCTAGGATGTACAGACGTGCAACAGATGTCACGTGTACAGAAAACAACAACGTGACAATAACAAAAAGAATGAGAATGTTGCTGATACAAGCTAAAATAGCAAGGGTATTCTATTGGTCCAGAAGTTTTTGTAGTCCATGGATCCAGCTTTGCGCTTGGCTTTTCAGACTAAGATCCAAGTCATAAGAATTGTCCTAATATGGGCAGTGGACATCAGGCAGGACCACAGCAGCAGCTCAGACCGCGCTCTATAAAGGAAGAGTAAGGTCCAGAAGTATTTGGATAATGACACAGTTTTTATCATTTTGCCTCTGTACACCACCACAATGGATTTGAAGTAAAACGATGAAGATGTGATCAAAGTGCAGATTTTTGGCTGTAATTTAAGAGGTTTCACAAAAATATGGAATTTACCATTCACTAATTACAACCATTTTATGAAGAGTACCTTCATTTTCATGGGTTCAAAATATTTGGACAAACCAACAATATTGTAAATATAACTATAGTTTTTAATACTTGGATGAAAATCCTTTGCAGTCAATGAGTGCCTGAAGTCTGGAGCTCATGGACATCATCAAATCCTGAAGTTCCTCCCTGGTGCTGCGTTGCCAGGTCTTCACTGCAGCCACCTTTAGTTGCCACGTGTTTGTAGCTCTTTCTGCCCTCAGTTTTGTCATCAGTAACTGAAAAATTGCTCTCTGGGGTTGAGAACAAGGGAGTGACTTGGCCCCTGAAGAGTTTTCCATTTCTTTGCCTTCACAAAGGATGCACTTTTAACAATATACACCCCACTCACTGAACCACCACAAGAACAAGACCAAAACACAAATTATTCAGTTTTCAGCAAATACATATATTCAAAAAACGCAATAAACCAACTCAAAATTCTACTTTGTTTTTTTTTGTAAGGTTGTTACACTTATACTCTCTGCTCACATTCAGCCAAATGCTACAGTACTGATAGGACCGTGCAACACGGTTAGCGATTTCGCACCGACACTGCTCTGTGCCGGTTCTGGTTCCTGCACCTGCTTTTGAACCGGCCAGAGGGGTCACACTGGGAACTTTTTAGGTTTGGAACCTGAAAAGTTGTTTAGGATGGGAATCAAAAAATAGCTAGTTCTTTGTTGCGAACCGTGATGTCTCCGGTGACGTTTCAGTTATGTCTTCAGTGGGCATATCTTATTATCAGGAAGGAGAGCTAAACAGTGGTGCAGTGGTTAGCGCTGTCGCCTCACAGCAAGAAGGTCCTGGGTTCGATTTCCGGGTCAGGGCGTTTCTGTGCGGAGTTTGCATGTTCTCCTTGTGCCTGCGTGGGTTCACTTCGGGTACTCCGGCTTCCTCCCATAGTCATGCAAAAACATGCAAACTGGGGGTTAAGTCAATTAGTCACTCTAAATTGCCCGTAGGTGTGAATGTGAGTGTGGATGGTTGTTTGTCTCTATATGTCATCCCTGTGATGAACTGGCGACTTGTCCAGGGTGTCCCCCGCCTTCACCCGAAGATGCTGAGATAGGTTCCACTTAGACTAGTGTGAACGCAGGCTGGTTCGCTAGAAAGCACCAAGGTTCTCAGACCAGAGAACCAAACCAGAGCCAGAATGAGAACCATGCTACTGTGAAAGGGTTAACCCTATACATCTCAGAATTTATACTGACACTTCTGTCGGCAGCCATATTGTGAATAAACACCATTGAGCTTGTTCTCTTGTTCCTTTCCTTCTCAAGACTTTTTTCTTCCCATCATTCCAATACAAGTTTATCTTGGTTTCTGGTCTGATCTGATGCCAGAATTTTGGAGGATTTTTTTTAGTTGTTTTCTGGGTTAGGGTTAGGCACCTTGTCGTAAAACCTCTGTATTAACATTCATCAAGGCGTCTCTTGATTGTGGTCTCTTTATTGTGGACAATGATACACCTACCTTCTCCAGGTAGATGTAAACAGTCGACAATGGCTTTTTTTTTCCCCTAGCAAAGGATTCTGTAATCCTCCACTTTAGTCGTCTTTGAGGCCTTTTGATGTTATTAAGATCACCAGTGCATTCTTTCTTTCTAAAATTGTACCAAATTGTCGATTTGGACTCCTAAAGTTTTTGCTGTTTTTCCTTATTTATTTTGTTTTTTCCAGCCTAATGATGGCCTCCATCGCTTGCATTAATATCTCCTTGGACTTCATATTGAGCTCAGCTATCTATTGAATGCCAGCTCAAACGTTAAAATCAGTTCCAGACCTTTTATTTGCTTCATTTGTCTCGAAGTAACGAGGGAATGGACCACACCTTGCCATGAAACTGCTTGTCAGTCAGTTGTCCAAATACCTCTGAGCCGCTAAACATGGAGGTACTCTTCAGAAAATGGCTGTAATTCCCAAATGGTAAATGCCAATTTTTTGTGAAACCTCTTATATTAGAGCCTAAAGTCTGCATTCCAATCACATCTTGGTTGTTTCATTTCAAATGCGTTGTGGTGGTGTATAGAGGCAAAATGATAAAAACTGTGTTATTGTCCACTGGACTAAACTGTATCTGTCTCGCATACAATGACTGGAAGATGGTTCCACAGGAGAGGAGCTTGATAGCTGAAGGTTCTCCCTGCAATTCTACTTTCGGAGATTCTTGGGACCACCAGTAACTTGGCATCCTGGGAGCATAACTTTCTGGTTAGGTGATAGGGTACTAAGAGCTCTTTAAGATATTATAGTGCCTGACCATTAGTAGCTCTGTTGGTGAGGAGAAATCTATTAAATTCTATTCTGGATTTAACAGGAAGCCAGTACGGGGGAAAATATGGTCTTTAGACACTTATTAGGTCAGCCTGAAAGTAACAAATATGTGGTACTGAGTCTCAAACTATTTTTCCCTGAGATCTCAAAGTTGAGTTCTTGTTTAGATAACGACACATGCATTAGCAAATTTTATTAATAAATAATTAAATCATTTTTATTAATGGGTGCCTGTACGAACTACTTTTCATATCTGACATCATATCCGGGTTTTGCATAATGCTACCATGGCACTTAGTACTGTAAAGGGATGGTAAATCAGAAACGGGTCTTGGTGAAACGGCCGACACGCCTCAGTACTCATACGTCCTCTGCTTGGCTTGGTGTTAAACATCTCATTGGTAGTTATTTGGAAATGTTTCAAATGTTTGAAAAACTGAAGAGCTAGTTTTTGCTTGGTTAAATGAAAGAATTAGTGTAGAATATCAGAAAAGCAAAGTATAATTTCTCAAGACAAAAAAAAATATGTTTTTCGTTGGTTTATAAACCAGTGTAGCTTGAAATATTTAATGTTTCACACATGTCAGTTTCATGGTTGTCTGTGAAAGTAGGGCTGCAAGTAGTTAATTTATTTAATATTCTTTGTCATTCAGTCATTAATTTGCACTATTTATCAAATAATTACTTTTCACAGTGAGTGTGAACTAAACAATATCAACATTATTGGAATGGCACTCAATAATGTTTAACATAATGTAACATTTTTTTGTTAAAATTAAATGAAAGTATCCATAAATCTGTCATAGTCTTCATACTACATATACATCAATATAAACACTAGCACAGCATGATTCACAGCTCTCTTATACTTTAAAATTAGACATAAAACTCGCAAGCATAAACAGCCAGTCCAGGGAGCTCAATTGACAAGAGTTTTTCAAATTTAAAAAGAAAAATCAAGGCTGCCTTTGCAGGAAAGCATTATAAATCTATCCTTGAGTATCGGTCTGTTCTTGTTTTAGTGAGGACTACCCTACTCATTCATATATGAAAAATCTGAAAAACTTTAATTGAAGATAGTCACCATAACCAAACATAGACCACTTTGTTTATTGCACAATAGTTTTCCTGTCCTCCTAAGAAATGATTCAATTTTTCTGACCATATTTTCAAATTCTGTGTCAGTAGTTGAGGTTGAGGTTAAAAGCCAAACTTTTATTGAACCCAGTTCCCAGATGGTTATTTTAAGATTTTTAGTTTCAGTACCATTATCTGTAATGATGGTTTGAAGAGAACCTTGATTTATTTTGTGTGCGTGTGCGTGTGCGTGTGCGCGTGTCCCTATTTTGTATTCTAAATCCAAGTTTGAAGTTTTGCAAAATACTATTAAAGTCCATTTGTAATTTAGATATGGTTTAAAGAGCAAAGGGCATATAAGATTTAATCTTTTGTACTAAGAATGTCTGTGCTGGATTAATAATAATATCTTTGTTAACTGTTAATAATAATGCTTAAAAGATTAAGAACTTGAATTAGACCACCAGTGCAGATTTCTTGTATTCAAATGCATATTGTTGGTGAATTAATTGTAGCTTTTTACATAGATATTATGTGATTTTTTTTGTGTTTTTCTTAAGTGTTAATCCAGGGGTCAAGGTCATATCTTGGAAGTAGTGCACTAACTTTATCACTTCTGTAGCAAAATCAACGACACGTTATGCAGTTTCAGCTGTGCTTCTACTGTACTTTAGTGATGAGTATAGTTTGATATCATCCCTTCTCCAATAATGCCGAATAACATGTTTTGCAAACCATATTTAAATGATTAATAATTTGAATCCCTCTGGTGTGTATTTACATCTTGTCATAAAATCTTTTCCACGGGTTAACTTCTTAATCTTATAGCAACTTGCCAATGTCAAAGATCTTTTGCACAATAACTAATAATCAAACTAATTATCAATTAGAAATTATATAGGGATTAATTTTAAAGTAGTCTGGTCACTGTAGGCCATTGTCCTAACTTGTAGCTGGAAACTATGGCAGCACTCTCCTGGTCGACTAGTCAATTTATTGATCGTTTTGCTCTCATCCAACCAAAATCTCATTGGTCAGGCAATTGCATTTATTAATTTTATAAAGTGAAATGTGCAGCATCAATAGCCTGCCAGGATTAATACATTATTCCTGTCAGGGGAAGGACAGACCAAGTTACCAGTGAAGTGACCATTTTCAGAACACCCTTTCTTATTTTCACAGAAATAACATGGCACAATAAGTTACATCATTTGACCTGCTGCTGTGTCTTCAATTTCAGTTATCATGGCCACTTAACTTTACATATGAAGCAGTGCTCTGCAACCTCATTGGGAAACAGGTTAGAGGAAATCCTGTATGCCCCCATTCTACTCCAGACATGTGGCTGTCCTTCTCTGTGATCCATAGTGGCCATCATGCACTTTGGGGTTTCCGTTACACAGCACCCAGGGAGCAAGGTCGGTCGACTATTACTATTTTACATGTGGTTTATGGAAACACACAGAGGATGAAATATTCCTATCTGTACTGGCCAGAAAGGGAGTAAGCAGTTGTTTAATTATGGAGGTACAGGTATATACAGCATACTCTAGTAACAACAGTGCTTCTCTTTCCAATGAGATACTTTTTTATGTGGGTTTATCACCTGCATTCCTTTCACACAGTTTTTGAGTTTTGATAACAAAACAACAGCTTTGTCCTCCACAGTGATCATTACTGGTCTCTGAGAAAGAACAGCAACCGTGTTGAGGTTTCGATGTGTAACCTCAACGCCTTTGTGGTACGCTGAAGAGGGGGATGGGGGATAAACACCAGAATAGAGACCGTCTGTTTCCATCAGGAGGTCTGCTGTGTGTCTGCTGTCACTGTCTCAGGAATCTCTGTTTTTTAACCGGGAAGGATACACGATGACTCCCGGCCTTTTCATTTCCAAAAACACACTCTTCCCACCACACACATTTACCCACCATCTAAAAATCACTGACACATTTATCTTATTTTGAATGTACTGGACAACTCAATTTGAACACAGTTACTCACTTCCTAACAACCAAAACCTGTTGTAACATCTGGGTGGAATTTGCTCTCCTGATGCCTGGAAGCATTCTGCACGTTGATTAAACAAGAATGGTTTCAAATTTAGTATACAAATGGTCACACTCCTCTTAAACAAAATTTTTACATATGTAAACAATAAGTTAGTAAACAGATTTAGGTCCCTACTGCAGAAGTAGTACACATCACCACAAAGTAAAGCAAACACTCATGGACATACTCAGATTATTTTTTGATGACTTGTCAACAGAAGTGCTGAAGACTATATATGAATCTGGCTGTATTGTTCCCAATGCAGTTTTAATTAATATTAATTGGACCTTTCATTGATGTATGCAGTATTTCATTTTTGGTTTCAACATTGAACTTAGTTTTGGCAGAACAAATGAGCAGCTTGTGGCATTTTCACATTTCCATGTCAGTTCAAGAGATTACATTTCAGCTGCTATATAATAAGCCCACATCAGTGCTGCTTTGGTCAATGTGGTGAATTTGTTGCCTAATACTTTATTTACCAATTTAGTTGCTATGAGCCGCAAAATAGAATAAACAAAATAGAAATCATATTCACTCAATTCAAGTAATCATTTTACACCCAAAGACAAACAGGAGTGAAAGTTAAAGAACAATAAAGCTGTTTATTTTAAATACACTTTAAAGGTACTGTTTCACTGACCCTCCAGCTGCTTCTCTCTCCCTCTTCTCTAGATTCAACCCTATGATAAGATCGCCACCCGAGGTCTTCCATACAATGTGGCTGACAGCCTAAACAAACTTGTGGTGGTGAAGCTAAATGGAGGCCTGGGCACCAGCATGGGCTGTAAGGGCCCCAAGAGTCTGATCAGCGTCCGCAACGAGAATACCTTCCTGGACCTCACTGTGCAGCAGATTGAGGTACAGAAATCAGTATTTCTCCTTGGAGAATGGAGATTGAAAGAATTTCTTTTTAAGATGTCATTAACCTTGGAGGTTGTCTGTTTAGTATCACTAAAATATAGGCTGTACTCAGTAGATTGCTGTAAAAGATTTAAATAGAAGACTAAACTGATCTGCTGCCAGTATGTTTCATTCATCTTTATTTCATAAAAAATGGTAAGGTATTTTGCAAAACATTTTAACTGTTGAGATTTTTATGGTTATAAAGATTTTAATTCTATAATTTACATCATGTTATCATGATGTAAACACATTATTCTAATAAATGACTGGAAAATTGTAAGACTTTATCTTTTGCAATTGACATGTCTTTGAATGGCTCTTCCCATTTTTTTGTTGTTATCCAAAACTAGCGGACACACAAATCCCCAAAAGCAAGCTAATGAACTACCTGAGTATTCAGTGTTTCCTAACGGAGTTGGTGCAGAACAAAACAAAGCTAAAAAGAGAGTGACAACCGTGCTCATCATGTGGACTGAAACACAACCCCAAATGACTGTTAATACCGTCTCTGCCTGTTTGAGGTTTATTTATATCAGCTTTATAAAGAGATAATATATATCAGTTTTGTATACATTGCTGTGCACTGCTCCCAATTGGCCAAAAATGATTCAATGCAGATTTAAAATGAATAATTTGGGATTGTAGATTACTTTTATGCATTTATAGATTTATATACATGCTTCCTGTTTGAGTTAGTTAAATAGTACACAGTACAATTTATGGAAGAAATGATAATGATAAGTCCAGGTAGCCAAGCTACTTGAAACTCCCACTTTCTCTGTGTTCCCAGATGTTGTTTCTTTAGTTGCTTATTGGTTTTCCTGTCCTAAAACCCTCCTTTTGAGTTTGTAAATTCATCAGTGGATGAAAGCTTTAGTTTCACAATCTGTTTTCTTGTTTCACAGCTGTGAGACAGCCATTCTTAACAAATCATTGTTTGTTTTTTTGGTTACTATGGTACAGATTTGGTAGCAGGGTTGACAGTTACTGTATGTGTTTCCTAACTCAGAGGTGTGGTGTACAAAGCAGCAGCTGTGGACAACTCCCACACAAGCACCCATGATGTGGCTGTGATGTCAGAAAGGATGGAATAATGAAGCAGGATGTGACATATTGTCTGATGTAATACACATGTCTGCTTTGTTGTACTGAAGGGTTGTTTTCTGTGATGCATGATGTTTAAATAATGTGCTGTTCTGCCGCAGACTGAATATTCTGCCAACCACATGAGAAGATCTTTGCCACAGGCAGGGATGGATAGTAATGGATTACATATGATATGGATTATGTAATTAGACTGTTGATAACTATAATCAGATCAGATTACACTTTTAAAGATAGAATTACATTATCCAGGATTTAACTTGATAACATCTTTGATTTTTATAACATTGCAATATTAAAATAAAATAAAGTGTTTATTTCATACATATGAATAAGACAAATATGTTTTATTCAATCAGTTAATAATTCAGTTGACTTTTTTTCCATTGAAAATGTGACAAGGAATATTTTGACTAAGTGTGCCCCTGGAGTTCAGTATATTTGCGTAAAATGATTAAAAGTATTACTTTTCTTTTTTTTTTTCTTTGGCCATTCGAAGTTGTCATGGAATTTTTTCGTCAGTACCTGATTATGTATCCGTGTTGCCTTGGGCTAGACATTTTGGGGTTTTTTTTCAAAAAGAGTTGAGGGTCGATTGAAAGGAGTTCAGTGTGATACCTGGGGGAGTTTTCGTGAAAGAGGATGTGTTGGTGTGCAGGCAGGCAGGCAGGCAGGTCTGCAGGGCTGGCAGGGGAACAGAACAGGCACTGTGCTGGAGGAGACCAGCGTGTGTGTAAATGTTTGTGTGGTTATTTGTGCATGTCATATATGAGACATAACATTTAAAACTTAAAAAGAAAGTTTCCTCAAATCATCCATACGATCATCCTTTGATGAATTAATGCAAATTTGTAATAATTATAATCGCAGCTTTTCCTGACACATTTTGGAGAGTCTGATGCAGAATAAATTGAGTTTAAAGTATTGAGACGGCTGTGAGTCTCACTGAGGATGATGATGATGCCAGATCCTTGGTCTGTACAATATTGTGTAATTGAGTTTATTTGAGTTGCCTGGTTTTTGTATTTCATAAGAGCCTCATGGGAAGCTTCCCTCCCCACACCACACTGCTGTTTGTGTCCAAGTCACTACTTTCCATTTTCTGCCGCTCACACTACCTTTTGACTGAATCAGTCTATTTAGAAAAGGAAAAAATGGATCTCATACACACGCCCCATACACCCACCTCAGTCACCACACTGCGTCAAAGCACATTTACATGAATCATGTCAGTGTGGAAAGTTACGCAGCCATACTTAGAGCAGACGTGGAAGATTGGACAGCCCCACGGTCTCCTCCTGGATGGGCATGCGCGAAACACCTTCCCATACAGACGTCCAGGAGGCATCCTGACCAGATGCTTGAACCACCTCAACTGGCTCCTCTCAACGTGGAGGAGCAACGGTTCCACTCCTGGATGTACTCGCTCCTTGCCCTATCTCTAAAGTTAAGCCCAGCCACCCTGCGAAGGAAACATTTCAGCCGCTTGTATCCGCAATGTCATTCTTTCGGACACTACTGAAAGCTCATGACCATAGGTGAGAGTTGGAACATAGATTAACCGGTAAATCTCTTTACAAACACAGACCGCTTTAGCATCCGCATCACTGCCGACACCGCCCTAATCCGTCTGTCAATCTCCCGCTCTGTTTTCCCCTCACTCGTGAACCCCCCAAGACCCCAAGATACTTTAACTCCACCACTTGGGGCAGCAACTCTTCACTTTTTTTGTTCTCATTTGTGCTTATTATGTGTGTTTTGTTGTTGCACTGTGTCCCCAACTTGATTTAGAATTGTATAGACAAATTAAAAAACTATCTTCAATAATAATTAATACATGTAAATATGCATATGCGTACACATATACTGCAGAAATACACAACTCTTTAGATTAAATATTCCATGTTTAGTTTCTAATGCCTAATGTCAATGTCAGTTGTTCTTCTAATTCCCAATTTCACATTTCCCAAAAATAACACATCATTAGCATTAACATTAGCATAGCATTAATTTACAGCAAAAGACCACCCTGTTATATGATCAGCCATAATTTTTTATCCTAGCCTTTTAACCAAACCTGCTTGCCAAATATATCAAGCTCAACATTAATTAGTGGCTATACCGTATACTGTATATAATTAAGTATGAATATTACGTGAAAAATTATATTTATTTACCTTTCAGCAATACAGGTGGATTGAAAGGCATTTCCCGAACAAATGTAATAATAATTACTTATTGTAATCTTTATTAATATTATCCCCTTAATATCTACTGTTATATGTTGCATGTGGATGACAGCAGTGTTTTCTTTATGTCCCACAGCACTTGAACAAGACTTACAACACAGATGTGCCTCTGGTCCTTATGAACTCCTTCAACACAGATGAAGACACAAAGAAGATCCTGCAGAAGTACACACACCACCGCGTCAAGATACACACTTTTAACCAAAGCAGGTGAGGGAACGTGTTTATAAAATGTGTCAGTTGAGTAACTATTGTCAACTCTCCTGGCGGGTACTATGCTGAGACAAATTTTTATCAGATGAGAAAGCTGTTTTTCTGCCATTGCCAATGTATTAAGCTGGAAAGAAGAGCAAATAAATGCACACGCTAGAGTACACAAAATAAAAATCAGTATTGGCAGGTTTTTCTGACATTTTAATGATAAGAATCAAAATTGTTCAGGCACATTTGTTCTCTATTTTGTTTTTTTTTTTGTTTTTTTTTTACCCAAACAAAACTCCCAATTACAACCCAATTCAAGGCCAGCTTCAGCTGGAGAACAAAGAACAGCTTTTTTAAATACTTTCTCAAACCAATTTCTCAAAAGATTCCAAAAAGCAAAGAACAAAAACAAAAGCAGCTGAAGAGACCTAATAAGAATATGTGTTTTCTTTGTATGTACGTATGGTTTTAAGTTTAAGATAGAAATATTCGTTCGTTCGTTTGTTCGTTTTCTTTGAGCTCTTCCCGGATGTCGGATGTCTGACCTCCTCACCCTATCTCTAAGCCTGAACCTGAGAGGGAAACTCATTTCAGCCGCTTGTATTTGCAATCTCAGTCTTTCGGTCACTACCAAAATCTCATGGCCATAGTTGAGAGTTGGAACATAGTTTGACTGGTAAATTGAAAGATTCGCCTTCTAGCTAAGCTCCCTCTTCACCACAAAGGACAGTTTTAGCATTCGCTTCCCTACCGACGCTGCCCCAATCCGTCTGTCAATCTCCCGCTCCGACAAAGTTGACCGTCGTCCTAGGGTGTCCTGGTGCCAGGTGCACTTATGGACACTCTTATGGCTGAACATGGTGTGTGTTATGGAAAGGCTGCAATAACTGACCACCAGTCGGGTTCAGATCGGGCTGGCCGATCCTCCCAATCACAACTTTCCAGGTCTTGCGGTCATTGCCCATGTGATCGTTGAAGTCTCCCAGTAGAACAATGGAGGTTGGGGACTCTGAACTGCTGTTTGGCGCATAGGCACAAACCTCAGTCAGGACCCATTCTCCAACCCAAAGGCGCAGGGAAGAAACTCTTTCGTTCACCGGGGTAAACTCCAACACACTGGCTGAGAACTGGGGAGCTATTAGTAAGCCCACACCTGCTCTCTGCTTCTCACCCGGAACAACTCCAGCAAAGAAAAGAGTCCAACCCCTCTGAGAAGATTGGTTCCAGAACCTGAGCTGTGTGTTGAAGTGAGCCCGATTATATCTAGTTGGTATCTCTCAGCCTCTCAGGTTCCTTTCCCACCAGAGTGGTGACGTTCCATGTCCCAATAGCCAGCTTCAGCAACCAGGGATCGGACCGCCAAGGCCTCTGTCTTTGACTGCCACCCAATCCCCATTGCACTGGATCCCTACGACCCCTCCTGTGGGCAGTGGGCCCACGGGAGGATGGACCCATTGTCCCTTTCGGGCTGAGACGAATGGACCCCATGGACAAAGGCCTGACCACCAGGCACTTCCCTACGGACCCCTTCCCGGGCCTGGTTCCAGGACGGGGTCCAGGTACACCTCTAGGCAGGGTGCACAAGTCCTTGGTATTCTTCATCATAGGAGTCTATTGAACCGCACTTTGTCTGGCCTATGACCTAGAACCAATTTGCCTTGGGTGACCCTACCAGGGGCACAGAAACCCTGACAACATAGCTACTAGGGTCATTCAGGCACCCAAACCCCTCCACCATGGTAAGGTGGTGGTTCATTGATATGATACTGATTTGGGTTCTTTGATAAAGTGGTTTTGCTGTGTAATAACATCTATTTCTTCTGAACATCATATTGGATCAAGGATAGGGAAAAAAAACATTTTTTGGATGGTACAAAATGTTCTAACATTTGAGTCTGAGATGATATAAATCTTTTTAGGCCCAGGAGCTTTTATCAAAGCCACTCATCAGAAACCTCTTCCTAGAATGTCATCTGGAATTAGAAAAACAGCCTCTGTACCTCCACTTCACAGCTCTTCTCACCTGGACAGCTCATCAGTTCTCTAAAAAACAACCCCAAACTGGCAAAAACTCAGCTAGTACCGTTCCTCACGGTGAGGTTTGTTAACTTAGCCTGACACAGATCCTTCTTAGAGGCCCTTTGATCAGTTCAATAAGTAAAGCAAGGGTGGATTGGCGACTCTCTTGCTCGGTTTGACTCATCTGCCTTCTTGGGAAAACTTTCAGAACTTTCCTTTGGGGTTTTTGAAGTCCTGCCTTAATCTGAAAAAAAATATTTCACTGCTTTCTTTTTTTGCTGTTTACTTGCTTATCATATACAGTCTCACACAGTACACACACAGATTCACAGCACTGTGGTGGGCAACTAATATAAATGAGTTAATCGGTTTTTGTTTAAGACGTAGAGAGATACAGATCTTATATATGCCCACAGAGAGGGAGAAAACAGTTGGTCACAAACAAAATGACATTTGAATATAATATTTTATGGTCACAATAGGTGGCCTTCAAGGTGATACTACATTAAATTGCGTTTAGGACAGATTATCAGTATTTGACAACCTGGGAATGAGACTCAACATTTTACAAATCACACTTATAATAAAAGCCATTTTTTCTTTTACTGCCGATCAAATAATTAGAAAGATGTCCCTTCCCATGAAAAAAACCTTATTACCCAACTCTGCAATTCCCTTAATTTCTACTTAGCAACTTTGCATCTTCCAGCTCATTTTTTCATTTGTTTCTGTTATTTTCAGCAGTACCAAACTGTAGATGAACAAATTTAGCAACTGGCTGATGAATATTTTTGAAAATTTTGCAATCTTATTTGCCTCAGGAGTTGGATCCAAAACCACAGCTGAAAGCAGAATGAATGTTGTCTTATGTACATTCAGTTGGAAGATATGAACTATTAGAGCTCTGTTTTGTCTAAATATGTATATAAATACATGTAAACTACTGGAAAAATGAATACCAGCTTTTATTGCTTTACAATAAAAACTCCAGTGTGAAATCTGATCTTTAAGTAATTTTGAATTGACATAGTTCAAGCTAAAAACCTTTATGGAATGGTTACGGTGCTGTAGATAAATAATAAATTAAGGTAATCCGTCGTAATGCATCTGTGTCTTTATAAGCAAATAATCTCAAGCGTAATCTGAATCAAAATAGCAGTATGATGGCTAATCACATTGTGGTTCTCCTCCATGCAGGTACCCTCGCATCAACAAAGAGTCCCTCCTTCCTGTATGCACAGACTTGAGCATGAATGGGCAAAACGCAGAAGGTTGGTACCCCCCAGGCCACGGCGACATTTACGCCAGCTTCTACAACTCAGGCCTGTTGGATCAGTTGATTGCGCAGGGCCGGGAGTATATCTTCGTGTCCAACATTGACAACCTGGGAGCCACCGTCGACCTCCACATCTTGAACCACTTGGTCAGCCAGCCCAATGGCAAGCGCTGCGAGTTCATCATGGAGGTGACAGATAAAACACGTGCCGACGTTAAGGTATGTGGATGAGTTGTTTTGTAATGAGTGTTGCTATGTGAATTTGTCACAGTATTTTCACAGTTTTATGGTGTATGTGTTGTTCTGGCCTTGTCAATTTATTTATTTAGGCTTTTTTTTTTTTTTTATAGACATAATATATGCAAACCAAACAAATGTTCACTATTTATTAGTTGTGTATTTATCAGTATTATTTGTTTAATGCCATTAATGGAGATTAGTCTAAGTGTAAAATACCTTTTGAGAGAAAAATTATGAGTTGTTGGTTATTTCCTCATATTTTCTAATATTATCTAACAATAGAGAGAGATTGGGTTTTAATGTGGCATTCAGCCTTCCATACTGTAAATATTTCTATTCAGAAACTATTAAAAACTGCTTTATAAAAATGCTCAAATATCTGTCTCCAATTTCCAGGGTGGCACACTGATCGAGTATGATGGAAAACTGCGTCTCCTGGAGATAGCCCAGGTCCCCAAGGCCCATGTAGACGAATTCAAATCAGTTTCAAAGTTTAAGATCTTTAACACCAACAACCTGTGGATCTCTCTACCTGCCATCAAGAGGTTGCAGGAACAGAATGCATTGGATATGGAGATCATAGTAAACTCCAAGGTGAGTTAATAAGGGTCAGAAGGGTCAAGGATAAAATAATATAAGACTAACACACACTCATTACAGAGAACTCTTGATTTATTTTATGTCACGTATCGGTTAAATTCATTGTCGCTTAATTTGACAGCTGTAACCTCAAAACCAAACACTAAAGCAAAAACAGAAATGAAAGGCAAGAAAGGGTTTAGATGGATCTTTTACGCATTTATTATGTCAAAAAAATGTCAATTACCCTGTCACCTTCATATTAAGAGAAGCTCATGAATCTCCCATAAATGTAGGGTTTCAGGAGGGTTGTCTGCATTGTAGTGACGAAAGTTCCAATTCCAATACGGAATATCATTATTCATATAATAATTCATTTTAATTGAAAAGAAGGAATAAGAATGAAACAAAATGTTTCTGAAGTTTTGTAACATTTAGTGCACTTTCAAATAAGCCAATGATGATAAGTAAAGGACTTGGCCCTACATTATACTAGTAAGTACCTCAGTCATGTGGTGTACATTTCTATTCTGTACAAGACAAGCTGTTCTCCTCAAACAACTGAATCCGAGGAAAAGTATCACTGTAAGGTGCTCTAGTCTTTGTGTTTCTGCCCTTCTTTCCTGTCCAAGAAAAATAGAGCCTATCATAGTGAAATGACTCATAAATGTCCTTGTAATTGTCTACTGTTGGATCATCTGTAGGAGCATCACACCAGGATTTGAGCAAACAAATGCCCAAAATGAAACTTAATAGACAGCTAACCTCCCACAATATTATCATCCCTCAGGTTTTACCCTCTCCTTGTCAGGTTAGAAAACTTTTGAAAAGCAGAGCAGAGAAATACTTACACCACTCCGCTCTGCAGAAACCACCAATTCTAAATCATTTCTCACTGGAATTTGTTTCTGCCCTCCTGTACAAAGGAGCTTCAAAACCAATCCAGTTTTTCTAGTCACCTCTCTGTTGGATCATCTGCCCTATTTGAGCTCTCTTTTAAGCTGTGTGTGTTTAGTTGGTATGTGTTTGTATGACAGGTAGGCATAAAAGAGAAAAATGAAGAATAATAAAGTTTTATTCCCTTCACAAATATTTGACTTAATACTTTAAGGCTGCATCACATTTTACTTTACTTACTGAGGTAATGCTCAATGTCTCTCCTGCACACATTATCCTTCATTGCCTTCTTGGTGACAGCGGTGCCTATGACAGTGCAGAAAACAAATTTGATGTGATGCGACTTGATGTTATTTTGGCTGCGATCACTCACACTGTGCCTCTGCTGCTCCCATTGGTAAAAAGCTTCAGGTTTTGCAAATCTGCAAGCAGTGCATGATATTCATTGCTGGACCCCAGCCCTACTTCTAATTATTACCCTGTGTGGCCTATAGATGTATTTATGTGAACCCTGGCACAGTAACAGCAACAGTTATGTAACCACATCCGTGCAGAGCATGCAGCTTTACGTAAACATTTAGTCCCATGTAGATGAGACCGTTAGTATGTTAAACAGTGCATTTGCAGGTTTAGGCAGTAAAGATAAAAGCAATCATTAATATTGCATAATATTTACTGATATCTGACTCAGAGGCACAGATTATTTTTATTATCACATGAACTTTTGGTCTTTTATGGTCTTTTGTAAAAATTGCAAGAGTTCAGAAATGGCCCTTTAGTCTGTGGTACAAGAAGTAGAGAGAGATAGGAAAAACATACACCCTACAAATATATATTTTTATACTGTGTTTTTACAGTCATTGAGTCAAAAACACACAGATGTTTCACTGTAGGCATCTACTCCCTGTTACCAGACACTTGCAATAACATTTCGAGTGTAGTTAGTGGCTAATAAAAATTATTAATCTCTGACATTTTTGTAGAAACTTGTTGAGCTAAATGGTCCTAGCAACAGAACTCAATGCCGGAGTCATTTTCAAAAAAAAAAAAAATGTTATTTTCGTTGTTTCAGAAAGACAATAAAACCACATTCTGTAGAGTTACAATAGCACAGCTTCGCAGTAAAAGAGTGCAGATACTAAACTGGCCTGCGTGCGGTCCAGACCTGTCTCCCATTGAAAATGTGTAGTGCATTTTAAAGAGGAAATTACACAACGGAAACCCTGGACTATTGAGCAACTTTCACTTTCAGCACATCCACGAGTATTGTTTTCAGTTCTCAGAGACATACTGAGTGGTGTTAGAAGAAAAGCTGATGTAACACAGTGGTAAACATGCTGCTGTCCCAACTTTTGTGGAAAGTGTTGAAGGCATTGTATTCAGAATGTGTGTATATTTCCAAAAATAAGAATAAAGTTTCAGTTTGAACATTAAATATCTTGTTTTTGTGCTGCATTCAAATGAATGTAGGTAAAAAAAAATATTTGCAAATTACTGTATTCTGTTTTTATTCACATTTTATTCACGTCTGGACCAAAATGGTGAACCTATAGACGGCCATTATCATTCCTACAGCTATGCTGTGGAGCTAAACTCCCTGCAAATGTAACTGAAAGCAGTATCCCTGCTGTACCAGGACCTGGGTATTTGATATATTTAGAGAAACATAATTTTAGCCAAATGATCAGAGAGATATTTTTGTACACAGTTAATCAAAGGTCATTTGCCTGAAGCACTGAGGCTAATGTAGCTGGAAGCTGCAGCACAACATGTTCTGATTCAAATTAGTTTTATTTGTGTGAATGCACAGTTAAGTAGGGCCAAACCACACTGAACAAGATTTACAATGAAAATTATGCATAACAGCTGGGTGAGTCCCAACAGAGGCTCTGGTTCGATCCAAGCATTACCCGACTGTTATGTCTCTTTAGTTCTTGTTGTCACAAATAAAATGGGAATGCAAGAGAAATAATATTAAAATGATAGATGAAGCAATTAAGAATATTTTATTTTAATTATTCTCTTGGTAATATCATCAGAACAATAAATACAAATACTGTAGATTGCCAGAACCAAGCTGAAAAAACTACATTTTAAAGAATACGTCTCATTTTCCACCATGTCTCCTCTCTCCTTTTGGTTGTTATCAGACACTTGATGGTGGGCAGAATGTCATCCAACTGGAGACGGCCGTCGGTGCCGCCATCAAGTCCTTCGACAACGCCCTGGGCATCAATGTACCTCGCAGTCGCTTCCTGCCCGTCAAGACCACGTCAGACCTGCTGCTGGTCATGTCCAACCTTTACAGCCTGGAGGCCGGCTCTCTCACCATGAGCCCCAAGAGAGAGTTCCCGACAACGCCACATGTCAAACTGGGCAGCTCCTTCACCAAGGTGGTCATAATAATGGTCATCAGTCGTCATTTTTTCCTATAATAATAAGGAAAAAATAATGTGTGTAGTTTCTCTATTGTTACTGTACTCATCTTATGTCACTTTACATATATTAAAAGCTTAGTTAACCTGAGTAACAAAACCTAAAATGTGATTTCCGTTTTATCTTATAGAGGTGAATGTGATTTTATTAATTAAGCATCCAGCAATTGTGTACAAAAATATCAAAGCCAACATGACTTAGATGAAAAATGTGTTGCTTTAAAATAATTTCAAAAGTGAGTTCGGAATAAAAAGTGACATTTTAAAAAACTACATGTGGAAAATAGAGCAGAGTTTTGTTTACAAATGGCCATCTTCTCTCAGGTTCAGGAGTACGTGATCCGCTTTGAGAGCATCCCTGATATGCTGGAGCTCGACCACCTCACAGTTTCTGGAGACGTCACCTTTGGAAAAAATGTTTCACTCAAGGTACATGTCCAACACTGAAACACTCCAATTAAGTTTTACTGGACATTAAACCGTTTTAACCCTCATGTATTAGGATTTGAAGTAAATACACAGCACATTACAACTTTTACTCTGGTGCCAACTCTGTTGGTAGAAGATGCTGGAAATACAAATGTTATAAATTGCCAGTGATGTCTGATTTGCCACCTTTTTAGTTTCCACAATAACAATTTCTCTATAAATCTAATTGTGGGAGATGAGAACATGCTTTCAATGTAAATTTTAACAGGAATGAAAAAGTACAAACACTGAAGTAAAGAAAAGTGTAAGCTTACAGTGTAGCCATTAATCTTCTCCTTTCAACAGTAAAGCTTGTTGTCAGACACATCTGTCTAAATGTTTGTCTACGGGTTCTGTATAGCTCCTTGTTCATTCTCAAAGCTTATATAACCATTTCACCCAGCATCTGTCTTTCTTCCTGCACCATTCAAGCTTTCAAATGCTGAGCTGATGAGTATTCGGTATTGTCTAGAACACCAGAACGATCATACACATCTCACTTAAGGTACAATTTACCAGAATCAAGTCTAATGTTTTAGATTCTGCATTTCACAGATCATTGTAGGTGTGTTAGTTTCAGATCACTTGGCGTACTCACCGGGTCGTGCATTTTACCAACTTTCACGTAACTTTAGCCGTAACTTTGGTAACTGGTGTGAAAATGCCTCCCTGCTAACCTTTGCTTGTCTCTCTTATTCTCTAAGCATAAACAAAATAAAAAAAAACCAAAAACAGAAGATAAGAAAAGCAATTGGTTCCTGAATCAATGGGTCTAACTCCCAGCTGTGTACCCTCTCTGCCTTTCATGCATTAATGATTAATGAAATAAAAATTAACATTGTGTTTCTCGACTTTTTCCTGCCATTTAATTCTCGATATATATTGTAAACTAAACCCATTGCTCTTCCTCCTCACAGGGCACCGTCATCATCATTGCCAACCACGGAGATCGGATCGATATACCAGCAGGCTCGATGCTGGAGAACAAAATCGTATCTGGCAACCTCCGCATCATGGACCACTAGCATCTCCCCATCATGTGACCTAGTTGGCTTTGTCCCAGTTATATGACTTGATTGTAACATGACTGTCACATGACATTATGAAATTAATTTGCTTTTTCCTTGAGGCTGGGGGGGGTGCATATGCAGTGCTGAAGCTTGGGAGTGCTTGTTGCTGGGATACACACTGTTTATACTAAGATATAAACATAACTGTCTTTGAAGTGACAGTTATGTTTATGTTTTCAAAGAGTGACCTATGTCCACGATGAAGAGAAAGACAACAAATAAGATTTTATTTTTTTTTTTTTTTTTTCAACTATAGTGATTTAGACTGATTCTTGGCCAGTAAATCATCCTTCAAAATAGGCTCAAAATCTATACTAGTGCATCTCAGAAAATCAGCAAATCGTCATTTTTCATCTGTTGCTTCAGAAAGTGAACACTGAATAAATTTCACACTCATTACATCTAAAGTAAGTAAATCAAAATGTTTCAAGGTTTATAATATTTCACTGTAACTGTGTAGGCCATGATCACTAAAATTACTTTAACTTTTCCATGATATTCTAATCTTCTGAGATGAACTAGTAGACACTAATGACATGTTAAAGAACAAACGAACAAACCAATGTAATCACATTGGGTGTTTATACAGAGAGGTAACTTCATGCATGGTGTCTGAAGGTTCACTATGGGAATCAACATGGTTCCACATTGCAGCCGTGGCAGGATTTATCACTGACTTCGTAATCGTTTTTGTGTCTCAGGCTCACAAGTCAGAGAGGCCAAAACTCCAGTAACATGTACAGTTATTGTTTTGTAAATGCCTGCAGCTTGCGACCTCGATGAATCTAGTGACGGTCTCAATGCAAAACGCACCAGTCTGACAATTTTGTTCTGGTTACTACAAGTGGTTGCTGGCCTTTTGATGTTTCTAACCTGTTTTGTCTTTTCCACACAACCTCAGATGTAGGTGAAGTTGTGCCAGAAACTCCTGCTCTGCTTCTCAGGCTTGCAGGTCAGTTTACAGCAAGGGTAAATTTAGTTTTCTATTTGTCTCTGCCTTCTTTGGAACTTTTGGAGAAGATCCACAAAGAACGATTTGAATCTGTCAGTTAGCCACCACCCTGTGATGAATCAAATGAAACAGTTGCTTGTACTTCAGACTTTCTAGAGGAAGATTTGTTGAGTGGCAGTAAGCAGAATGTTGCCTTTTTACACATCCATCAGACACAGAGCATCATTATCAGTCCTTTCGAGATGGACAGTGTTCTTTGTCTGTTTTCTTGCACAGACTAAAGATTATTTGAATCAAACCATAATTTCCTCATCCGCTACGTTGCTGCCTGAGTGAGAAAGATGTCATTTTTTGGAGGCTGAATCGACTGTGTGAAGTGACGATGAGACTGTAACATTCTTGATGGTTTTTGTTATTCCTGTTGTGTCCTGACTTTCTTTAAGGCTTAAAGCCACCCAACTAGGTGCCAGGAGTGCTGATTTACCACAGTGATTAGGATTAGTGTACTGAGCTGTACAGAGCATGATTCTTCGTGTGTAGAATCCAGTAGTTAATACATTGTGAAGTTTGAAACCATGCCGAAATCAAAGCCAAAGTGAAGTTTAAGAAATAGCTCATATTTCCTCCACAAGTTTTTCTTAAGGGGTTTGTGCTATAGAGAAATGAAAAATGTTATCCATGTAATACCCGAACCACCTCTGTTTTTGCCAATTGGAAGTTCTTGAATGTTTGATGACATTCCATCATGAAAACTGTGCTGATGATCCATATCCAGGCACCATCACAACGCCATGAAATTATATGAAACAAACAAAAGTTTGTCATTGTGAAGTGAAGGGCTTTATTTGAAATTTAGATCATGAAAAAATAACAATGTTGTGCATTATTTTTGTTTTTATATGTTTTTTTGATCCTAATGTTAATGAAACCTCATTGCCTCCATTTTAGTGTCAAACCTCTCCAATTGCCTTTGTCCATCTCCTCACAGACAGAATGCAATGCAGAGTGCAATACTCTCTGCAGTGTTGGTTTACAAACACACACAAACATACTGAGATTTTTAAAATGTGTAACAAGGTTTCAGTGAGAATACTTGAGATGTGTCTAACAGGGGAACTGAAGTCTAAAAGCAATGTGTTGATCTGAGATGGTGATTGGTCTCAGCCCAGCCCAGTCCAGTTCTCTTCTCGGAGCTGAATAAAGTGCAATATAAGATAACGCACACGTGTCTCTGTTGTGTCACACACCCACAATAACGTTTATTGCTCAGAGATGCAGGACAGGACAGGAGTTCAGTCCAGTCACACTCAAGGATATTGTATTTGATAAATGAAACAAACAAAACCCCACTCGCCCTCCATATGTGTCTTGTGTCTCCTTCATGCTTGTGTCCTCTACCAGAGGCCTGGGAGCCTGAGGGTCCTGTGCAGTATCTTAGTTGTTCCTAGGATGGCGCCCTTCTGGACAGAGATCTCAGATGTTATTCCTGGGATTTGTTGGAGCCACTCTCCCAGCTTGGGGGTTACAGCACCGAGTACTCCTATCACCACGGATACCACTAATGCCTTTACTCCCCATATTCCAACCCCTCTTTCAGCCCTTGGTATTTCTCAAGCTTCTAGTGTTCTGTATATATAAATGTAATTTGTTGTTTTATTTCTAATTTTTATTTTGAAAAGCAACTTCAGGTCTAATCATAAAAACTACAGTTATTTAAATTGGTCACACTCTTTTTTTTGCAGTATTAGAATTTCTCTCATTTGGATTTTTTTATTTCCGAAAATAAACATTTTCTCAATCACATTGCCAAGATGAGTGTCAGGAGTTATCTATGACAAGAGTAGCAGTAAAGTGAAAGGAAAGGTTTACAAGAGGGTAGTGACACCAGCAATGTTGTTTGGTTTGGAGACGGTGGCACTGACCAAAAGACAGGAGGCAGAGCTGGTGAAAGATGTTGAGATTTTCTTTGGGACTGACGATGATGGACAGCATTAGGAATGAGCACATTAGAGGGACAGCGCAGGTTGGACGTTTTGGAGACAAAGTTAGAGAGGGCAGATTGAGATGGTTTGGACATGGGCAGAGGAGGGACAATGAATACAGTATATTGGTAGAAGGAGCTACCAGGCAGGAGGCAAATAGGAGAAGCAGATAGTTGGTGTGAGAGTAGATGTAGAGGACAGGAAAAGATGAAGGAGGATGATTTGCTGTGGTGACTCCTAGAAAAAGCTATGTAAAGCCAAAAGAGGAAGAAGGAAAATTGTCAAGAAGAGGGTTGATGAATACATTGTCAGCGTTGGAAGCGTTCATTGAAGTGAAAACCTGATAAGTATACATAAGTGCGTGTTGAAGACGTGAATGTACACACAACCGAGGGTGTAGTGATATTTAAAGCATCTGTGTAATGGTGTGGAACCAGCTTTCCCCCCTTTCAGTGTTTGTGTTTGTTACAGACTTCCAATGCTGACAACAAGATGTTATTACAACTTACTTATATGTTACCTGCTGTCATGTTGAAAAAACACAAAGCTCTGTGCTGTCTACCTGCACAGCCGATAACATGAAACATCAATACAAAATGATAGAATCCTATTCAGATTTTTACTTATGAAAATCTTGACCAAAAATGCCTGTTTCAGAGTAATGTACCAAAAAGTCGTTTCCAAAATGACAGATTAACAGAAGAAGAGTTGTGTGTGAGTGTGTTTTTTGCTGTTTGGCCAGGTGAAGTTTGAACAGACAGACATAATTTACATTACATTTGATTTACATCCCATTTGGAGGAGAGTTCACTACTTTTGTGTTTGATCTTGTTTCAGTGTTCTTAAAAGTTGGTTAAGATAAAAATATTTTTCTATAAAAAACATTTTAACATTGGTAAATATCATTCATCAGCGATAATTTTCATATCGGTGTTTTCTGATGTACATAAAACAAAATGACAGCAACATGTGTCACTTTTACACTTTATTGTTTAAAGCTGTTACAAAAACATTCTTTGCTTTTGCCTTTACAAGCACAAGGAGAGCCTGGACAGACAAAGAAGACAAGCGATTGCGTCTCGGGAGGAGTGGGACTGATGGGTGTGTGTGTTTGTTTAAAACGGTGGGGATAACAGTACATAAACAGAGTGAAGCCCTTACTCACACTCTTTAAACACAGAAAGAGGCACAGTCCAGGACACAAAACAAAACTTAGTGACACGAAGGCAGGACACTAAACTCTAAATTCAGAATAGACTTCTTTCATTTACTCAGGACGTATCCTCAGAAGACCTTAGCAGTGTATGTTTGGATGTGACACAGGTCATTGTTCTCCCTGAGGTGAGTTAGTGTGTTGCAGTCTGAGCACCAGGGGATGAAAATGATCTGCGCATGGAAAGATGAACACACGCAAACTGAAAACTGTACACATACAATCATAAGGAACGCATACAATGCAATCTCTCAGTCTAACACACACACAGATAAACTGCAGAATTTAGTGTTTACTAAAAGAATGTGTTGTAGCCAGTTTGGACGCAACTGTTAACATTTCTGCAGGTGAAGTGTGTGTCACGTACACCGACGTCGGCTGCACGAGGAAACTGGACGAGCCACTGAATTTGCAGAATATGTTGTGTGTACACAGCAAGAGAGTGGCCTCGGCAGCTTGTTTGCTGCATTACATATACTGTCTCCGATCCTTAAGATGAAGTTGAACTCTTTTGTGATGGGTTGCAGATGCTGGGGTTTGTTTTTTTGGTTGTTTTTTTTTAGCACTTCAAAGGTCTCTTTTTTCCTTCTGTTTTATTAGTTATATGTTTTTTTTTTTCTTAAATCAGATTACTCATTTAAACATGTAATTCTTTAACCATTTAAAATATTAGTTGGTCCGTGACCTGATGGACCAAGAATTGCAGCCTCTCTGGTTTCCATGTTTCGGACAGAACCTGATCACCTGTTCTCTCTTTTTTCCATGACGTCTTGTAATCTTTATTGACTAATAATATCTATCAATAAAAAAATTTGTGATTGCACAAATTGTTCGGTTGGTGACAATGCAGCAATACTGCTGAACAGTCTCCAATTACACCAGCCCCACAGTCTGTTAAAATGCTGTTAATTGGGATTTTGTAAACTACTAGAAAATATTCACATAACAGCTCTTATCGTAGTTTCATTTTGAGGTTCCAAAAATGCGACATGGGAAGCGTTTTAATGCCATTTGGAAAGCAAAATTTAAGATGAAGTCCTGATGAGTACACACACACACACACATACATATACATACTTTAAGAGAATTTTCAATCAGTCATTCAAGTTTAATTTGTATTGTCCAAAACCACAAATAACAATTTGCCTCTGGGGGATTAAAGCTGTTGCATGTGTTTGTGTGCATTAAACCTGAGTCAAAACAGCTACAGTTGTCTTTTCCATATGTTTTTCTGCGAACTTCATGTATCAGTTGACTGGGACGTCCTGCACTTTCACCTTAATCTATTATGGCTCAATAATTCATTACCAGTATTTTAAACTGCCTTCAAGGTGCCTGAAAACGAGTTGACATCAGCCCAATGCACTATGAATGACTTGTACATCAAACATTGTCAGCTGGAATGAACGTTTTCATTTCATTTAATCAACAAGAAAGTTCTAAGATGGTGAAATGATTAATACTGATCAGAATACTGATTCTGGCAAAATAATGAGCATCATTCTTTCTGTGCATAGGAGGCCAAAACATCACAAGCTGAATAAACCAGATGCTGTCCAGGCTGCTCTGCACTTCTTGCCACTTTAAAAACATCTGTATTCTCCTTCCTGTACCTTGAGTCCCTGTCCACTTTGAATATAATAAAAAGTATCTGGCCAGATCTAATTTGTGTGTGTGTGTGCGTGTGCGTGTGTATGCATAATGTGTTGCAATGGCTACATATCAGCAGTATCATGGCTAACCTTTGACCAGAAAAGATTCATTCACCCAAAAGTTTCACTCAGACTTTAAAGGGAGGGATCACTCAGTCTGACTGAGTGTTACACAGATGTCTAGAGGACTTAGTTTCCCATCATGCTTCAGGAAGTTTTCGTTCCAATTCTATTGCTTCAAATGTGAAAAGGCCATGGTAGTGCCTGATGAGGGTAGAGGTGAAGGCATAACACACAAAGTGACAGCATGTCAGGCGGGTTCTATAAATATGACAAACAAGTGGACATGGGGGAAAGACACAGACCAAAACCCTCAGAACACACCTAGAACTTTATATCAGCTTAACAATATACTGTAATTTCAAATAAAAATGCTAAATAGTATTGGAGTTAGACAGATCTGACAGATAAAGTATAAAACAATGGGCCATAAATAAACCTCTTTGTTTAAATTAGCTCTAAGAGATGTACACTTAGAAGAGATGTACTGCAACAATAATCATGAATTAAACCATAGGTTTGTGCTACAGTAGGATAGTCATTTTTAAAAATACTGTCTGTGAAAGTTCCTTTGGACAAAAACAAACAAAACAGTTTACCCAGCAGTGTTCTTTGTTTGTTTTTTGTGTCTCTGGTTTCACATGAAAATATAGAAATCTTTGTCATCATTCATGAAAAAGCAATACAAAGGTCACTTAAATAGGAGAAAGAGACAAAAAGTTCAGAATTTATCTTAACCACAGAAGAGGGAAAATAGATCAGGTTAGTTTCCTGTTTTTAATGCAGGGCCAGCATCCAAATTGCTTTGTCTCATCCAACAGATGCTGGGAAGTTGGCCCCACTAGTCGAGGGGTCCCTGAAAGATGAGTCTGATGTAGCCCGGCTCACCAGTCAGCTGTTGGGCACAGAAAGGGCAGGCGGCATGGAAGGTGTGAGTGCCGTGCGGGAGTGGGATCTGACTCCAGAAGGCCGCCGTCTTTTCTGAACAAACATGACCACAGGGGTTAAAGGCGTGAGTGGGTGGGGCAGCGTCAACGTAAAATCCAGCCTCGCAGCCCAACCACAGCGGCACGTACGGCCCCCTAGCTCGACACATGGGACACTCCCTGTGCCGGCCCTCCCGACCTTGCCTCTCTTCGCGGTGGTTGCCCCAGTTGTGGTAGCCGTGCACGTGGCCACACTGGAGGTAGGCCCAGGGTTGCTTCTCGTCCGGCGTGTCCTTGCGATGCATTGAGGGGAAGGCCAGCGTGTTGAAGCCCACGGGACACTGCGGGCGGGCGGCATTGATCTCTTGCCGTAGTGCCTCCAGGTGTTTTAGGGTGGGAGTACGCGACAGACCTTCAGCGGTGCGCCACAGCAGGGTGGCACCACAAAGGTCGATGAGAGAGCCGTCAACCAGCTCATGACTCTCAGTCTCCACCTGGAACACAGAGATGTCATAGAGATGACTTTTTTTATAAGATTTTCAAAATATTCCTCCTGTACTTTTTAACTTGTTTGGTGTAAGTACCGATCCCTGCCTCCCACGCTGTTTTGGATAGGCAGTTTAGAGAATGAATGAATATGTGACTTGCTTCAAACGTCAAGAACTGAAGTTCGCAGTACTCATCTGAGCAGGTAGGTGGTAGCATTACATTTTAATTTCTCCCTCAGAGAGCTATGTGATGCAGGGAGGAGGCAGGGGACTGACTGTTGATGCTAGGAATATTAAAAAAAAACATTCAAAAACAGGTTTGAGGTTCAGCCAGGTCAGACGCATTGGGAAATTCCACATTTAGATAACCAGAGGACTACAGGGGCAGATAAAAGAAAAACACAGACGAGGAGAGGAGCAGCTCTGGCAGGTTTACTCATACTAATGTGGGTGTTGAGGTGCGAATCTCGGGGCATTTCTGTTCCAGAAGCGCAACACTGCACAAGTTGATGTGTCCCGCCTGGTGACAGTTTTTAACCTTCATTTATCCCAGGAAGGATTGCTGATCGCATGTGTGCTTTTATTATAAGCAATGCCATTTCATGCTGATGAACACAAGCATTCACAGCTGCCCAGCAATGCAACATTATTTCTATGGCTGGCCAACAACCTGCTCAAGGAAAATTTGACAGAAACATTTGTTGTTTTTCACCCCCTGCTCAGATTTCTCCAGTTGTTCAGTTGATCTCAAACTAGAAATTACCGTGTCATAAGGTGAATCATTAACCCACCACCATATCACAAACACGGAGAATATAAAAAATTATAAATAAATCAATAAATAACCACATACTTAAATGATTAAGTGCCCTGTGTCAATTCAGTCTGTGTAAACATCCACACTCTCAACCTTGACACACATTTATCATTTGATTACACAAAATAGAATCATTCATCAGCATAGAAGATTTTATTAAACACAATAAGGGCTCTCACACTGTACTCGGTTCATTTGTTATTTTGTGTGTGTGCTCTGTAAGATAGTCATAATTATGCTGGCGTTAACCTTGTGTCAAACTGCAGAAGGGCAACCTGTTGCCCTGTTGGCAGGGCTGAGCGGGTCTGTCCAAATATTGACGCAAAACTACAAGCTGTGGATGCAAGTTAGCCCAGACAGGGTTTCTGCAAACTTGCTGAGATTACCTTTTTCCTCCTATTAAATCAATCAAGAAGTCCTTTAAATGGTAACCCTCAGTAATAAGTAACCAGTAAAGCAGGTTTGAGAGCTGTGTATTGCAAAAGCATTGAGGAGGAGGGTGCAATAACTTAGATTTTAAAAATCAAAAATGTTTAATTAAGTGTGCATCTGAAATTATATTTAGTCATCCAGAAATAATGTCAATTTGTTGGGTATTACAATGTTATTGAGGTTTCTTCATTAAACAAAAGAAAAAAGGCTCCTTTTCCTATTTATTGCATTCCCCCAGTGAACGTTTTTTTGACAGGGCACTTGTACATCTGCGTACCAGTACAAACACAATACATAATCCTTCAAAATGAATGTGAAAGCACAAGACTCTCTAGTTCTGTGTGTGTTCAGCTCAACAGAACAATCCCATCATTTTCTATCAGCATTTATAAAGAGCCGACAATCAGCTGTGAAATAATGAGTTGTTTCTGTTGTGATGGATAATGCTTATGGTTAAACCTGTGCATGGTAAAGTGCAGGTGGAGACGGTTCATTTGTGCTGTGGTGGAGAGATTTTAAAAGAGGTGCGACAACCGATAAAGAGACGCCTTAATGCTAGAAGTGCAGACAGGGGGACTGTGACTTCATGGTTAATGACAGTGAGGAGAGGAGAAGTCCTGATCAAAATCACTGGCAGCACTGAGGAGACAACAGGAATGTGTCTTGATTGGTTGAAAGTCTCTGATATCAACAGGAAGATCCCCTTACAAGGTCCCGTTACACACAGCTCCAACAGCCGCACCTGTTGCCATGGAGATGACATCCGGATAGCCTCCTGCTGATGTTAAGCTCAGGCTGACCTCCTGCTGCCTGAGCAAGAGTCAGTATGTGGGTGTGAGAGTGAGGAAGTTGGAGAGCAGGATCAGGTGGTAAAGCCCTTTTTTGTGAGGATGTGAAAAATCTGGTCCTTCAGTTGACAGGCTGGAAAACATTATTTATTAGTGAAAATTCTTAGAAGAGTGTCATGCAAGTCACCTTTATCATGTGATCTATTAAAAAAGCAGGATTTTTCTCACTATCATAAAGCTCACAAGCTTCAATTACTTTTGTGAACATGCACTGAATGTAGAGTTAAACTTTTGGTTTGAAGATTCTGAGCACATTGAACACGTCATGTGCAGCAAGTTTTGTGCTAAAGCACATTTTTCATATTGTCTCACCATTTTTCCTCGCTGCTGTGCTGAGCGGGTCTCCCGTAGGGTGAAGACGTTGCCGCAGACTGAAATCTCCCTCCAGACACCGGGTTTAGAGTCCTGGGTGAAGCCGTTTCGAGGATGCATCACCAGCACGCCGTTGGTGGTCAGCCCGTCCATTTGACCATCAGAAGTCTTCCACTTAGCAGCCTTCTCCTGAAGAAAATGTGGGAAGGTGAGATCAGGACATGGACAAGTTAAATGTTCAATATGCAGCCCTTAATCAAACATTCATCACGTTTGTTAATTTAAGTTGCCGTTCATACTGTATATTGTTTTTTTACTTTAGGCTAAACAGGATGTGAAACACAATGAAGCACATTTCCTTGTTGTTGTTTTAGTCCTTTCATCTTTCTGCTTCTTACTCTATGACAACTGCCTGAAGCATCAGTTTACCCCTAGGAAGATGTTCTTGGAGGAGTCAAAGCCAGCGGCATAGATGCGTGCGGTGTATGGTGGCGTTCGCTGGCACTTGATGCGGCAAGCGAAGCGGGAGATGGTACTCTGGACTGACTGGGTGTCTGCGTTGCTCTGGCTGCCTGCCACCGTGTCCGTCACTACAAAGTCTATGGGACTCTCTGTTGATCGACCAATCTGTGGACAGAGATTGTTTTTACATTTCTAGATTTATGCAAGATGTCAATATTAGACAACACTGCATTCCTCCTATGAGATAATAATGAATTCCTGGAAAATCGATGCAAAATATGTGACAACTTTGCTTTTCTTTTTGTTTGCATGTTGGTAAGATGACCTTGGAGAAAGATTTCACATGCACACAGAATATACTCCTAAGCACCATGATACTTTGCTACCACCTACCTGCAGCTACCTGCATCATCAGTCTACAGGGTGAAATACAACTGTGCTAATCCTATTGTCACAAAAAGAAAAGGACAACTTTGAAAAAACACTTTTAAAAATGCTTTAAGCAAGTTAGTAAGTCTCACAAGCCATGAACAAAACTCTTTTCAAATTCGACTAAAACAATGACTTATCATCATATTCTTGTTAATTAATTCACATCAAATAAACATACTATATAAATAAAAGGGAAATATCTGATTAACACTAAACATACAATAGACTTTAAAGCATAACCCCTGGTTTTAAAACTACAGTTTTCACTGTTTTGGGCTATCATACTGTATCTATACATTTGGGGAACTTCAACATTTAATGTTTGACATTGATTTGTTTCTCAATTAGTCATTTTATTTGTTTAGCCCAAAATCACAAATTACAATTTGTCTCGTTGGGCTTTTACAGACTGCAGAGAGGTGATACCTTCTACCCTCAGGCAAGTTCTGAGGTGTACAGTTCTAAAAGGATTTATGAAAGCTTAGTGGTGATGGACACTCATGTGATGGACAGATCTTCGGGATGTGTATTGTGCCTTTTTTCAAAAATAAGGACTGCCAAGTTACGTAAATTGGCACATAGGCTTTTAAAGTGTTAGCAAAGCCATGTGCAGACTAAAAGACTTTGATAATCTCTTTGTTGACAAGCTGCTCACACCACAAAAACATTTTTGTTGTCCCAGACTGCTGTCATGTTGACGTGAGGGAGCACAAAGTACACAACTGACCTAAAATCAGGTGAACTGAATACAAGATTATACTGTTCGGAACAGCACAGTCCTTGTAAAAGCTGAGGCTTACTACCTGGAACATGTCTGTATTGCTGTCGTGGGTGTACTCCACAACCACCATCTGGACTCGAGACAGAGTGAAAGAGATGCTGTGCTGGTCTTTGTTGCTTATGGCCTGAAGGGACAGAAGGAAGAAAGGGTGGATAAATACAGAGAAGCTATGAGAGGGAGACAGAAACCTAAAATGCTTAACTAAAATATACATAAGAACTGAACTTAAATATGCTGCTTTACAGCAAAAACCGATGACCTTTACACAGAATAAGACACAGAGAAATGGTGAGGCAGGTGAACAGTTTGGTCACAAGCTGAACACGGCCCCAATATCTTTTATTTCAATCATGACTACCCAGGACAACTACTATTTGTGTGTGTCTACAGAGAATGCATTTAGTGTGGAAGTTAAACTACACTTACCAATATGGGTTTTTTTCTCTGCACGTTAAGTTGTAGTTTACATCAATGACTGTTCAGACAAATGTATGTTGCAGCAAAGAAGTTACCGATTCTACAGTGTGGCTGCATCACATGCATTTTCGGCCAGGCAGCACAGAAGATCTATGCAATCAGCACAGTTTCAAAGCGGGCATTCAAAATCACTGTCACTAATCAAATGTGAAATATGGTCATAATCTTACCACTGAGTCATAATTTTGAGTAATGGCCAAAAAAAGTGTTTCTACAGGACATTATGATGGCACACGTTGTCATCACTGCTATTAGACATTTGTGGAAATTCATTCTTCTGTTTGTGCGGTCACAGTTACTTTGACTTTTGAATATCAATTTTTAATCACTTAATTTTTTAATCCAGGCATTCCCGGATCAAAAAACGCATTCTGCATTTTGGAGAATGGGATGGACAGACAATACAAAAACATTACGTGTCCAGTCTCTGGAAATAACTGTCACCAGCACACCCACTGCCTAATAATCCTCTGTCAATTTTATAGGTTATAGAGGATTTCTGGGCAGTCATGCAACTGACAAAGTAAACACACAGACATGTGCTATCCAGGAGTTTTCTAGCTATGGCTCTGATACCCTCCACTGGACCATTCCTCCTAGTTTCTCTTATAAACTTTGGGGATGTTTGACGTAAGACTGCATAAAAACATTGATCAAATACCTTCAAAAACTTAGCAGAGCTTTGTACCCGCTTCTATTCTGTTTTCTGTGAACTCAGGGAAGCACTCCTGAACCCTGTCCTTTTTCTGTCATGTCAATGGGGTGTCTAATATCATAACAATAAGCAAACAGAATTCCAAGCAACACAGGGCAAATCCAGTCATCTGGGTGTGCTTTATTTGATGCTGTCAAACAAGCATACTAAAGGCATTTAGTATGGAGAAAAGAGTGCTGTTTTCTAGCTAATACATTTATATTTGCATTATTGTATTGTATTGTACCGTATATATCTGTAATAAAGTTCATGAACACTGTAGCTATGAGACTCATTAAAATCATAAATCAACACATAAAGATAAAAAAACCCTGAAACTTCTGATGTATTGGGTTCAATGAATGTAACCGTGTGACCTCTTGGAGGACTAAATGATACTGTACTCTGTATTACTGTGTGTGCGTGTGTGTGAGATATTCACCTTGGCTGCCTGTGGAGAGCAGGCGACATGGACTGTGCTGGGTTTTACCCCATTTGCCTTCGGTCTCTTATAAAGTGCAAAACGACTTTTACGTCGACCTCGGTCTCCATTGGGCAGAGAACCATTATACCTGCATGTGCACACACATGGACACAAACATAAACAGACACATACACACAGACAACAATAGGGTATTATAGTCTGAGCAGCAGTATAACACCCTGGAAACTGTCATTGTGAAAAATACTTGAGTCATTTTGGTGTTGTCCCATCATGCCATTAAGGCCATACATGGCCATACAATTCTTACAAAAGCAAATGTTGTCCCATAAATATCTTGTCCTTCACACATTTTCTCAGACATGCTGAGAAAATAAACACACAAAGTGACTCGTTTGTGCTGCAACATTTCTTAGGAAAGGAGAATAAACAAAGGCCGTTCCCTGCAACAGAGTGGAGCCCCAGTGAGTGTCCGTGTGTGTCTCGTTTATTATCCTGAATTTGCAATACATTAAAAAAAACAAACAAAAAAAAACAGTCATCAATCATCTCTGTCTACTGCTTATTCATAGTGTATCGATGTGTTTTGTACTTAGTGCTTAGACATCAGGATAACATACACAATCAAAATGAGAGGATGGCGAGCATACCCAGTTGATGCCATAGAGGGTTTTCTTTTTTTTGCACATTAACTTTAGAGAAGCCATTACCAGTGAGAACTGAGCGCTGCTACAAGCGCTACAACTTACAAACATTACCACATGCATAAACATTATGCACAACTTTAACATTGTTATGACATCCAGAAGCCACATAAATTATGAATCCCTTGAGCATCCCTGTTATATTGTAATGCGACTATATTAAAAGCAGCATAAAAACATGGCACCGAGTTGATCATAGATTAATTGTTTGAATAAATGTTAATTTGATATTTTCTAACATGTAAGGATGCACATATATGGAAATTCTGGGCTGATACTGATTAATTCTGGGATGATTCTGATATTTAAAATAACAATTTGGCCAATAACCAAAACTCTTTTGTGTTAAGGAAATCATATTGTCTATAATTATAATTTATGTTTTTTTTCAGTTTTAAAAAAAAACTAAACTGAAAATCTACAACGTTAAATCCCACTCCAGCAAGTCACAAGGACTTACTCCTTACATTTTCTGCATAGAACAAATGGGCTTACAGAATTAGTTTTTGAACACTGTTATTGACAAATTACAGGACAAAAGAAACGCCAGCCATAACGATGACTGCTTATTTAAGTGATGATATGTATCATACATAAAACACTACATGCAAATAAGGAGATAAACAACATGATTTTTATCAGAGGGGGTCTTTAAAGCTGCAGGCATGTAGGATAGCAGATGTAGCAGCGCAAAATGAATGAGATACAACAGATTACTAAAAGCAAGGATCCAGTGATAGACTACGAATACTGGATAACACTTTGGCGATGTTAAAAAAGAAGTAATCTGAGGGTTATCATTTTTACCAGTGCTGCATGTATAATGTCTGAACAGAGAAAATAATAACTGTAGAAACGCTATGATGAGCAGGACCACAGCACTGTTTGGAACTGGTTTTTGACCAATCAGACTCTTGAAATGAAAACACCCATTTTACTATGTCTAGTAAAGACAGCATAGACAGGTTCTCAGAGCACTCAGCCTGCGTCCAAATGTTGCTCACAGAGAGCAGATCTGCAGGGACCAAAAAACGCTGGGAGGGTTTGTGAGTAACCATGGTGAGAGAACAGAGCCACAGCAACGTTTGGGAAGAGTAACCATGGTGAAGTTTAGGCCGTATCCTGGAGAGGGCAGGGCAGTTTGCCAGGGGTTCAATCCCAGGTTTCCATGAGTAGCATTAAAGTGATAATGTACATACATATCCAAATATTCTCAAAGCAATGGTATTAAAAGCCAAAGTTTAGCAAAAAGTTAGTGTGTGTTAATGTGTGTGCATGAGCAGGCTGTTCATAAAGTAAGCAAGAACCAGATTTAGGAAAAACACATACTGTATTCAAGCATGCGTGTGTGTTCCTTTCATACTAGTAAACTATAGCTCAATGTGCAGCTACAAGCTAGAATTTATACATTAAACCTATACAAACACAAAGACAGGTTGTGAAGATAATTGCTGAGTCATTATCTGTGTCTGTTTATATTTGTTAAAATTGTAACTTTATCAGACTAATGGAAGAGGCTGCCAAGTATTAACTTTGTTTTGTTTTAACTCTGCTTAAAATATACAGAAACTAAATGACAAAATCAAATCAAATCAAATCAAATCAAACTTTATTTGTATAGCGCTAAATCACAATTTACACATTATGTCACTGGGCTTTGACAAATTGTACAGATGTGACATCCTCTGCCCTTAGACCCTCGAACCGGGTGAGGAAAAATTAAAAAAAAAACCCTAAACAGGGAAAATAAGAAACCTCATGAGGAACCCCAGAGGAGAGATCCTTCTTCCTAGGACGGACAGACGTGCAATAGATGTCACTTAAGTTAAAACACAAGTAAAATGTATCAAACTAATACACAGATAGAAAGCAAAAGAATATTTATTTCCATTGTTTTCCAATATTGTTTGAGCTCTGATTCCATGTTTGAATTTTATACTAACTTAAAAGTTTATAATATTGTGATGTGATTACAAGGATGTCAGACACAACTCTATGCTTTGCGTCGATGGGTTTCTCCGTTGGTATATAGATGTAGGAGTTTGCTCTTATCTAAATCAATGCATTTTTTTCAACCTGCTCAGACAGTCAAATGAGCAGAGTTTTCCACAGCTGAACCATTTAGTTATTATCATCAGTGCAACATTTTTTTTTCACTGACATTTTTTGTCCCTGACATTACTTCAACTACAGTCTAGCAGATACTCTTTGCCAGGATAAGCCTGTCTTCAAACTTCTTAAGTGAACAGAACTGATAATCGACCTGATAATTAGAGTGAGTCAGTGATGCAAGATGATATAGAGCACATGTTCAGGACAACTGTAACACCACTGACATGAATAACACCTACAGTACTATGCTAGTTTCAGTACAGAGAGTAATTTAGTCCAAAGGTCATGATTCCTAAACCTGCAAATATACAGGATGTTGGCACTTCTTCACGTTGACAGTTCAGTAGAGTCGAGCGTTTTTGACTGTACAACTTTGGGATGTGACCAAGTTCAGTACACCTTTACACTGCCACCAGTGTGTGAATGGGTGAATGCAAAACTTGTAGTGTAAAAGCGCTTTGAGTGGTCAACAATGAAAAGCGCTATATATAAAAACAGGATACTTACATTTACCATATTTTAATTAGGGATAAATGTATCTGGTATTAGCACACACTTGAAAGAAAGGGAGCATTCTAATTGTCACGGCCTTACAAAAAGAGAGAAGAAAGAAAGCTATAAATGGTTTTTTTTCTTTTAAAATGCATTACTCACCTTCAAGCATTCACCACACTCAGTTTAGCCTTTCTTGCAGTATGTGTCTATTCATGTCATCCAGCAAAAAGTGCCTGTATTGACATTTTTATAAAGGTAGCCTGACCTAGAATCAAAACCTAGCAACGGAAAAAGAAGAGCAAAGCGGAAAACTGGGGTTCTCCCTTGTAAAGGCATCGAACTGCTGTTAATGCTCACTGCGTATTTCCACTAAGGAAAATTTTCATAGTCATCTCCCTGACAATACTGCTCCAGCACAACCCAGAACAACAAACTGTGAGTCAGCTGTGTAACCAACTGTGTCTGAGGGAGACATGAAAAATGTGTGTATGTGTGTGTGTGTGTATTGTACATGCACAAGACAATATATGTGTCGCTGTCAGTTTATAAATGTGTGGAAGGAATCTGCATTCCTTGGTACAGTGGGCTGAAAAAGGGAGTGCAGTGGAATGGTTCCTTGGGGAATAAACAGGAGAAAGACAGATGAAGGAAGATCTTCACTGTCAGTTATTATTGGAGAAAGCATGTGGCTATATTTCTTGTATGCTAAAGATTTAGGATAGGGTGGAGTCTTTTTCCTACAGCTGGGATTATGGGCTTGGATCAAAACAAATCTCTGGAAAGAAAGTCATACAAGGTGTTTATAATGAGTATCCAGTGCTGCTCCTGACCTTATTTCTTGCTGTTTTACGTATCTGCCCCAGCGTGGCATAACTCTGACTCAACAATCCTCTCTGTGATTACCTTCAGGGCGTGACCCTGTGTTACTGGCCAAAACTAGCACAATTATCTATTTGGACTTTCCAATCAAAAGTTATTTTACTGCACAACATAGTCTTTCTGAACACTTTTAGCTGTTAGCCACAAAAATAGCTAGTTTTCTAAGCACAATGCATCATCTGCATCCATGGAGTTTAATAAAGGGGCAATGTCACTCCCCATAAAACATTTGTAAAGCCAATTTATGAATATTCCAAATCACAAATTGGTTACATTCCAGTTTAGTATCAGTCTTCTGTCCTGCCTTTGTTGAGACAAAGCCCCACATCTTTGCATGTTACCATTGAGTTCACTCAGTTCTTGTTCGCTCAGTTGAATTGTGAATGAATTTATCAGACTCAGGGAGTGTTGGGAACACAGGCTGAACTGAGCTAGAGCAGAAACAACCAAGAAAAACACAAACATTATCAGGCTTACCTTACAGATCAAACAATAAATAAAATAGATAATCCTGGGCATTAAACACAACTCATAGTCAAGCTAGAGAACATAAGGTAGAAGGTGTGTACATAATGTAAAATTGTGAGCATAAAATTGGCATTTATATCAACTTTTGAGTTGATGAAGTAAAGCCTTTAGCCCAGTCACTTATTTACACATCACATTCAACAGTTATTTTTATCAACACTATCGCATCTTACCCTTATAGTTTCCAACCACTTGACTAATGAAAGTCTAATATTAACTTTTTTAAGCTCCATTTTCAGTCTGTCTGTGCAGGCAAATGCTCCAAAATGTTCAACAGCTAGTACCTAGCTGTGTCTGTGTCTACTGTGCCTGGTAGTGTACTGTGAGAAAAAAAAAAAAGAAAAAAAAACAACGTCATGCTACAGCTGAAAAACTCTTTTACAGTTTTACAGTAGTGAGAGTGGACAAAAACAGAAAGGCTGAGCAGCTGAACAAAGAGCTGAAACTCATTATAGAGCTCTTTAAAGCAAAGCGGGAGCTGCAGCATTGACTGATAATTCTTTGTAGGTAACCTTTCACCTTCACTTTGTTTTCAATGTGTCATATAATCACATCTATTTAGAGATGACTAATGTCACTTAAAAGTTATTATGGTCACTTACAGCCACAAATAAACATTAAAAGATCTTATATAGTTAATCCGTTTTAATATTTCACCTGACTTTTCATTGGCAAGAGTCAGTAATTAATGACAATGTCACAATTTAGATTTTTTTTGTTCTTTTAATTGTTTGGGCCCATGTGTTTTTCACTCTTTCACAAGATTAAATATTGTATAGTTAGTGTTTTTTGTTGTCTATTTAACATAATAACAGGAATTAGAAATGGCATTCTGGGTTTTTTTTTTAAAGACGAGAACAATGTTACATTTACAGATGTGTGGTCTGGATGTAATGATGAGCATCTGTAATGTGTTTCTTACCCCAGCACAATGAGTTCTCCATACTTCACTGGCACTTTGGTGGAGGCGGTGGTGGAGATTTTTTCCTGCTCCGGGGAGTACATTGGGCTTGGTTGATTGAAGCTTGGTGGAGGATGGGAGGTGATATCCAACAGGGCAAGGGAGACAGGGAGGGGGAAACGAGGGGGTGGAAGGGGGGAGGTGCTGATCGAAAGGAGCACGGGGGAAAGGAGGAGAAGGAAAGGGGAAGGGTCAACTGAGCTTCAGCTCCACCCTCTCATCCTTCATGTATCTTCTCACACAGCAGCACTTGTCCTGCCCTGAAGGGTGACAAAGAAAGCAACAGAGGAAGATTAGTGGTTTTACTCAACTTGTCAGAAAAAGGAATTTAATGCAATTTATATCCTGCAAGTGTTTTTCAGATTTAGATTTCTTGAGATTCCAGTTGATGTTTGATGGTTGTGATTTAACTTCAGATTATCATTTACTGTAAATAGTGCAATTTTAATCCTTGCGCCATACATCAGGATGATGGTTAAGTTCAGACAGACAATCGCTTTCAATAAAAAAAGACTCCTGTTACACTGAAAAAAAACACACACAAAAAAGCAGGGTTTTCTGGAAAAAAAAAAAATTTCAATGTAATTTACTGACATATGGTGACCAGCTGCATAGGGCTACTAACAATAATTTTCAATATGTATTAATCTGCTGCATACATTTATGAATAATATTTTGGTCTATATAGTGTCATAAAGGCCTTGCTGTTTCTTCTGAAGGCAACTGGACTTCTTGTAGATTCTTGAAGACGTTTTGCCTCTCATCCAAGAGGCGTCTTCAGTTCTAAATTTCTGGTAGGGAGTCCCCAGTATTTAACTTTGTGCTTCCTCCACAAGGTTAAATACTGTCACTTAAATTATTACCAGAAAGCAAACATGACACTGATTGAGGTTTCTTTCTTAGAGCAGTCATGGTTTCACTTTGGAACTTTGCAGACAGATATAAAGTTGTTATCAATATTCTCGTCTAACCATCCACCTCTTTAATTCGATATCTTTTCTGTAATCTCAGCACAGCTGTAGAAAACTCTAGCACTTAATTCAATATCTTTTCTCTATCTATGGGTATAGTCTGAGATCACATGCACACTGGAATACAATACTGTCTAAAGCCAGTACAATTTGTCTCCCTTGGCGCCAATCTCAGTCTGTCAATCATTGCTCCAGCCTCGATGTTCAATGGATTCCTGTAAGGAGGAAACCTCTTACGAATACGAAAATTTAGGTGCACACAAACAAAGATTCCCAAGAAGTCAAAGGGTGTTTACACTATAACGGCTTAGTTCACAGGCTGGAAAGTTTTGACTGTGGTTGATGGTGGCATTTCCAGCTTTCATCTCCTGCAGCTACAACGTCCTTACTCACTTATTATTTACAAAGGGAAACACTTACAAACACACAAAACAATTTAAAATGGGAGACAACCAAGATTCATGCATCACCTGTGAATTTGATACAACTTCTACAACTTTTTTCATGTCAACATGAACGTAAGGTGATGAGAATATCATACTACCAACTACAGTAAATGATTTATGTCCAGCTAATGTAGAATTTACGCTTTCACTGTCATAGGTATGGATATGTTTTGTTATATTGTGTGAAGAATAGATCTACATTTAGAATATCATACCACACCATCAGTATAGAAATATAAATGGCTTCAAACGCACAGAAAGATGAAGAAAAGGGAGTGGAGATGGCACAGACAGATATCATGAGGCTCAAAACATTAAAGATACAAAGCTTTTAGCTTTTATGAGAAAAAGCATTGAGATTGGAGTTAAAAAGGATGTTTGTTCTGGTTGGAGGCAATAAAGTCAAAATGCAGGACCTGAAAGAATGTGCACAATGAAAGGGAAAGGGTGTGTCTGAATTGCAAAAATGTATCTAAACCAGAGTGTCACCTACTTCACTGTCAGAAAGGGTTAATCCCACATACTCACAGAAACACAGCATTATCAGCACGTTAAAACGCTGCTCTAAACTGTGTGCATGTAAAATCCTATATGCCACCTGCACAGTACTGAATGTGCACCAGTGGTGTCGGAGGACTTGTTGGTTAAAGTGTCAAGAATTGATTTTTGCCTATGGATCCAGACAATGAGGAACTATGGAAAAATACATCCATAGTGCCAAATAAACATTCCGTTTCAACTCTACTGTAATTACAATAAGAGCAGCTGCCACATCAAAGCTTATGTGTCCCTCAGTTGTCAAACCCATACAGTCTTCCTTCCTGCTTTTTCTTGTGTAGCTCAAAAAGATCAACTCATCCAGCCAAGTTTACCTTCAAATATTGCTCATAAGAGAACAAGAAATAATACAGCACTGAATATACAATGTAACATAATGTAGGATGGTGTGGTGCGAGGATATACTTAATATTAGACCCAGACCTTAAATGCTGGGATTTACATCAAACTAATGTCTGTTTGAACATGTAAAGCCAAATCATTTTCCATTGATAATAAAGGCTGGAGTGGTGGAATTCATCATAATCTCTAATTTCTCTAAAGATTTTGGTTGAGTTTTAGAGAGCGCTCATGACAGCTGTTTGACAACTGACTAATGACAAAGAGGATGATTAAAAAAACCCACACATTTTGTCTTTCATATTATTGATCAAAAAACAGAGGAATTACTTCAAAATTGGCATTCATACTCTATGGTTATGGGTGTGGATATACAGTGCTTTGTTTGAGAGAGACAGGGTGTCTCTCTCCCTCTGCAACTCTGCATGACACAGCTTGGTGTGGCTGCATGCCAACTGCTGCTTAGCTACCAAGATACACAGTCTTACAACAATAGATTGAGAACTCTGCGAGACTAACTTTGCTGGCTGGGGTCAGGGATTGTAGCAGCATTCTGCTGACAGCGGGTACAGCAACCTCACACTTACAAAAGCCCTCATAAAACTTAACTGCAAGTAGGCACGTATGACACTTGCCTTTCCCACTGGTTGCCGATAGAGCACAACATGAGGCAAACAAATGTACATTCACAGACACAGCTGCACTTCCTCTTTTGAATGCATCGGAAGCTAAGCTGCAGAGCAAAATGTCAAACTGTCCTAATTACCACATGTACTATATTCCGAAGAGCAAAACAGACCCAGCACTGCATCTAACCAATATGTTACACTAAGCTAGGTGAAATCCAAAGTCAAAGAGAGACACCCTTTTCAGATCACAAAAAATGGCTCTGTGGAAGCAAACTAACATGGCGCAGTATTTGTTAGGTTATAAAACAGGACTTTAAACTTCAGTCTACTGTTAAATAATCTGTTAATTTCATGGGTATAGTGAAATGAAGGTTGTGAAATAGCAGGGACCCACTGACACTACAGCCACGTTCTACCAAGCAGTGCTACAGCTCGACACATATATCAGTTTGGCTGATATTATTGGCCAATATTTGCCTATCACAGATATACTGATATTGGCTTGTACATTATTAATATAGGCCAATGTCAAAAAAATTTGGTTTTCACATCGCAGAAACAGATCAGATGTTTTTTATTAAATTTCCGGTGGAGATTACTGTTTCAGTGCATTGCTGTCATTTAAGTCAGTAAAAGTTCATTGTTAATCTGTTAAATATTCTGCCTCCTTTGCATACCATTGTAAAAAATATTTAATAACCACATTTGAGGGATTGTTGTGAAAAATTAAAAGCGTATCAGCCATTATCGGATATCCAAACTTTTTTACTCCCTTAGCCTGACTGTGCCAGCTACGTAAGTAGCATGACACCATAGAAAGGCGATACAGTGTACTGAAAAAAAAAAACCATAAAAGAGACATTCAGCATTTCATGCTGTTTCTTGTCAGCATATGGCTGTTTATCACACAAAGTAGACAGGTTCTGTTTTAGAAAAGGCTGCATGCCATGAGGAGAAAGATGATCTAACCGTCGCAGGAAAGTGACAATTTTGTTGATAAATCAGCAGACGGCAGTGGGTCTACCCCCCTCTTTATGGTATAGTTTAGCTCTGGTTGGTACCCCAAGTGAAGGGTAAAAAACTGGCATGGTACATTTAGCCTTTTAAAGCTACCTTTCACAGGTTTTGACAATGGCAAAAAAACCGCAAAAAAAAACTAAGAAAGCAGGGTGAAACTTCACACCAGGACAGATTGGACATAAAAGTCTGATTGGATAGAAAAGAAGAGCAATAGTTCCTCAGGCAGTGTGCCATCTTCATTACAAGAAGTTGGTAATGTTATCATCCTGGTTATGTGGGTCATCAGATCAATAAATAACAAAAGATGTGACTGATCTGATTTGACTCAAAGAGGACGAAACTTTTCTGGACAGCTCTGGGTGTGTGGAGCTGTTCATTATATGAAGCACAAATGCTAGTATGTGAAAAGACAAGGATAATTCAATCAATCAATCAAGTTTAATTTGTATAGCCCAAATTCACAAATAACAATTTTCCTCTGAGGGCTTTTTCCCTAAACACGGAAAAAAGAAGAAACCTCAGGAAGAACCGCAGAGGAGGGATCCCTCTCCCTAGGAAGGGTAGACATGCAATAGATGTTATAGGTGCATTTGATTCGATTTAATAATAGTTCTGTATTCTGGTATGATTTAAACTTGTTGAAAACAAATTCATCTTACTTTGGTTTTTCTCATATTTCTTTTAAGGTTTTGCTGTGTCAAACTGTGTCAGCAAATTGTACAGCTGACTCCAGAATGTGTTACAAAACCTGCAGATTATGTTCCATCCTTCATGGGGACACTCCAATAGTCACTATTTTTTGTTTATTTTTTTTGTGGTTTATGAGCGGAGAGCGAGAGGCTTTTAGCTCTTCAGTCACTTCATGCTGAGCGACAGAAACACACACCTTCTTCAAAGTTTAGAGCGACAATTTTTTCCAAAAAACACAAAGTCTCATGTCATCTTTCCCTCCTCTTCAATTTTTCATTTTTGCATCCCTTGTGACAAATGGTTCATTACCTTCGACACAAATGGTAGATAACACAAGTTATTTTTTATGTTACGTGTATACATAACCAACACATTTATATATTGCATCACTGATGTTTGAATGTATTTTTCCTTTCTCATACCCTCAGCTTACTTCACAGAGACATGCTCAGTTTTATATTACAGCCCAGAGATACAGAAGTGTGAAAGCAGAGTAAGAACATTTTCAAATTTTTGCTTTCAATACAAACTGGACAAAAAAAGACTTAGGCTTTGGTTCACTCACCAACATGATAGCTACAGCAGGACCAGTAGCTGGGACACCATCTGTAACCAAGCAGGGGTGTGACTATATTTCATGAACAATTGTAATTGTGAAGCCTCTATCAAATCATATTGTATTTGAATCATGATACTGATACCATTAAATATCACAATAGAAACAATGACTTATTTCACAGGAACTGCATTAATTAAGAAAAATATGTATAAAAAAATCTCCCACAATAGAAATATGGTCAAAATCATAGTTTTCAATATACTAGTGTTCAAACTGTGAATTAATTAACAAGAATTTTGGTCTTGAGTCATATTTTAAAATCTAAATGCAAAAATATAAGAAACACATTTTCTAGATTCAGTCTAAAGCATCTATTGCAAATAAATTGCTATAAACTGTCTTAGAAACCATAGAAGAAAAGTGCTCTTCATAATTCTAGGACATCTAGGACTTGTAGGAATCATCATGTTTTTTTCCATATTAAAGTAATCCAGTGACAGTTTCTCTGTACATACAGACCTGAATACATTGCAAACAGGAATAGCTAACAGCTAATTTTTTTTAATGGTTCAATAGTACAGTGCATTAAAAGATAAACACAGAGCTTTCCGCACGGATATGATGCAGACAGTTATAGTGGGAAGAAGTAGTAGCCAGCTAAGGGGGCTGTCTACTAATCAGTTACAACAATCATTTAAATATACTTTCATTTATCAGGGAAAAATTCTAAAAATCAATAGATTCCAGCTTCTTAAAAGTGTTCTTAAATGTAGTTATTTTTCTTATCATTTATTATTATGGATACCTTTAGAATTTGGACAGTTAGTCATATTTTATCGAACACATTGTCATAAAATAATCAGCAAATCAATAAATAAAATTGTTAGTCATGTTCTGTACAAGTGACATCTGTTGCACGTCTGTCCATCCGAGGAAGAGGGATCCCTCCTCTGGGGTTCTTCCTGAGGTTTCTTATTTTTCCCTGTAAGGGTTTGTAAGTTTTTCCCCACCCGGTTCAAGGGTCTAAGGGCAGAGGGTGTCACATCTGTACAATTTGTGAAAGCCCAGTGAGACAATTTCCCAATTTGTGATTTTGGGCTATACAAATAAAACTTGATTTGATTTGATTTGATTTGGTCTTAGTTCATTTAGTAATACCATGTGATAAAGAAACAAGATATTTTAGCTTCGGAGAGATAGTGGGTGTAGCCTACTTTCTGGTAGAATTCAAGAACCTTTAAGTGGCAAAGTCAGCAAGATATCCACTCACACCCACTTGTTTTTCCTGTGGTGCGCGGGTCAGGTTTCTATTTCTATTTCTATTTTAGGTGCTAAACCATGATTGTATTATATATGACTCAGTGCAAAACCTACACATTGGAAGTGACAGTTTCAGGGGTCTGAACTCTGACAAACACCGAACCTGATTGTAAAAAGAATAGTCATATAATTGCACATTTAAGACGAAAAAACAAAAACAATTTCTCCGTACAATAAATAGAATCGTGTCAGTGTAATATTTACAGTAAGTCTTGACATGCTAATTAAAAGTCAAGGGATTTCTACATGCCACTTCATAAGCCTTTTGCTACTTACGCATATAAGTCTCACACTAAACATTCATATTCCATCACAGGCATATTTGCCTCACTTGTATCATCAGTCAGCAGTATTTTCAGTTCAACAAGGACTTCATTACCCCTTCCTCTTTTTATTTCACTTGTCATTCTCTTATTGTTTTCAGATTCAGCTGCTCTCGCAAATATGGGAGATTTGGATTTTTTAAACCTCTAACATTTGTTTTTATTGTATGATTTACACAAACCAAAACAATATACACAGTATACCATATAATGCTCCTAAAAATGACAATAATGAGAAAATTGTCCAGCTACATCTTTTGTAAAAAAAAAAAAAAATCTTTTCAAATCAGCACAACACCAACTAATGAAAAGTCAAGTATGTAGTTGATAAAGAGATAAAATGTAAAGTTAAGAATGAACAAGACATGGTAAGAGCGAACATGCTCTGACTTCCTCAAAAACATTCTGTGACAAATTTCTACTCCAAGAGGGATTCCCTCTTAACCTATACGGTATCCTGTTTGGAAAGCAGTCAAAGCCGTTCAGTTCAGAGAGAAGAGAAGAGACATTACTTTGTGCTTAAAGAAGTTGCTTCCAAGAACGAGCCCTCAAGGAAAAGAGGTGATCACATTAAAACAGCAGCCACCCCTTCAGAGAAACAGTAGAAAAAGGGTGCCTTAGGAAGTATAACTCCAAAGTGGTGTAATTTTAGTCAAGGCAAAGTGCAACAGCACATTTCCTATACAATAATAGTCCATCCACACAGAAACAAATGTTTATTTTAATACATAAATACAGTGACAATGCACATTAGATTGTATCTCGTATCGGGTCTCTCCAGAACCACTTACTGTACAGTCAATTTTATTAAGAACTGAAAACTACGAACACATAAATAAAACTCTTCCCACCCATACACTCAGAGACACACAAACAAATATTTTACCATTACCAAAAGAAGAAACTGTGATGCAAAATCAACTGTATTCAGTAAGGGGTGAGGGTACAGTCCATCACATATGGTTATTCAGCATCATAGGGATCCTAAACTACTATTAAAAGAACTTATACTTATTTGACGCTCGACCATTAACATTAATGGTAAAGTTATCTTGTATAATTGGACTAAAATTGATCCTCATATAGAACAAAAGAAGAAAATAAAATGGCGTTTAGCTGGATGACAAGGGTTTGAGTTTATTACTGAAAGTTCCTCAATGTGAAGGGAGACACAGTCCTATCAATGCCTCTAATAAGCATCCTCAGCTGCTTGGTGAAAGAGTCAGCTCAGGCAGCTCACAAAAATTACATTTCTTCAAATTAGGGATGCACAATATTTATTGGGCTAATAAATTAATGCCCCAAAGCATGTGTGAAAACATTTCGATTTTTTTTTTTTTTTTTTTGTGGGAAGCTAAGTGTGTATAGTGGAAAATTTAATTTGTAATGACAAAGAAACACAATTGTGTGTGCAAATGTGAGCTTTTGTTTGGGCTGGAGCTCGTTTTCAGATGGCTGGGTCTGGTAGAGTTGCATGGTCAGGTTAGTGGAGAGGTACTGGTTAACAAAATTAGACACATGTTGACTTAGTAACTGATCGGTGAGTTGGAGGGGAGAGCTGTCAAAGTAGATGCCAGATTCTTTTTTCCCTTTTAATATCCAGTATCTTATCCTTGATTGAATTTGTCCGATTGATGAAGCAGCACTTGTGATGCGTAATCTTGCATCATGAGGCAAGTGAGCCGGAGCTCGAGCTGATAAACTGTGCTACAAGGCAGAGCACAAGACTATTAAAGACACATATTTTAGCCCTTGGACTACATAAAGTGATGAAATTTTTGATGATATTACAGGGTTAATATATTTGATGTATGATATTAATGTTTAGCTTGCAACTATTACTTGAAAATTAATTCATACAGTAGATAGTTAGCTCATACGTTAGATGCTAAGTGTAAGCTATAGCTAGCACATTTCATTGACCATTTAAGAGGCTATCTTATCATGATGCTAATTACCTCAAATGTGATGCTGCTTTTTCTGCCTCCGGCAAGATGTTTTTCTGTACATCAATTATACATTTTTTGAAGACCATTGCAGTTGTTTGGCTAGGATAACTATTTATATATCTGTTCATGCCATTGCATTAGTTTTTTTTACAAGCAGTTGTTATCCTCTTCTAGAAGAAAAATGCCACATGTGCTATATAATGTGTGGAGGCATTTCACATAAGCTAATGTTCAAGGAAAGCCTTTGTACTTGTGTAAATATTGTGAAAATACGTGAAGAATGCAACATGCTGCTGCTTTTTTGTGGCAAACTGCAAAAAATTCTCTCAAGTCTCAAAACATGTAGTAGACAATAGTCCACTCCAGGGGAAAATGAATCTGCTGTATCATAGTAAGATACCCTCTCAGTCTCATCAGCTCCTCATCCCTATGGCATCAGAGGATTCTTTGATTTAATGGATGAACATAGCCAGAGAAAGCAGATGAGTGCTGCTCCTGCAGTCTATGCAACTGGCTCACCCCTGATGCTGCCATCCAATGTATACTGGAAGAGATTTTTTAATTTTTGTCCGGCCAGCATACACCCCCCCAACCAGACATGCATTATCTCTGATGAAGAGTTCAACAGAGTGCAAAGGTCAAGCAAACCACTGACAAAGCAGACTGTATTTCAGTCATCTCTGATGAATGGTCAAATGTCTGGGGACAAGTAATTATCAACTACATTGTCACCACCCCTCAACCTGTATTCTACAAGAGAATATACACAAAGGACAACAGACACACAGGCCCTACATTGCTGATGAGCTGACAGTGGTCATGACCTTGGACCTGATAAGTTTTTTGCATTTGCTACTGACAATACAGCAAATATGAAGGTTGTCTAGGCACACGCTGAGGAGACATACCCTCATATTGTATAAGAACCAGTGGCCGGGCTGCTCATACGCTTAATCTTCTCCTTGAGGACATCATGACAATGAAGACAATGGACACTCTATAAAAGAGAGCAAAGCAAGTTGTGAAGTATGTGAATGGCAAATAAGTAGCTTCAGCAACCTATCTGTTGCGTTGTCACCATGTATGGCAGCCTACTGGACTGAAAGGAGTCTCTGCAAGAGATGGGCATATCCAAGACTGCAGGCATTGAAAGTGACATCAAGAAAGTCCTGTTAGATGATGTGTTCTGGGAAAGAGGGACTAGCAGCCTGAGAAACCTCAAACCAATTGCAGCAGCAATAGCCAAGATAGAGGTTGATGATAACATCTTATCACATGTCCAATGTCTTTTTGCCGACCTCAAAGAAGAAATCTAGACGGTCCTACCCACTTCCCTACAACTCAAATCGGAGCAAATTGCTGTGGTCAAGTCCCTGAAAAAAGGGCCAGGAGCCGGTGCATGAAGCAGCATACATGCTGGACCCTAAATATGACAGGGCCATACTCTCTGGCGAAGAGATTAATGATGCCTACGGGGTCATTACAGTCATGTCTGACCACCTGGGCCTTGATAAAGGCAAAGGTCTAGGCAGTTTGGCAAACCAATCTGGCAGTCATGCCAGCATATATCTGCAGCCACCTGGTGGAAGGGACCTTGCGGATCTGAAGCCCTTGCACCTGTAGCCTCTATCATCCTTCTAATCCCACCATGATCAGCCGCCCCTGAGAAAAAACTGGTCACTGTTCGGGATCACACACACAAAGGTTCGCAACAGGCTCACGAACGTGAGAGTGGAAAAATGGGTGGCCATTTGGGCAAACCTAAGGCTCTTTGATCCTGACACAGACCATCCTCAAAAAGGCTGGATGGTGACACTGAAGAGGAGGAGTTGGAGTTGGATGTTGAGGAAGTGAATATTGAGGATGTTGATGAAGCCCAGGAAGAGGCCATTGCCTGAAAGGGTTTGGCAAAAATGCAGAGGCTAGGCTTGAGAACTTTGAGGGAAGATGCCTTCTGGTTTACATGTTGAATGGGACCTTTTTAGACGTCCAGGGGCTCTTTTCATTTAAAATTTTGAATGGCTGGGTTCAGGGGGTTGAGTAATGTTTTACTCAACATTCATGTTTTTGTTGTTCAATGAAAGACTTGAACGTCAATAGAATAATTAAAACTTGATAGAGTCCTGCTTGCAAATAGATCGGTTTAAATGTAATGCTTTTTAATTGTATTATTTTGCATGGATGTATGCCTATGACAAAACAAAATGTTTATATTTATGTTTGGATATGATACATTTTGTTTAAGTTACCCCCAATTTCCAGTTAATTCCCATAAATTCCCATAATTCACATGGAAAGTTGCCAAGTTGGAATATTTCCAAAATTCACCACCTTAACTTCCCATGGAGAGTTTCTGAAAAGTTTACGGAAATTCACCAAATATTTTACGCCACTAATAGTGTTTCATGCCTGTGATTGCATGCATGGTTTATTAATGATGTCATTTTGACATTCTGCTTATTATTCTAAGGCTAAACACACAATGGATCAAGTACACTGGAACAATTCTATCTAGGCTTACATGTGGTAGCTGCTCTGCTACAAAGTGATGTACACACAGTCAGTGTGTTGATGAACATAAAATCCCAAATCCAGGCCTATTCACAGGCAGCGTATCCTTCTCAGGTTCAATGGTCCTTGGAGGTGTGACCCAGTGTGTCTGTGTGTGTGTGTGTGTGGCCCAAGATGAATGGAAACATAGTGCAAGCCAGAATCACCCCAAGACACACTACTTGAGAAGACTAAGAAAATAATGGAGGGCAAACACCAACACCAGTGAAAAAAAGTGGTATAGTTCAATTTTAACTTCATTCTAATCCTAATCAAACTGTTGTGAAATGATCCCTGAAACACAAAAAACTCCATTGTTGGCCAAAAGATAGAAAAACCTTTTAAACTACATAATAGCCCATAAAAAGAAAGGCAATACTTGTCTTTCACAAGTTCATGGTTTCCCAGTGAATTTTATATCACAACAAAAAATTGAAATTGTCCCTAGTTGAGAAGCAGGAATTAATTGTTTTTTTGCATTTTTGCACAAATAATGGCTTAATAATTATTAATGATAAACCTAGAGCTACATTGACTAGTCCATAAATCAAATTACCACCATATAGCACCTAGACTGTAGCTAGGGATCTGCTGCTTATTTTCTTTTCTTAAATCAAGTGTTTTGTCCTACAGTAAGTATGGACCTTCTCTTCATGTAAAGTGTCATCAGATGTTTGCTATAAATTGGCACTATGTAAATAAAATGTGATTTGATTTGTAAATTATCAGCAATTGAACAACACTCCCAAATATATTCAGTTTACAATTGTAATGAACAAAGAAAAAGAGCAAAACCTTCATACTGAAGAAGCTAGAACCCAATAATGTTTACTATTATTGATTATTATTAATCAAGTAATCAACAAATTGTATCATATCTAGTTACAGGCAGTTAAGGGTTTTTTGTCGAGTGATAGGAAATTCCTCTGATAATCAAAAAAATAACTTGATTCAAAATACAAGGTATATCAGTCTTCACTGGGTTTAATTTTGAATTAACAGTAGACCTACTATTGTTATGAACTAAAAATGCAGTTACTCAAGCTCTCTAACCTGGAGAATAAAAATTCATCCATCTTTTTCCTGTCTATGAAACGTAATACAAAACATCCACACTCTATGTTTTGTGTGTGCTCTCTATAGCCACTAGCCCTCACCAGACAACATACAATACATATAAACTGTTAAACATGCTCTAACCAACACAGTGAGTCTACCTAGAACACTGAAATCAGCGATATTAAGCCATGCTGGGCTACTTTCGAAGCTACAATGAAAAAAAAAAAAGAGTAGTAGTCTGTAACAAAGCAGATTAGAATAATCAATTTAGGCTGGTGCCAAGCACTTGACCTGAAGAAGCATTGCCACAGCAAGGCATGAAATATGTGGAGCAGGTCAGGAAAAGGACTTTAACATTAGAAACATGGTGAGGAATGTAAACTTGAGCTTTAAAGATGGCATTAAAAGTTACTGGGCCTCATACCTTACGAAACCAGCAGATGAGGAGACATGTTCAAATGTCCTGTAAATCTTAGACTGCTGAAGAGCCAAAACACATTATACCTCAGAGCATTTTCAACATTGTATATCAAATGTCAACTAATATTTTAGCATATAATATTATTTTGGACACACACAAGACAAGGCCTTTCCTAGTGCATGACAGCATCATTCACATCTCCGTCATCCACTCCCAAAAAAGCAAACTGGAATTGACGGGTGCCAAACTCTTGCTGAGAATTAACTCATCAAAACAAATGACCGGTTGTTCTGGTGGCTCCAAAGGACTGGCATATTCAAAGAAACCAGGATGCAGGATCATTCTCACTAAAAAAGTGTCCTCAGTTTGAGCCAGATGCTTATTACTTTTAATTTGCTCCTCTTGTCAGCTTGTTTTTTTCCCAATAGGAACAAAACGCATAGAAATTTGATTTTCTTTTATGTTAATCAACTAATCAATTAGTTTTTAAGTGTCAAAAAAGTGCAGAAAGAATCTACTCAAATAATAAAGTTTTATTACTGTTATAAATTATCATGTAACTTACTATCATGTTAAGACTAAGAAAACTAGCAAATATTCACATTGGAAACGCTATCACCAGTGAATTGTTGGTATTTTGGCTTAAGAATAAAACTTTTTCAATTAATTTGGTTTTAAAAGAGCTTTCAATTAAGTTTCTCTTAATCAAGTAAGTAACTATCAGCCCTGTCAGTTCTTTCATCATTTTATTTAATAAAATTAGTCAAATAAATAGAACTGTCACAAATATGTTAAGGACATTTTGGCATGGTACAAGGCATGTTGTAGCAACTGTTTCCTTGATTAATCATGTGTAAATTTAACAGGAAAAGCGAAACATTTCGACAACTATTTTTTTCTTCCATGCTTTGTCAGTTTTTTCTATTCTTTGTCAGAGCCATATAATTGTTTTTATGTGAAAAGTAAAAAGGAGTTAAAAAAAAAAGTTAAAAAAAAGAGGAAGCTAAGTGATGACAGGAGGTAGGGAAATAAATAGGACCGCCAGCGTTCAAATAACAGCTTCATCAATGATTCAGTGGGAAGAACACAGACTAGCATATGCTCACAGTCACCAAACACCCTGTAGGTAGACTTGCAACATGACAGCCATGAAACGTTAAAGTCTTGCACAAAAAATAGATAAATAAACATAGAAATCTAGACATGTAGTCATGTGTACCACAAACACTAATAATAATACGTGCAAAATGTGACATGTGAGCAGTCATGCATAAAAGGACAAACTACAAACTGGACATCAAGGCACACATGGGAGTACGATATACTCATATGCTCATGTAATCAAGAACACAATGATTTTCCATTGTCTGGTAATTACCATTTATTTCATTCAAAAAGACAAAAAAGACATATTTAAATCTTTCTGTTCATAATATGGGGGGAAATAACCCTGTTGTGTTCACAACAAACAGGAAGTGAATCTTTCAGGTAGCCTGAGTATATAGAATGTCCATAAAAATCATATTTGTTTATTTTCAAAATATTCTTCCAGGGGCATTGCAGAGTGTTGTTGTGGAGTGTGTGGAAAAAATTGTGTTGCTGTAAACACAAGCACATGTTGTATTGTTCTAAAGGAGAAACACAGGGGTCAAATACTAATACTTCTGGTTGTTAAAGCACTTCATCAGAAGCCTCGGAGTAGTTTTTTCTAATGCAGACAAACAGCTTCAACAGCAATGTGCCATTTTCTGAGTGTAGTAGTATACAATGTGACCTTCCTAGAAGCATGGTACAGCAGATAAGTAAGGGGGATCTGTAGAAGTGTGTGTGTGTGTGTGTATAAATTGTGAGCTAAGAATGATTTAATCATCCCTTGCAGTAGGAAGAATTACAGAACCAATAAATTGCGATTCATTTTAATAAATACTAATAAAATTTGCAAATTGGTTAAAGGAGTTAAATGATTTAAAAAACGACAACAGTGCTCAGTGATACATCATTCTTTAGAGAAACAATGCAGTGATACCATGACTGTACAGTACACAGTATCAGTGTACATGGGTTACAAATACTGAGAGGCTGTGTTTGCTCACAGCAGATGGTCTCTCTGAACTGCTCTGATTTCTGTCACTTCAGCCAGTTTATGTCTGTTAGGCAAATGAATAATGAAATATTGCTGTGCGTTAAAAAAAGATCATAAACACTGTTCAATCTGTCTGTAAAACTAGCAAAATAACCTTTCTTTAGAATCCACAGAATACATGTATTCTACATATAATTTCACGCTTTTGATAATTATATGTCATTTTTCTCTGTTACATTGTTTTTTATATGCTTTTTGTAACACATTGGAAATCAACTGCAGGACTGTCCCTGTTTACCTGGGCAAAATAGAAACTCTATTATAAGAAAGTTTAATTGCACTTCTTACATTGCTTATACAAAGTTTTTAGATAGGAAGGAAGGAATGCCAGGGACAGATGCAACCTGTAAAAATTTTATATTGGTTAGGTTTTAAAAGTGTTGAGTGGTATGGCATCCAATGTCAACAGGCCCACTGCAATGTAGGTGACTGTAAAATAAGCTTTTTAAAAATCCATCATCTTGCAAGACTAAAATGTTTTACATCAGTTCAACAAACAGGCCTGCTATAATTCGAAATAGTGATAATGGAACATCTGGGAAAAGTCTTTCTAGAGCTGCTTGCTCTGATTCCATGTCCTTTTGCATTATTCTGGGGATTGAAAAGTTAAGGGTCTATGGTTGGGGGTCTGATTGTTCTCCACCTGGTCATACTTTGTAATCATTAGCCTCCTGTCTAGAATGAAACAAGCTGGTGCTTGGTTTTGCTAGCATTCATGCTTCAGTAGAATTTCTTTGGGTTTTGAGATTCTTAGAATAAGGCTTTATTTTCTGGACATTTAATATAAAACAATCTCAAGATTTGTGGGAAAAAGAAGAGCTTATGGTTATTTCTTGGTCTGAAAAGTTTCACGTTATATTAATCAATTGCTTAAGAGTGACCAAGTCTACTTGTCTTTTATATCCAAGCACCTATCTGCTGTTGAGCACCAGGGCCCACATACATTGATTATATCATGCATTTTCAGCAACTACAGCCCAGTCAGTCTTGGGTTCACAGAGAGACAGCAGGAGAATGCATGGCCTCAACAAGTTACAAATTCAACCAATTTGTGTGAGTGTGTGAGGATATACACACAAGCTCATTTGAGACACAATGTCACAATCTGCTCCTGGTTTTCCCCTCAACCACCCCAACACTACCTGCTTAACTACCTGTCCTCATTAAGGTCATCAGACTCACCTGTTCCTCCCAGCTGCAATCAATTACCCAGCCTCTTTTTTAACCAGCTCCTCCACACTCACTCTTTGCCAGATTGTCGTTGCGTCATGCACTACTCTCCAGCACTCTGTTCCGGACGGATCTCCTGGTACCTGACCTGCCTTCTGTCTTTGAACTTTGCATATGCCCGCTCCCTGTCTACCTGCCGTCTGCCTGGACTCCCTCTCCGGAGACTCCTGCCCTATTCTGAAGTTAGACTGTGCTTGCCGACCAGGCTTCCTGATTGTCGTCTGTTTGGACTCGTGAACATTGGAAATAAAGTTCTGAACTGTGCCGGTCTAGATTTGTGCTGTTCTTGGGTCCGCTCTCACACCCGTTACACACAAAGCTTGGAAAATAAAGCAGTAAATGGCAATAATGAATGGTAAAGGGTTTGGGGAATATTTACAGATTAGTCTGTGAATATGAATCCATGTCAGCATGTTTATGTGTATAAAAAAATGCAAGATGCAAAATTATCAGTAATTTCAACTATCTTAAGAATCATTTGTTCAAGTTAATGTATTCAACAGGGCTATTGGTTCATGCATGTAAAAATGAAGAATTCCAACGATGTAGAAGGGAATTACAGGCTGTGGTTTAATTTGGGGAAGGGGTGCTGAACATGAAAATGAAAATTTGGTCAGGTACAGCAGCCATTATTTCAAGAAGAAAATGAGCAGCTAATACTATTTGATAGTTCTTACCTACATCTTAGGCAATAAAGTGCCTGTTTTGGTAATATACTACCACTCCAAATTTACATCGCAATATATGAACATGCAATCTTATATTTCCACACTATACGTGTCGTTCTAATGAGGTCTTTCTTGACTGAAAAAACTTATGGTAGTTACCCAGGAAATAGGGTGAAATTTACTTATTTTCATTAGTCATTTTCATTCATTCATTCATTTTCTACCGCTTATCCCGTTAGGGGTCGCGGGGGGGGCTGGAGCCTATCTCAGCATCTTGGGGCGAAGGCGGGGTACACGCTGGATGAGTCGCCAGTTCATCGCAGGGCTGACATATAGAGACAAACAACCATCCACACTCACATTCACACCTACGGGCAATTTAGAGTGACCAATTAACCTACCCCCAGATTTGCATGTTTTTGGAATGTGGGAGGAAGCCGGAGTACCCGGAGAAAACCCACGCAGACACAGGGAGAACATGCAAACTCCACACAGAAACGTCCTGACCCAGAATCGAACCCAGGACCTTCTTGCTGTGAGGCGACAGTGCTAACCACTGCACCACTGTGCCGCCATGTATCTGTGAATTATTTTTTAATTTACTTTATATAATCAAAATATCGTCCATAAAATTGTGAAACATTAAATTCAAAATTTTGAAGCATTAAAATTTCCACATGTGACATTTTGTCTTTTAAAGCAACCTGCCAGTATATAATGAAATAAAAAACATAAACACAAAACATCGTGCAAATAATAAAATATATTTGCGATCTCTTTTTTTTCCCAACTCTGACTTATTTCTGCCATTCCTGTGTCAGCACATCCCTGCCATTAACAGACATTTTTTTTTCCCTGAACTCCACAAACATTTACAAAAAGGGATTTAATTTATATTCAGTTTGCTTACAGTTAAGCAATAAAGTTGCCAAAAAGAACAGTGACCTCACCAACTGCTTTTTTTGACAGAACTAAACAGCTTCATTATGTTCACTACACTTCAACAACCCCGACCTAGTTTTCTGACTCAGGTATTCGCAGCAGGGGAGAGGTCTTTGTTTTGCTTGAAGTGAATGAATAATAAAAGGAACAAGGTGACAAAAATAAACGAAGAGGGAGAAATAGAGGCAGACAGAGAAATTAGAGATTTTTTTTTTTTTTTTTAATGGACCACACAAACGAAAACATACTATTACTAAAATTGTTCCTTAAATAAATGATAGCCTCCCCAGAAGAGTAAGATAAAAGCAGATGGTGTGACAATGAATGTAGGCACTCACAAAACGCACAGTACAACACATCAGTGTACATTCTGCCTCAAACTATTTTGCTGGTGTCTGTTTGCCTGTTTCTCTATGCAATCTTTCCATGTGTGTTAATACAGTTGATCTGAAGATTTTAATTGTTTATAGTGTTTTCGATTAACTGTTTTCTCCACAACCTTAGTGTACATATTTCAAATGATAATGCAGATATTATCAGTACATAATAGAAGGAAAATTGAGCGACTTTGTTGGAAATTGTGTAATCTGTTTCAGTGAGAGATGTAATTTTGCTACACTTACACAAACGCACACATAACCTAGGAAGAATCATTTAATATAAATGCCAAAGGTATGGGAAAATGGTAATGATTTAGACCAGATGAAGACCGTAGGATTGTTTTACCAAGCATACATTGCCTCAACACTATGGTAATAATGCTGGAGGTTTAATGCACCCCCACCCACTTTTCCTTCTCTACCTTGCAAAAACAAGACCATAGAAACATGCCCACTGTCTGACCCACTTTCCATTACATACGTAATCTCTCTTCACAAACTTCAGCCTGTTAACCAGCCGAGCAGAGAGTAAGCCAGACCAACAAGAGAATGCCAAGCTCTACACACACACTGGGGGGAAAGCTGCTGGTCAGCTGTGCTGAAGATTACAACCACGGATCTCGACTGAGCTCAGCGGCCCTCCCTGATTAAACAACACGACAAAGACACGTTCAGACAAAAAAAGGATAAAGCCGACCAACCTGATGAACGTGCTGTACGCATCATTAACCCTTAAAAGGAAGGGTAAACACAAACATTAAAACATTTTATATACTATTGTTTTGATTACCAAACGCACTCAACATGAAGACGATATCCACCAACAGCTGGCACAGTTGGTACAGCTTTCATATATTTTTCATTAAATGAACATGCAATACAAGTAGGCTCACACTTAGTATACAAGCAGGTATATGTGAAGAGTAAAATGTTTGATTCAATCTTTAAACCAGATAGTCATTTTGGACCTACATTAAAATAAATTTGTAAATGTATAACTTGGATTTTAAAGCATGGGATGGGGGGCTGTGTTATTACTGCGTCTTTTAATCTTATTACATTTAGCAATTTCCAATCCTGACATTGTAATAAAAACCATTAATGATGCTTTTGAATCAAAAACTGAATTTTTAAATATTAAAATCCATATTTTTAGGAAGATAGGAAGCAGTTTTGCAATTCTGTTTTGAAATTTCAGTGTACAACTGCATTACACAAACTACTGAATCCAAACAAGATAACACAAAATCTAATCGCAATCAAAATATTTCTTTTCTTTTTTTTAACAAAGTAGGTTCTTGAAGTGCTTTGCTCCTGGATAGCAGTGATACAACATCCGTCCCAGTCTGGTCTGTGTACCCAGAGACCACGTTACTACGGATACATGGAGCACTGAGCCTCCATTAAGACATCGGAGCTTCAGTCTGACACCAGTGGCTCTGGTTTCCTCCCTGAAATTCAGACTCTAAACTCTTTCACACACAAATACACAAACACACGCAGACACACTGTCTGGCAAGCAAGCAACACACCCAATACAAATGTACAAACACAAGTGTGTATGTACATCACTTACACACTCCTCTGTAAGACCGCATACACAGTGTCCCAAGCTTGAAGTTATTACTTTTTATAGGACTATGAGTATGTATACTTTAAATAGTCAGCAAAAAAATATACAGTAATAAAGATTCTTCAGTCTTCACTATTGGAAGGCAGGGCTGTTCTTTGTTTCAGCTTGATCCTTGGCTCTTTACACAAACTCCAGCTGAACATTTAAGATTTCATAAAAATACAGGACATCTATATAGGCACAAAGAGTTTGTGGCCTGCAACACCAGTTATGTCTGCGAATAAACTGATGAATCTCACACAGAGATGGAATTGCAACAGAACAATTAACATACACATGGTTTCTACTTTATATGCAGTATCTGCTGTACTGTACGCCTACAGCTCAGTGTTTTTTTAACACTAACACTATACATTGTTTAGAATGTTGTGTTGAGAGAGCACACCATAGGACACCACACCAAGGAAGCAGACAAAATAGGAAAAAGTCAAAAGTTCTTCTTTACCTTATTCTTAACCAGCTGCTTTACTAACGGAGCAGTTGTAGGATTTAGCATGTAAAATTTCAGTATTAAATGTAGTCCTGCTGATTGATACTTTGCACTCGCTAAGGTTGTCAAAAGTCTGAATACTTTTACAATACTAAATATTTAAAACAATCTATCCGCATCTGATCTAAAACAGATCACCAATTAATTTTCAACCCAAGGCTACACAGATATTAGCATTAGTAGAAATATGTTCACATGTGTTCAATGAATCCTAAACATGTATTGTTTGTGAGGGATACTTTTTTTAATGTCATCTCTTTTATGTGCTTTGGAAGTTTTTTCCTTTATCCTGTGGTGTGGTAAGAGGCATCAAGTAGTGTTTTTTATTTGTTGTTATTGTCTTGTTTGGATGGATCATGGGTTAAGACACTGAAAGAATAAAATGCACTTGCCATCATCTTAAGGCCAGCATTTCAATGACTTTAGTTTTGTGATTAATCATTATAATGACAGTTAAACAATGACAATAATGCTTACAGGATCCTGGTCAAGCAGATGGAGTGATTGGATGTCTGTGTTCATCATATAATTCAAAGGACAGGAAAGTGAAGTCAGTGAGATCCCTGATGGTGCTGAACTTATCACATCACAGCTTACCAGCACAGAGTGAATGAGAGACAGAGAGAGAAAGACACCATGGAAGGTTGGAGAGGAAAAGAAAGAGGAAGAGGGAGAGGATGAAGGAGGTGAGAGGCACACTAATGTGGAAAATAGAGATGAGGGGATGGAAGTCATTAACTGGCAATCAAGCTTCAGTGACTTAATGGCAGGAGTCCCTGCATTTGCTTCATCCCTTATCAGGAAATGTTTCCTTTCTCACTCACCCCCACCCCATGACAGGTCAGCATGCAGGCTGGAAGTGATGTAAACTAATACCTTCATCTTAGAATATCTCTCTCTCATACACACACACGCGCGCACACACACTCACTCAATGGGATAAAGAAAAAACAGGTGCATGAGTATGTGTGTGACGAGGCAACTTGAAAAAGATCCATACTTTACAGCTCCAACACTGACAATATTAGCCGTGTGATGACTTAGCTGCTAGGTACATGTACTTGACTAAAAGCGGTAATGCAGCGTTAATAAATGATCAGTTCATGGTCACAGAGACGCTATCAGGACAATGCAGGTGATGGTTAATCACAAGCAGCACGGAAAAGTCTGGCTAGCTCTGAATTAACGGTAGCCGTTGTTGCAGCACTATCACCGCTAAACAAAGACGAGCGGCTCGTAAATATGCACTCACTGTGAAATATATGATGAAGTCCTTGTATTGTCTTCGGTGTGGCTGACTGAGCGCCTAGCTCCTCCACCAGCTGCTGCCTGGCTTTCCCAACTTGCTGAGGATAGCAAACTAGCTCACTCTCCACCGGCAAAAAAGGGAGATTTCGTCTTTATTTACCTCCTCTGTGCTGGTTTACCAAAAAAGAAGTAAAACCCTCCACGTAAAAAAAAAAATAAATAAAGGAGAAAGAGAGCCGGTGGAGGCGTTCGTTATTTTTTTTTTTTTTTCCTCTCCCTGGAATTATGAGTTATAGAATCTAATCGTAAAACAAAAATATACTCGTTTTTTTATTTGGAATGTCAGTCTCTCCGCGGTGCACTATCCTTTGTTGTGAGCATCTGAACGTAAACACAGAGCCGATCCGTTCTGCCAGTTCTCTGGCTGTGAGTGTACGCCGTGGGAGGAGACCCGTGTGGCCGCAAAGCATTCTGGAACTTGCAGTTTTAGTTTTAAGGTTTGTGGAAATTTAAAAAAGTAAATATTAAGTGTGCCTGAAAAAAACCTGTGTCTGCGTGGGTTCTCTCCGGGTACTCCGGCTTCCTCCCACAGTCCAAAACATGCAAAAACTGGGGGTTAGGTTAATTGGTCACTCTAAATTGCCCATAGATGTGAATGTGAGTGTGGATGGTTGTTTGTCTCTATATGTCAACCCTGCAACCCTGCGATGAACTGGCGACTTGTCCAGGGTGACCCCGCCTGCGCCCGAAGATGCTGAGATAATATTTTCTTTTAAAAAAGGCCTATTTTTTTATGAGTTAAACTCTCTGCATTTTTGCAAAATATACCTGAGTAAACTATGATAAGTATATTCTATGTCAGGACCAGCCTAGTTCATAATACATAATGTCTCTTATTTTCCTTATTGGATAGAGTTTAAAAAAATTTTTTCGCACAGTAACTGATCACTACAGCTGTTAGATAAATGTGGTGGACTGAATATACAGTATAACTATGTATGACGGAGTAAAAGCTCCGGACTCATGTAATAGTTAATTTAAGCTATTTTTAAAAGGTTATAGTAGCAATTCTTAAAGCAATAGTACTTTGTTGTCGTCCTTATCCGTTTCAAAGTAAGGATCACATCTCTCAGCCACAAAGTGTTTTGATTTGACACAAGGCAAGCAGCAACATGAACTCACCTTGACCACCAATGAGACCTTCAGCAGCTCCTCTGCTTCATTGCCTCCTCGTTGAACTTTGGTGTGAGTGTGTGAGGTTAAAAACTCCAGATGACTCTCTCTCTCCCTCATATGCCCTTTCTTGCTCCTCTCATTCAAAACACCTGACGTGCCATGAGTGCATAAACTTTCAGCTGAGGTGGAACCAATTTCAAACAAGTAGGGTTTCAATGTTTATTCTTAGCTGTTGCTGCTGTGAATGTTTGAATTTTCAAAGTAATGCATGTACAGGACCAAGAGAAACACACTGACTACATAAGAAATAGACTATATCGTTGAACAGAAATGTAAAAAATCAGTATGTATATGTCAGAACCTGCATCAAAGCTTAACTAATTCCAAACATGTTTAAACAGGTCATTATTGACCTTTGACTGCTGGCTATTTCCTCTGTGTACTGTTTTACTTAGATGTGCCTCCCCAAATGAGTGTACATTTATGAGTAAATGTTTTGTCATTAATGATGCACTTGATAAATGGAATAATAAAATGGGAAATAGAAATAAAATGAAAATTTAAAAATAAAAAACAGTAAGTAAAAATAACTATACCACATATCTTTTAATAAAATATCTCACAAATGTCCCAGAAATCAAACAATCATTAAATGTTTCACAGTTGTGGGCACAAAAGGCCATCTAGATTATTCATAGAAAGTGACTTTCACTTTAGAAGTTAATCTATCCCAGATGTGGAGCAAGCAGTACTTCCAGCAGTGTGTTTGATTCCTTGAAGATATCCTTTCATTAATCATTCAGTTTGTGTGTATGTGAATCTATATTCTGTATATACCTTAAATGGAAGACAACTCTTTCAGTGTGTGAATGGGTAGAAAAATAATTTCAGGCCATGAACTGATTAAATGAAAATTAACTGTATCATAGTCACGTACATACACATGTATTATCTATATGCTGCTGAGACGCTGTACTGTTACTCACTTTGACACGTTTACTCATAAAACACATGCCTGCCTCTATACCTAACAGAACAAGTAGCGAGCGTTGCAAATGTTTTTCAAGTAGCTGCAGACACTGAATGACTCTACCTTTAAAAGCATAAGAAAAAAAAAAAAAAAAACACGCTTTCACGCGCACCCCTTACATAATCTTCGTACACAATTTAATCTGTTTGAGCCCTCATGTTTACTTTGCTATGGTTACAACACCAACACCTCTTCTGGACGTTTCCAGGGCTGGAAGAAGCAGACACACCTTCCTTTGACTCCTCGGGTAAAGGCACTGCAGCCAGTTGACTTCTTTTCTGATGGATGTTTTGATGAGTGCTTCTTTTTCCAAGAGCCATTGAGTTGCACTTCTGTGTGAAGCGTCAGGAGATGATGAAAAATGTAGAGCAGCTAACACATGGTGCGTGTGGTCTGATTACAACTGTCAGGTACATGGTGGAAGCTGGCTACGCTGCACAAAGCCTTGCCTGAGTGCAAAATTATGTTATTCCATGAAATCTAATACCTGAGATTTTAAAACTTCCTCTTGGGGGACTACTTCTTATGTACACTTATCTAAAGTAGAGAAAATACATAATAGTCCCATAAGAAGACATGTAAAAGGTAAATACATAGTTGCAACAATACAAAATATAAAAGATTAATGTTAATTTATAATATGACTACATGATTTTTTTAGATAATAAATTAACATAAATAAACATAAAACACAAGATTAGAAATAAGAAGAGTTAAACAAAAATTCATAAATTAATGATTATGTATTATGTAAAAATAACTTGAACTGCAAAACAAAAAATATGTTTACGACAAATGTAATAATACCAGTGCTAACCACTTTATTTCTCCTATTATAGAATATTTTGCAGGAAAACAACAAGAAAATGTTAAAACTGTGTTAGAATGTTGGAATTGGTAATTGAATTAAATGATACATTAAAACAAAAGTGAATAACAGCAGTTACACAAAAAATACAGAACTTTTCTAATGAAATCAAAATACATTTTAAAAAGTTAAGTGTAATCTATTTGTTCTCATTTAGTCTACATGTACTACAGGACAATCTGAACGTCCTGTAGTACGAGGATTGCAGGTTTGAGTGCATTTGGCTCCTGAATTAGGAAACTAAATATTATCTTTAAAGTAAATGAACAAATTAAGTCTAAACCATAGACATAGATATGAAATCTCTTGGCTTACCTTGTCTATGCTGGAAAATCCTCTGCTGAGTCATTGTGAATGAACTGGAAATGAAAAGTCTCTTCTGTCTGCACAGATTCAAAATAAAGTTTCGATCTTGATATTTCTCAGCTGTTACAAAAACGCTATAGTGTAATTGTCATAGTGTAATTTTCAGCTCATTAACCCTTTCGGCAGATTTCATTATGAACAGGTGATTGTGGTTACTGTGTTTGACAGGACACACTTTTGCCATTGTTGCTGCTGTTCTGTCAGTGATTGAACAATGAGACAGTCTGATAAACAACAGGAACAATAAAATGTAATTTTCCAGCTCTTAACTGTGTCAATTCTGAAAATGAAAAGAATTTGGCGTCAAACTTCATGCCAAATACACAGAGTGCTTTTTTCTCCCTGACATACTTAACTTGATACATTTTTTCAAGATTATGTAATTGGCCTAAATTGCAACAAAAGCATCTGCTATCGTACCATGTGATGCTGACGGTTCGACAAACTGTGTGTGGGATTGCACTGAGGGCAAACTGTTCGCCGCAAGCATTTTATCCTTTGTTGTTGTTGTGAGATAAGGCAAAAACATAGCAACAGCTGGCCTATGTTCAGCTGCAAAAGGGAGTCAGGAGGGCTGCACGGAGAAATCTTCACTGCTGTGACAGGATTATGTGATAGAAACATGCTGTCCTCATGTGTAGCCAAATATTAAATAACACTACTGTCCTGTGTTTGAGTTGTCATGCTGCCATGGTGACAGTAACCATGCACTGGATAATGTTTACAGAATGTTTCGCATGTCACGAAGCAGGCTCTTCGGGTGACTGGACCAGATGAATCAAAAGTGTGTGTGAGGGGCTTTAGTGCTTGTATGTGTTTGTGTGTGTGTGTCAGTTCTTTTATATTTGAATAATAAGGCATAGCCGATTACTCATATTGTGTATGGATACATTGTGGGACTTGTACAGCTTAACAGTGCTTCAATTTCCCACAAAAGTATTACAACTATACAGTGACTTTTATGTGTGTGAGAAAGTTTTAAGTTTCATGTGATCTGTATGTTTCACTATGTACTCTACCATGATGCACTCCAGATGTTGCTTTGTAGTAATCTAAACAGAAACACGGTAACAACATTTCTTGATCTAATAAGATTTCCAAATGCCAGCACCTGCCTGCTCACATCATGAGCAACACAACTGATATTTGGAAACCTTGAATACATTTAGGTTGTTAACTGATTATGAGCAGTTTGAGAAAATAAACATCCCAGAACAAGAGGTAAATCAACTGGCTAAATGTTTTTTTTTCCATTTCAGCTGTTGGTAACCGTGGCTGGTTGTGCAGTGAAGAGACGTAAAGCACTTAAAACTGCCCCAAAGCTGCTGGATAAAGTCATCTAAACTGTGCAACATTTGGCTATGGCAAGTTCTATATGTAAAAACTTGTTAGTCCTTAATTGATCCGACTGACCTCAGTAGATTGAATTTCCCAGTAGTGTTGGTCAAGCTTTATTCTTTTTCAGTGAAATTTTCCTCCACCTACTTTATGTAGCACAAAATTATCTTCCTCATTACTCTCAACGTTTAATTTTTCCCAATACCCTATGATTAAATATCTGCAAAATAACATTCTCCACCAAGTTAGCTGCACTTTTTTTTTTTTTTTCAAAACTTTCGCTTGCTAACAAGCTAAATGAAGAGACTTAACATATATCCATCATCTACCAGCACTTATCTGCAGGGCTGTGGAGAACTGGAGCTGACATTTCACAAGACATGGGTCACAGCCTAGACAGGTTGCCAACTCCTCACAAGCGTGACAGAGAAAATTTTAAATTAGGGTTTTCTCTAAAAACCTCATGTAAATTTTTCTCTGAATATTTTCCTGCAATGATGAGCATCACCTGGTATTGCTGGTACATACAATATACTACTGTGAATCCTACTCTTCTTGTTTATAGCCACTTTGTTCTCTGGACTATTTGAAGCTAGGTTTAATTTTAAGACCAAGTTGAACACAGCATGTATTTAAGAACAATAAAGAATTTGGGAAATATAATTATAACTTTGCAAAATAATTAAGAAAATGTAAACTAGATATCACAATAATAAATAATTGTTGTTTAAGAAATAGTGAAATGTGGCTCACTTTCATCACTTACCTTGAATGCTCCTCAGTGCTTAATCAATTATCTGGTCTTCAACGCCCCCCCCCAATTTAAGGGACGTTTTTTACATTCTGTCCCTTTCATCTCACATATAAACGTTATGCATAACGTTTATATGCATAATGTATAAAAGAGACACTTGAGGTGATTAATTGTCATAGCTAAACTGTTGATACACGTGCTTATTTCACACTAAACTATAATTAATAGCAGTGTACACGGCATACACACAATGGAGTAGTAAAAAGTACCTCACAGCAAACTTATAAGTAAGCGAAAAAAAAAACTTGAAGACCGCGCTTAAATGTTTGTTTTTTTTCTTAGACCACTAAGAATGTTCATATCATGTTCACTAAAATTGGCCTTTCTATTTTTTTTGTTTGTGATGTTTTTGTTTGCAATTAAAATATTCTAACTTTAATTAAGGTTTTGCTCCTGTTAGCCATTTTTAATCCCAAAACATGAAAGGAATACAAATGACATACATTGATTTAAAAAAAAAATTTCACTCATACACATACAGTACATATTGTTCAGTTTGTGAACACGTGCCGCAAAAAACAGGAGCACATAAAGTACTTCCAGAAGGGGACATATAGTTCAAACAGTCAGGTAAAGGTTTTATTGAAGACAGTGTGGTTATCATCATCACCATGGTAACAGGCAACACAGTGATGCAAGCCAACATGATATCACTGAATACATCTGCTGCTCAAGGCCCACAGGTGTTTATGTAACTACAGAGATTGTAGGGTTTTTTTTATTGTACTTTTGGTACTGCTCTGAAAGGCAGAACGAGACAAAAGGATGGCTTCATAATGAGGTTTTATTGTGTCAAAATAAATGAATAGGCCTTCATCGAAACATGTCTTCTATCACCATGCATACATGTCACAATTCAGGAATGTATATGCTTAACATGCCGTTTGGAAAGAGACAGCGGAGGTAGATGTCAGAGTGAGTGAAAATCCCAAGATGCAAACTTTCAGTTACAGTTATTGCAATAGTCCAATCCTAATTCGATATAGTTAATGAAATGAATGGGCTGTATTCAACTCTGATTCTCTTAATGTGAGTAAGACCATAATCAAAAATTAGTACTCTCCCACAGGAGATACAGGCACAAAACACACGTTATGGAGGACACCATCACATCGATGGTGAACACCTGGCAACACTTTGTCACACACCAGAAAGGACACAAATATGAACGGGGACATAGCAAGCAACAAGAGACTACATTGTTCCTGTGGGAAGCCTGGATGAGTGAGAACTTTCCTGGAAAATATGAATGAAGTGATCAGCACTTTAAAAAAATCTTTCTTGGCTTCCATGTTACACAATCCGCTCTTCAGTTCGTCTGCTTGTAAAGCAACCAGGAAAACATTTTTACATTTTTGTGTTGTGCTGACTCATTTTTAGATATGACTAGTACAGTATATGCAATTTTCAAATTGCCAACATCTACGTCATACACCATCCACTCTCTCGATTAGCATTAGGACTTGGGGCAAACAAAAATATAAAAAAAAAGACCCTGAGTTGGAGCCTGGCCCATTCTGCAGCAGGTGAAAAATTTAAACAAGCTGCACATAGAAGTCAAACAAACTAGAAGATCACATACTATCTCCATTTAAAAGAGAATATTGTTCATGTGCTTGTTTATACTGTGTACTTCTCTGTGCAGCATTTTGATTTCTTTCATTTGCACCCGAGAGGCCCAGCGCAACTGTTAGAGGATCAGGCATCTGACTAGTATGTGTGAGTGTATGTGAGTGAGAGTGACAGATAATTAGTAGGCGGCCGGGTTAGGCATCAACTTCTTTAGTCTGTCAAACCACAGTAAGCCCTCTCTCCTACTGCTACACCAGTCCATCCACAGACAAAAGGCCCAGGTGAGTCACTGTCTTGTGGGCTTTTCGAATGACTCCGTCCCCACACTGAATGTCTGTTCTCTGGGACGCAGCCATCATGTCCGCAGCTTTAAGATGACCGTGGCCAGGATGAGGAAGAAAGAGTTCCAGCCTAGGGTCACTGCAAAGCCTCGCCACACCATGAATCTAGACAGACCCCATCCTGTTGGAAATAGTTCACAGGTTAACACAGAGGGACACGCTTCCCATATCCCAGTAATAAATCAAATATATTTCAAACACCATATTTTTATCATCTGTATAAAGGCTTATCCAGGCTGTGTGCATGAGGGAAGTTGTGCCCTCAACAGTGCTGCACCAAAAAAATGTACTCCTGATCAATGTGACGAACAGTGATTAAGAGCTCAAAGGGTTTAACAGACCTCCAAATTTCCCATATTCCAATTTCATTAGACATGCTGGAGCAAGTTTGAACCATGGAAGCTCCAACTTGCAACACACGGGACTCAAAGGATCTGCCGCCAACATCCTGATGCTAAACACCACCTGCATAACCCCCAGATGTCATGTGTTTGTTTCTCAACAAGTATTGGCCAAACATGTGATTTCATGCACGTCACATGGATGCTCAATCAGATTTGGATCTGGGGAGTTTTGACGGCAAGACTGAATATGCAGAGTGGCAGCACACATTTTCTTTGCTGGAGGGACCAGTGTGATCAGGGTATGTGGTTGCAATGGTGGTGTTGGTGGGGGGTGCTTGATCTACAAGGGTGTTTGGAGTAGACCATTTATATGAAATAGCACAGTAAATGCCATAACATTGCATTGTAGCAAGATGATTAGTGTTCTTCACTTTAAGGGTGCACTCATCCGCACATTTCACCCACAAGGTCCGGATTGTTTGACTAGTGTTGGCCCTCCTGTGCTCAAGAATGGTACGCTTTCTTGGCCCTGGTACAGACTGAAGAGGTGTACGTTGGCATGATACAGTTGCTCATTCCCGAGCACGTGTACGCAACACAGTCGTGACAAGATAATTAAATGCCCCCTCATCACTTGCTGTCTCCACAAAAATCAATTCTTCAGAAAAATCTGGAAAAGAAAAAAAGACTCCAAATAAGCCACCAAGTCAGTAAAGTTGCAGTAATGTTCTCTGAACGCGATGATGTAATTACAAGAGGTAACCGTGCTCAAGGTTGGTTATCGTGCTTTGGCATGGAATGGAACAAATGGGCCACGTGTAAGTGCACCCTAAGTGTCAGTGGTTTCAGTTTTGTTGCAGATCGGTGTTTATTTTCGAACGCAGAGTTTTTTAGGTAAATTGGTGAATGTTGCAGGATATAGTTGCTAAGAAAAATTAAAAAAAACTTTTAGTTCCCCTTGCTGAATTAGGACAATGATCACCTCTGCCTGTGTCTCGTCTTTCACTCATTGATAAGGTTTGTGAACAGGAAATGGCACCCATGACTTCCTGTGCTCTGACTATTTCATTTCATATCATGCGCCACAGAGGGACCTTGAAGCTGTTGTCAGGTCTCATTGTTCAGAGACGGCGAAGCCAAGAGAAGAAGAATGACTGGGAGACAGCACAAAACCACTTTACCTCACATTCCATGAAGCAAAGTTACATAGAATACAGAACTGATTAATGATTAAGAAGACTGACTTATTAACTGGCTATGTTGGGTGTAAATCTAGGCCGTGTGTACGCATGTGACACTAACACATGTAAATGACACAGCAGAAACCAAACCGTTACGAAACCGAAGAGTGTTATGTAACATGTGAGAGTACATTACCTCTATACATGATACAGCGGAGGGCTTCTGAGGCATAGGTCTGCGGAAGTGCAAGGCTGATGTAGCGAAGGGGATATGGGATACACTCCACAGGCCAGATGATACCTGAAGTACAGGACAGAGTGATCATTGTGTAAGATTTAGCCCTGCTGTAAAATTAAAGCACATATCTGGATGGCAACTCTACACAAATCATTAAAACACCCTAAGGTTTCTCTTGTTTTTACCCTGTTGCAATATTCCACATGGAACATTCACAGCCGAGAAGGAAGTGAGGAAGTTGCAAAAAAAAAAAAATAGAAAATGTAAAACATGAAAATATAAAATATATAGCATAGTACAGGTAAAATAAGTAGATGACATCTGACTGTGGTACAAAAAATGTAAGAAAAAGAGCCTTGCCTGGAATATACATAAAACGTCCACTGATAGAAGGCAATGTAATTTAATTTGGAAATTTGGAATATGGAAAAAAAAAATTTTTGTGGCTTCTGTTCACAATTTTTTGCTTTTTATTTCACTAATTTTCTGACCTTCATCTGAAGAACCTATTTGCAAAAAAACAGCTCTCCCTGATTTTTTTTTTCCCTAGGTCACGCTTTCTGTAAACTCCAGGGAATAACTAGCTACCAAGGTGATCCACTTCATGGCTTGTCAATGAGACGTACCTGGCATGATAGTTTAAAAGCTCCTGCAAGCCTCATAGAAGACGGGCTTGAGAGAAAAGTCAAGGAGAATTATACCTTCAGTGCTACTGAGGCTTTGTTGTTCTGCAAATTGACTGGTCGAGTAAAGCCTACCGCTGATGATGAGGTTGGGGTAGAAGATGCCCAGGGCCGCCTGGTTGGCACTCTGCTCGTCATCGATAGCAGCTGAGATCACAAGGCCGAATGAGATGCCGGTGACACCCTGCAGCACGATTAGAATGATGACCAGCACCAAGGAACCTTCATTAGGCATCTAAAGAGAGAGAGAGAGAGATTGAGTGGAAGATTGAGAAATGACAACAGGCTAAGACAAGTTTAGGCTTTAATCACCCACAGTGCTGCAGGGGAGCTAAAAGTGGAATAAAATGGTAAGAACAGAGTGACATAAAGAGCATTTTAAGCATCTGTCATGTACACGTTTTTATATGCATGAAATGAAAACAAAATTAATAAACGTTTTAAATAATATGTTGCTTTTCACACATTGCTGTGTATCACAACCCTGAAAGCGAGACAAATGTTTGCATGGTAAATCTATAACATAAATTAAAATGAATTAAACATCTAAAAAGAGTCTCATCTGATTCTAAACCACAAAGCCTGTTTGGAAGAATTTGAGAATTATAGCATGTGTGAAGAAACATGTTTAAAGATTTTAAATAACTCAAGAAGGAGCTGCATTAATGGGAGAATTTGTAATGGTTTAATGTGGATATTTTTCTTACTACTGTGGGCTTCTTGAACCTCAATGTCAAATGCAATCTTGTTTTTACTGGTCGTTGAAGTCACAATATTGTGCTCAAATAATGCGCATTCTCGCACTGTTATGAGTTAGAAGTTACCTTTATTCCCAACATGTGACATATTGGTGTTGTGAGATAAGTCTTAATTTAAAGTTTTAAAACTTTCATATATACTTTTGAGGCCATTGCATTGTTTATTCAGCATGCCAACATGTACGTGACCTCAAACAGTGAGATTGGAAAGGGGTCAAATACAGCCCCCTGCTTGTTTGGAGCATGTGGATGGTAATTAAAAGTTTAAGCTTTAAAACTGAGACAATGCCTTCAGTGACGTCGCATGAAATGTAGGAAATGTGGGTGGAAAAAAGGTAAGTGTTATCTGCTCCTTATCTCTACTATGGGTTGGTAACACAACAACACAACAAAACCAGGATGTCAGACCAAACTGATGGAGGTCAAGTTGCCTTGTGAGTAATCTAGGTGTTATGTTATAGCAAGAAGGGTGCATGCACTATAAAAGACAGAAGTTATATATGGTCAACCCATTTTATCATATCATCTATCATGAGTCTGAAGAGGTTCTAACACTGCTATGATGCTCTTTAACCAACATGAGAGGAGATGACAAGATAAGATCAAAAGAAATGAAACCAGAGACAAAAGGAATGGAGGAGAAATCTACAGAGATAGAAACGCTCACGGATCGTCAACCAGAAGTACTACAATAAATGAACAGAAATGCCACTGCTGATTGTGAAGCACACACAGAGAGGGGAGTATAAACAGAGGAGGGGCCTAATACAAACAGAGAGAAAAGTCTTGGCACAAAAGATTCAAGTTGATAAATCTGTTAACATGACTAGAATCTGTAGGCATTTGTAAGACCAGTGAGTGTCGGTGCACTTGTGCTTCAGTGTGTAAAGACACTATCCGTCTTCCCTGACAACGTGCAAAAATAGAACGGCACCGAGAGGCCACATGACGACTTGGTTGCCACAGCAATCCCAGGATATGTCCCTGGATACGGCCAGCACAGGACGTGATTTATGCAGCGGTCGACTTCAACACCTTAATTAACACACACGTGAACGCTCACACACACATTGACAGACAGACACGAGAGCATGAAGCCATAAAAAAGCTCAACATGCAGATACAAACACAAACATGCACCTAAATGTTATCCATCCTCTCATTCCCATTAGAAATGTAGTGACCTTTTGGGGGGCTTAGTTGGTTAATTCAAACTGTATTATGATCATATGCGTCTAATTGGTGATTTGGTTTTAGTAATGGTATCGGTAATGGTATAACAGGATCAAATGTAACAATGCTTTAGGTCTCTATTTCTTTTTTATGCTTTAGGCCAATCTATGGCTTTCTGTTGTTAGTTCTTTCCCTGCAGATTTTATTTTAGCTGCCGTGAAGATGTGTTTCATGAAGTCTCAATCTATCTACAGAGTGTCTTACGAACCTTGAAGACAAGCAGTATAAAGAGGAGCAGCAGGATGACCTGAACACTTATGACAAACAGCTGAGAGAAGAGGTGAGCCAGCATCATCTCCAGAGAGCTCACACCTTGTGGAGAGAGACAAAGACATACACAACATTATGTGGCTATAAACCCTGACATTAATTATGACTAACTCATCCAATCTTGTCTTACTCTAATTGACAGTAACAAAATATTGATACATAAAGTTATACATTTATTTAAACCCTTTGACTGCTTCATTGGAGCTTGATGTATCTTCCCATCGTCCACTGATTATATTACTCCCTCTACTGTTCCCATCTGGAATTGCACATACACCATGCATTTGTTTTTTGTTTTTTTCAAGAAATTCCTGGAGCCAATTCATTAATTTTTGCAGTAGCTCGTTTACTTACAGTTACAGAACACTAATGTAATGCACATCAAGTGTTTTTGAATATGTATTTCACAAGTGTAGACAATCTTGTCACTTACACAGTTTAAAATTAATTATTATATACTGGTCAATGGGTGGTTTACAACGTGAGCATTGTGAACTTTGAACTCTCACCTGCGACCCAGCATCTGTCCAAAAGCCCCTCCTTCCGCTCCAGGACAAAGGAGAGAGCTGTCAGACCTACTGCCAGGTAGAAGGTAATACTGTGTTCAAGAGAAAAATAAACAGGGAGTTAAGCAACAGCTCGTTATGAAGGTAGAGAACACTTCTTTCCTCTGTGAGGTTGTAGGTTCAATTCCCCAGGGTTACTAAGCATAGGTGTCTGCTCATCATATTGTTTTTAAACATATATCATTATATTTATTTACTATGCATTAAATACAACATCTCTTAAAACAATCCATAAAAGACAGAGCAAAAGGTCAATAAAAAACTTTCAACTTCTCTTACTCTGGTAGTGGGTATCTCTGGTATGTCAGACTGACCTGAGAACAGCTCCAGGTGTTACAAATGTTGTGAAATCGGTGTTTAGGCTGCCATAGACTGGCTCTTCAAACTGTAACACAACAGTAAAATATGAAAGTTAACGTCTAAATCATATGGAATGTACCATTAACAGGAGTAGACTCACTTTTCATAATTGAATTGTCTGCAGAGTGATGTGTCTTTTAAGAGTGCAATACAATATATTATAATGCATATGTTAATCCACTCATTTATTCTCTCGTTTCTTACCCTATTTTTTTTACCTTTATTGGTAGGGCAGCCAAGTATGACAAACTGCCCAACTTATTTTCCACAAAAGCCTGCAAATAAAGGACATAGCAACAATATGTTTACAAGACTGTTCTTTGTATATTTAGCGTAAAGATGGAGCAGTTTGGATCAGTTCCTGAATGTTACTGTATGAGGGTTGGACCACAATTCAGTGTTAGTTTCAATCAACATTTAAACCACAATCAAGTTTATTGCCAAGTAGTTTTCAATATACAAGATATTTGGTAAGAGAATAGGAAAAGTCAAGAATCATATATGTAATATAAACATAAAATTGGAAAAAGAACAAAAACTTTAAAAATATCTCCAAAGTATATCTGCTTTAAAATGAAAAGAACATACAGTGGATGAAGAGTATATTTTAAATATATTAAACATTTGGTATTGTGTAATGCATAAAATAGGACAATTCCTTTAATATTAATAAAATATAACAAGCTCTATAATGCAGCTGTATTATTGTGCATTTACTGCATGCTGTATGACTTGTCCTGACCTTCATGTGTCAGTTTATACAGTTGTGCAGGCTGTCAGACATCTTTGTCTTAACAGTATGTGTTAAATGATTCCTCATTGCATGTCCAAGAAAAAAACAATAAGATCTGAACATTTCCAGTAGGCTCCTATTGGCTAAACAAACAGAACACAAACAGTATTCATACCTGGAAAGCCTCATGGAGTTTTTTCTGGAGCATGAAGGCAATTTGTCGATCTAGAGAAAACGTGAAACGCAAAGATTAACAACTTCAGCTTATCAGATTCACAACATCTGATAAATCTCTGTAATATGTTTTGTGAATGTTAATTACACCTTACTGAGGCTGATAAAAAAAATTCACTATATGTGCTTGATTTTGTCAAAATGTGCCAATAATATACTAAAAATGGTAACCTTTTGGAAATAAATCTTACAAAACCCACTACATCACAAATTGAGGGGGTTCAAATCTTACTTGTGAAGTCCAGCCAGACATGCATAGATCCTCCATCAACCACATCACTAGATACCCGTCGCTGGATCATCCTGTAAATCAGGGATATGGTAAATGGACTTTTATATAGCGTCTACTTGACTCCTTAAAGTGCTTTACAACATTGCATTCACCCATTCATGCACAGGTCTTTCAAAGTCAAGTCGAAGTACCTTTATTTGTCAATTCTGCCATATGTTCGGCATATACAGAGGATTAAAATTGCGTTACTCTCAGATCCACGGCCTTTGACACAATGACCACTGGAGTCTGGAATCAAACCGCCACTTCTCCATTCAGAGGACCACCTGCTGAGGCCACTGCTGCCCCCCCTCCCCCGTAATACTGCTATAAAACCAGCTTGTTTCATAATAATAAAAAAAGAAAAATAAAGAAAGCTATTGTTTATGTAGAAAAGAGCACTCTTGTGTTTTGATATGAAAATGTTGATTTGGGGAGGGCTGGACCTTTTCAGGAAACCAGCCATTTCTGTGGGCAGGCCTGGTGAAACCTACAAACTCTTCTTTATCATTCTGAATTCACTCATCAAGGCCTGACCTCCGGGGGGGATTTGCAGCCAAGCTAATTAGTTCACCAAGCTACGTGACTACAGGCCAAAGCTAAATAAAACTTGGAAGGGGGGCTAGGTTCAGTACTGTCTTTAAAAACACATAACACAATGCCTGTGGTTTACATTTTAATTCACTAAATTTAATACTGTTTAAAAGTCGAACCGAGACCTTGACTGTTTTTCCTCATTGGAAATTGGATTTTAATTGATTTGCACCTTATACTTTTCATTTTTAACAAACAAACTTCTCTACACCATCTGACTGACAGATGGTCTGACAGTTATTTGTGCAACACATGAATCCGGAAGAATGAGCATTTTGATTGGTGGGCGCTGAGCTGCAACCTGTATCATGTACAAGAAGGACCAGCATGGACACACATTCGAAGAACTGTAATTCACACCTACAACAACATGTGCTCTTTGCTCTAAAACGTTGAATGATCCTCAAATGATGGTAACCCATAGGTGTGAGTACGGGGAATAATAAGTTTTGACATCTGCATTTCAGGAAGTTTCAAATAGATTTAAGTTCCTCTCCTTTTGCTTTCAGTATCAGTTACCTACAAGATAATGCAAACAGATATAAAGACATTTTAACTCTTATTTATACTTATATTTAATCACGTACGATAACACATATTAACAAATCCTAATAGTGTCTTATGAAGCATTTCTTAGCTGTTTATATGCATTAACAAATCCTAAGCAAGCGTTTAAACTTTTATACATATATTCAAACCAAATGAAGATGATTGCAATGTTTTACACTACATAATAGAGCCGTCAATACGTGTTTATACACTAGTGTGTGGCTGCACCTGACTTAATAATCTCTGCCACCAGTGCAGGTATGTGTGTCAATGTTTAAATGTGTCAAGGGTTGTAAAGCTCTTTGAACAGTAAGTAGATTTGAAACGCACCATATAATTGCAAGTACATTCTCCATTAACAATTTACCGTGTTTATAACTCATATTTAAGGCTGATTGAGAAGTTATTTTAAACCCATACAGATGCTTAACTACCATGATAACAGCCATAGTAGACACAAGGTCATAAAACACAGAAAGCTCTTCTCTGATGTGACCTCATGGTAGGGCAACTTGCACACTGTGGCCACCCAACAAAGGTCTGTTTAAAAATGTTTGATTTACAAAAATAAATGGCCTAACTTGTCATCTTTTGCTCAAGAAGCATGTTAACTGCTAACAGCTGTGTGGTGCAGCTACTCAAAAGCAATGCTGTTCAGGATGCTAATATGCTATCATGACATTGAAAAAATTTAAACGATATTAAGTAGCTATCCACAATAATGCAAAATAAAAACTAAAACTACGGTTAATGGAGATGTCTCTGGTTTTGCAGGTATCTGTTTCTAAATAAAGATACAGGACAATGTTTGACCTTATGCTGGCGCGATATGTTGCTGGAATGGATAAAAATTGGCAATGTCTGCTATGAAATGCTGATTGATGCACAAGTAAATTATCCGCCCATTTTAATAATGGTTGATTTTGTTTCACATCTGTGTCATATGAGGTGGTTAATGCAGTGAGGTTAAAAAGGAGCATGTGCATGTGTTTTCATCTTCCACTTGCCTCTGAACTTATGTCAGCTCTGAGGCTGGATTGTTGTATGTGCATTACACTGGCACTGGATGGAGACACCTGCTCTTCTATTCACAGTCCTATAATATCAGTATTGGCATGGCAGGTGCATAATCTCTTTGGCATTAGTCTGTGCTATGGCATGTATTAGAATCTCGGAGTGTTTAGTAGGAAGCAACTGGACTTCTTATCTTGTTTGAAGACGTTTCGCCTCTCATCCGAAAGGCTTCTTCAGTTCTGAGGTTCAGTGTGGGAAACCCAGGTATTTAACCCCGAGTGGGTAGAGAAAATCACCAATCACCAACAACGAGGATGTGTTTTGAAACCAACAGCCTCCTTTGTTGGTGAGACAATCACCAACAAAGAGGACGTGTTATGAGACTAACAGCCTCTTTGTTGGTGAGACAATCACCAACAAGGAGGACGTGTTTAGAAAACAACAGCCTCGTCTGCGGTCGTCTGGCTAGGCATCGTGTGAGTCGTTAAGGTCACAAGAGCCCGGGTGTGAATCACTCGAGAGTGTTTGCCCCTCACCCTTGATTCCGTGTGACACCTTGGGTTCTCATGGCCCCAGGTGTGTGTGGGGGTTAAACCGCCTGGGGAAGGCTCCCAAGACAGCATTGTAGGTAGCAGACAAATGGTGTCTTAGTCCAACACCCCTGTTTAGAGAGGGTTTCTCCAAGTGGACATAGATGGCCTCTTTTACTCCTCTTTCAAACCATCTGTCCTCTCTGTCCAGAACGTGGACATTGGAGTCCTCAAAGGAGTGACCTTTCTCCTTAAGATGCAGATGTACAGCTGAGTCCTGTCCTGATGAGGTGGCTCTCCTGTGTTGTGCAATGCGTCTGTGGAGGGGCTGTTTGGTTTCACCTATATAAAGGTCAGAGCACTCCTCTGTGCATTGAACGGCATACACAACATTGCTGAGCTTATGCCTGGGTGTTTTATCCTTGGGGTGGACCAGTCGCTGTCTTAAGGTCTGGCCCGGTTTGAAATTGACTGGAATTTTGTGTTTTTGAAAGATTCTTCTGAATTTTTCTGATAGACCTGCCACATATGGGATAACTACGTTCTTCCGTTTTTCCCTTTCTGCCTCAGGTGGTTCTTTGTGGCGCCTTTTGGACGATTTGACAAAGGTCCACTTAGGGTAGCCGCATGTCTGGAGCGCTGTCTTGATGTGTTTCAATTCCTTTTGTTTTCCCTCTGTGCTGGAGGGAACCTTCTGGGCCCGGTCATGCAGTGTCCGGATTACCCCCAGTTTGTGCTCCAGTGGGTGGTGGGAGTCAAATAAGAGGTACTGGTCTGTGTGTGTGGGCTTCCTGTAGACCTCGATGCTGAGGTTACCATCTTTATCAAGAGACACCGCACAATCCAGGAAGGGCAAAATGTTATCTCTCGTATCCTCCCTGGTGAACTTGATGTTCTTGTCCACCGCATTTATGTGTCGCGTGAAAGCCTCCAATTCTTGGGTTTTGATTTTGACCCATGTGTCATCCACATATCTGAACCAGTGGCTGGGAGCTGTTCCTGTGAAGGAGTTCAGGGCCCTCTCCTCCACCTCCTCCATGTAGAGGTTCGCCACGATAGGAGACACTGGAGAACCCATGGCACAGCCGTGTTTCTGTCTGTAAAAAACTTCATCGTATTTGAAGTATGTCGTGGAAAGGCAAAGGTGCAGAAGGTTGCAAATTTGGTCAGGGTTGAGGTTAGTTCTGGTATCTAGGGAGCTGTCTTGTTGTAGGCGTTTCCTAACTGTCTCTACTGCCTCACTGGTCGGTATGCAAGTGAAAAGAGAAGTGACATCGAAGGAGACCATGGTTTCATCCGGTGGTAGAGTAAGGTTCTGTATCTTCTTCGTGAAATCTATGGAGTTTTGGATGTGGCGTGGTGTGTTCCCCACCAAAGTGGACAAGATGCCAGAGAGGTGTTTGGCGATGTTGTAGGTCACCGAATTGATGCTGCTGACGATGGGTCTGAGTGGTGCTCCTTCCTTGTGGATCTTGGGGAGACCATAGATGCATGGAATGGCCTCTCCAGGGTACAGACGGTAATAGGTAGGGCGGTCAATGATGTGGTCTTTTTCCAGTTTCTGTAGGTGTTCTATCACCTTCTTCTTGTAGCTGCTGGTGGGGTCCCTTTTTAAGATCTCATAAGTTTCATGGTCACTGAGCAGTGAGGTTATCTTTGTGTGGTAATCTGATGTGTTTAGGATGACAGTGCATCTCCCTTTGTCGGCTGGAAGGATGGTGATGCTTGGATCCTTGCCCAGTGTGGAAATCGCCCTCCTTTCGCTTCCTACTAAACACTCCGAGATTCTAATACATGCCATAGCACAGACTAATGCCAAAGAGATTATGCACCTGCCATGCCAATACTGATATTATAGGACTGTGAATAGAAGAGCAGGTGTCTCCATCCAGTGCCAGTGTAATGCACATACAACAATCCAGCCTCAGAGCTGACATAAGTTCAGAGGCAAGTGGAAGATGAAAACACATGCACATGCTCCTTTTTAACCTCACTGCATTAACCACCTCATATGACACAGATGTGAAACAAAATCAACCATTATTAAAATGGGCGGATAATTTACTTGTGCATCAATCAGCATTTCATAGCAGACATTGCCAATTTTTACTGAACCTCAGAACTGAAGAAGCCTTTCGGATGAGAGGCGAAACGTCTTCAAACAAGATAAGAAGTCCAGTTGCTTCCTACTAAACACTCCGAGATCAAGATGACCTGGATGACTGAGAACCTTCACGGACATGTATTAGAAACTCATAAAGGTGGATAAAGTACGTAAATAGGGAACAGAAAGTAAGTTTGGGGACAAGTTTGACCAGAAGGGACAACAGAGACAACACAGAGAAACACAAGAGTTACATCACGTCAGACATTTTGAGACACAAAATAAACAGGTAAACCTACAGCTGCTGGCACCTCATTTTTCTGTATATCTTTACATTCACATGCAGACTTGCTAAAAAAAAAGTCCATGTTGAGCAGTACAGTGACCTTTAGAGCTGCAACTTACAAAACATAATCTCCTGTTTTACAACCAGTTGATCATTTGAGGAACTCATTTTTCTGGAGACACACTTTGATTTTGGCCTTTTTCCTGATGCTGGCAAACATCCACAGTATTTGTGACTTGCATGCTGTCAGCAAACTAATATGGGGGAAATGTTTTGGGCATTTACTGATATCTTTTAAACAATGGATAAGCTGACGTCACCTTTTTGTCAGGTAACTGGTGAAGTTGTTGCCAAAGCCGATGACACCCCAGTACTCTCCATTATAGATTCCATCGAAAGCATCCTTATGGGACAAGGGCACCTATGAAAACAAACGTGTAAACAACAGTAATAATTTATACATGTGTCATTCACTTTATTGCAGCCTTTTGAACAAACAAAACAATGCAGCTTCACTGAAGCTGCTGAGAGTGGGTACTTTGCAGATGTGATAGATAAAAGGAAATACTTAATTTTATAGTATCCGTGCATGTTATACAGGATATTGAAAGGTTGTGTTTCAGTTACAAAGTTTCACTGGTTTTCTAGAAAATGAAAGTCTTTCTATGCTGTGAACTGAAGTGAAACTAGTTTGCTTAACTTAACAGAGCTTACTTCCTTACTGAAAGTCTGAACCATTTAAGTCACTCTGAGTTCTGTGACAAATATGTTTTCATACAGTGAGACAGATAACCCACAATCTGACTGATATATAAAGTAACAACCATGCAAAAATGAACGGTCATAAATTGCCAAAGGCTGCTTGCAGTTTTACAGTAAATGTTCCTGTGA
>KV751325.1:3282055-3313192 GCA_001698575.1 Mola mola
ATATAGGATACAGGAAACATAAAATAATAATGCTACAATATGGAAATTCTAGGCCAATACTGATAAAATAACAATTTGGCCAAAAACTGATAGCGAACTGATATCCTTTTTTGTCAAGGAAATCCTCTGTATAGAAAATAATGTGACACACAAATGATTGAGACCCCTTTCTGATTTTCATCATAGGGGGGTTTTAAAGCTGCATGCAGTTGCAGGACAGCAGATGTAGCCTGTGTGAAATTATAGACACATTATGATCAACCATTGGTATTTGTGAATACCACCTTATTTTCAGATAACCAATATCTCCCGATACCAATATTGAGCTAATGTAATGATTCTGGGTTTTGTTTTGGTTTTCTATTTGAGTTCAGACATCCTTGTTTTCAAGAATTATTGTTTCTAGTTTTCTTCCTGTTATGGTGTTGACGTGCATTAGTTTGTGCAATTTGTATTCTCAATGATTTTGTTTCAATGATGAGTTTGAGTTTCTAGCTTATTTCGTATTTAGTCTTTGTTTTCTCGTGTTCACTCCTGTGTTTCATATGTCTGTTTCTTGTCTAGTCCCTAGTGTTCTCTTTTGCTTGTTACTTGTGTTTCTATTGTTTGTCTTTCATGACAAGTTCGTTGTGTTCACCCTTGTTGATTACATGTTTCCTGTTTTATTTTGAAAGTTTTGTTCCTCCCTGTGCCTTGTCCTGACCTACATTTCCTTTCTCAGATTGCCTTGATATGTTTCACCTGTGTCGTTTTCCTCACCCTGGTGTGTCCAATTATCTCCATCCTTCTTGTATATTTAAGTTTTTCTCCTCCCTTTGTCAGATCGTTCCGCATATTTGGCTTTCTTTCTTCCGCTCTCTTTCTTGCTGTTTCCTTGTGTTGTTCCTGTGTTGCTAGATTTCTGATATCTGGATTTAGGACTGTATTTTGGATTACTGTCTGCATCTTTGTTGGATTTGTTTGCTGGTTGGACTGATTTCTTGGTTTTGACTTCTGCCTGCTATTTGATGTGTTAGTTTGCATTTTCCCAATTAAATATCTTTTAAATACATTAAATCCTGTGTCTGGTCTGTATTTCGGCCCAAACCCTGCTCTCAGTGTCCCCTAGCATAACATATGATAGTCAAAATTTAATATACCACTTAATTGAGTGAACTGATATCAGAAAAAATGACCCTCTTAGTTTTAGTTTTGAAAGCTGCTGCTAAGGAGCAAATTCTAAAACGCGGATGCGTCACACTATTTTAGTGTGGCAGCACAGATGATCTGTATTATTGACATAGTTTCAAGGTGGGCATCCAAAACCAGTGTCATCAATTCAGTATCAGACCAAATGTGATGTTAACGAACTCGCCCATTGTTCCTGAGTTAAGGTGTTTTTTGTTTTTTTTAGAACATTAAGACGTCCCAGTGTAGTTGACCGTATAAATTGCCATTATTTAGTCATCACTCTAGCATGATAGCCATGATTTTTTGAGTTTTGTTAAGGACCTTAACCTTGAATAAATTCTTGTCTCTCGTTGCTGAGGTAATAGCATTAACATGGTGCTCCTGCCATGGCTGTTACCGGTGTGAAGGAAACTAAATCATGTAAACAAATATACAAACTACCTGGTTGCTCTGTGGTTGTAAAACATGCACATGAGAAAGCAACATGAGAGTGAGCAATGTTATAATATCTACATCTCCCAAGGCCATAAATACCTGGCGAATACTAGAGTTGTCCAGGAAGGAGAGCAGTGATTGGCTGTACGCGTTAGAGGAGGTTTCGTTGTTCACAACAGCTACTTGGATCCCCTTTGGGTCTCCACCAATGCACAAACAGATCAGAGAGATTTGGATGACGGGCAGCAAGAACTGGAAACACAACGAGCTGCCAACACAGATTAAGAGTCAAAGCTTTAACAACAAGTCGCTCTGAATGACTTCTGCCAAAGTATTACTATATACTTTTAAATATTAACTACCACCTACCCTGGCAATCTCTTCATCCGCACAATTGTTTTGATTGTCATAGCAGCAATGTTTCTCCACTTCGGCAACACATGTCTGGCTCTGACCTTCCAGCCGACTGAACAAGACAAGAAAAACAAAAATATGTTAAACTGATTAATATTACACTTTACCACACCAATTTTATTTTAAGTGGCTGCAGAAATGTCAATAAAAAGATGTCAATATGTCAAGACAAAACACCAAGTTTATTGCCATTATATTTACAAAACAGGTTGGTAAATTAGCAGAGCAGCAATGACGAGAGATTTAGATTTTTTTTGCCTTCTATCACTCACTGCATCACATTGCAATGACATGGTATGCATCTTGGAAACCTTGGCCACTATGATAAACAGATTAAGCAGCCACTTCAAACCGAGAGGAACTTGAAGTAGCAATATCATGACATTTATTAATAATAAAAACTGCAACAATCATCTGGAATTTAAAAATCAAGAAATTCACATTTGGTGGAGCTAAACTTGATATAGATCTGTCTAATTTTTCACAATAGTACCTGAAAATTTAGGAACTACCCCCGCATTTCCTGGTCCCACTCCGAGAATTGGCCGACTCTCGTCCCGCCCGCTCTCAAATGACTGACTGTTTTCCAACGGCCCAACCGGGAGACTGGACTCCCGTTGACAGTCGATCTGGTCCGACGTCTTACACAGCTGCAGGAAAGCGTGCTCCAGGGTCTGCAGCAGAGCATAATGAGAGTGAACGGGGATCAGACCATAAGGTTTCACACTGTTTTCAGTTGTTCTTATATTATACTATGAAATATATGAAAGAAAGTGCCTCCTTATTCTGATTGTTTTTGTATTTATGCATTTTTATCATGCAATGTCTTGCTTTGATGTCCATGAATCGCCTCCCTGCCCTTATGAGCAACACCCCTGGGTAGGGATACACAGAGAAATGGTACAAAATTGGTATTGGTTATTGATTGGTCAGTCCTGAAATATTGAATAACTCCAAGGCAAAGTGTTGCTATCAGTATCTATGCAACAACGATCTGCAACGAAAACTCAAGATCAATTGTATGCTCAGATTCTGTGCTCTGTAGTTTTAGGAAAACATTTAAAGGCATGGTTTTATTTTACCAATTTGAATGAAAATGCAAGGAAATGCAGTAAATAGTATGTATAAAGTAGATGGATGTAAAGAGGGTAACAAGCCACCTTACGAATGATTTACAAATACAACATCAGTGTATGCTCCTAACGTTACGTTCTCTGTGTAGCCACCTAGGTCTGATGTCGATGGGTTTGCCGTATGATTGGTATGCTTGGCTTTTTATTTGTTCCAAAATAATCCCACAGACAACACCAATGTTAAACAGCAGACAGAGCTGTGTCTGTGAATAACTTGGCAGAAATAAGACACATAAACGGCAGAATTCACAGAACTGTCACCAAGATTATTGTGAAAGATTTTACAGCCTTCGACTTCATAGGTAGCCAATATGCAGTATGGCTGAAATCGGTCACTTTCAGTTGTATAGAGATGACGACAATAAACATTTACAGGAGTAAGTGTACCGAAATTACAACTCAGAATAATCATAATATGAAAATGATGATGATTATTGTTGTTACCATTAACAACATTGTTCTTGTTGTTGTTGAACAATACCTGTCCCTTCCTCTGGGTGTCCCATGAGTGTACTCACTGTTGCACTGTGCATCTTCATGAGAGCCTCTGGAGGACTTTCAGCCAGCAAATTTCCGTTCCTCATTAGACCGACCTGCAGAGATGACAGCCGACAGGAGCAATTATTTTCCTTTTTTTTCCCATTACCACCAGTTTATTTACATAACAGTATATCGGCACGTGAAGAGATACAATATCATAACAGGTCCTGTACATACACCAGGGTCCAATTCCTACCCGTAACTCCAATCAAATTTGTTTCCCCAAAACATAAAATGCAGTACAAATGACAAAGGAAAAAAAAGATGATAAATGGTATCTATCCCCTCAACAGTAGGATAAATAGTCCTCCCTGACTAAAATTGTATGTATATGGAAAAAACCTGAAACCTTGAAAAAGTGAAGTGTGTCCTACAGTAGTTTACCTTCTTTAATAACTGTAATATAAAAAATGTGGATTTTGGGTTATAACTTAAATGTTGCAGGACCTTATTTTTCCATAACAAAATACGGGTACATCTTACGGAAATTTTTTTTTTTTTGTTTTTTTTTTCACTTTTGATTTTATGTTGCTGTTTGTGCTAAATGCACAGTTCTTATCTATTACAAAATATACAAACACAGCTGTATCTGCTGCTGCAAAAAAGAAAAGCTCTCACTTTTCATGCGCCTCTAACATCAGCGAACGCTTTTTTATTGGTGGCTCAGTCTGTAGGTGCTTGTCTTGGCAAGCACCTAAAGAAGATGGCTGGTTCATGGATCTGAAACTGCTTGGATCAGTCAAGACAGACTGTAGACCAGTTGGAGAGGTTCCAGTTCACCTCCTGAGCACAGCACAAAATCCCCAAAACTGCTCCCTGGTGCATCACTCCGCAACCTCTCCTTACAAATATAGTCATGCCTGTGTTTATCCTGCAGTGCATGTGCATGTCTGTGTAAAACTGTGTGAAAAAATTAATTTCCCAACAGGGATTAATAAAGTATGTCCTCTTCTTCTATTGTATATCGTATTGTAGTGTTAAACTCTTTGGAAAATTCGTCGAGTTTCATTTTATCATATCAAGGTAGTCAGTTAATGTACAAAACTGTCTCCTGTGACTTAATTCATTTTGTCCTGTGAATGTTAGTGGCCTACTTCAATTCTCTTGTGTGCTGCACATTAGCACAAACACAATTTGCTGCTGCTATGTGGTAAAACGTAACTATTATGCCGCTGAGAGAGACAGAGAGAGACTGATGTTTACAGGGCTCATTTGTTAACAGGTGAGTGATGAATTGTTGTCCTGAACTACTTTTTCTGACATAGTTCTGTCCTTCTTCTTGAGTCTGTGTGACCTGCACACAGCAGTCATAACCCTGAGTGCAGGCTGAGTGGTCAGACTGGTTTTAATGGAAGATTTCTGCCTCACTTTTACATGTAACTGCTTTAGTAGGGTTAGGGTGCATTTTTGGTGCAGCTTGAGGAAAAAAAAAACAATGCAGTTTGACAGGCAAGAGTATTATTGTATGGTTTGTACAGAAATCTAGAAACCACACAGACAGGTTAACATGTTCACCCTGTTGCTCAAGCAGCGTGGGGTATTTAAAGACTGAAAACTTAAATTGATCACCTGAAGTCACCAGCAAAAAAAAATATTTTCTTAAACACGAGACCATGACAGGAAAGCTATGAGTATTTAGTGGGTTAGAAAAGCTTCCTTATTTAAACTCAGATATCAGGTATTCCTAAATTATTAAAAGGCCAGTTAATGTATTAACTTTATTTTTTACATGCTTTACAGATCAATCACATGCACACAAGGCAGTAAGGAGGTCAGGGATAGTACAGTTCACCTCCATAATGAATACTTCAACAAATATTTTAGCTTTTCTGACAGACTCAAGCAGACATGTTGACTTTGAAAAAGATTTATGATTTGCTGATTTTCATGCAACGAAAGAGAAATAAAATTTGAGCTGCTACACATCTGTATGACTCTTAATAAACAAATAAAATGTTTTCCCTCCCAGAGGTAGATAAGAAGATCGATAGCGCTCTACATTGCTATTGGCTGAAAGACAGCAGACGTGGATTTTGGTCGAATCTACAGAGCAAACTTGTGCAGCGCTGGTTAATGGACCTTACAAGAAGATTACTGTTGAAACAATTACTCAGCTCATGGAATGGATTTATGCAGAGGCAAGCATTGGTTTGACAGGCGCAACATGAGTGTTAAATATTCTTAAAAAATGCAGGGTGATAGGCTTCGCTACACTATATCCTTTGTACGTCTGTGAAGCCCTGTTGTTGTGTGTAACCTTAATACTACAAGTAGGCAATGGTATTTTGACATAGATAAATCTTTTAGTGCACAAATTAAACCAGAAAATGTCAATAGCTGCTGATTTGGTGACTGTTATTTCTAACGTGCGTCTGTCTGCATTACTTCCTGTTCTTTTTGTGTTTTTGTATCAGAGTGTGTTGGCTGGCTGGTGTTCAGACTATGTAAAGTTTGAACAAATTTGAACCACATCCTGCAAAAGTCCAATGTCCACATCAGTTATTTAATCCACTGTACCATGATAGGATTGCCAAAGCCAATGAACATCTATCAGGAAATTGCTAATTAATGATTAATTAATTAATGAGCATTAGTCTTGTTATCTGTGTAAGATAAACCTCAAGGGTTAGGCTTTGGACCACTTTCAAGACTTGTTTTTACAATACGTTTATTTATGGTTTAAAGAAGATGTAGAAGATCATCAGACTTATCCTTTAAACTACGACATAAAAAAAAAAAAAAATCTAATCTATGAACTAGTATGTAAAAAATGGGAGAACAACTTTGCTTTGTTGGTAAAATTGTAAACAAAAACACAAAAGAGCTTCAGACTCTATTGAAAGTTTTTTTTGTTTCTTTTTTCCATTTTATTAATGAGAGTTTTTTTCTATCCTGTCAAAGCTTATAGAAAAAAACTTTCATCTAACATGTTGACACATTGCAGATTGCAATAGGTTCATTGTTTTTTCTGCGACGGGGGAAAAACATGGGGATTCATGTGGATGCTTAATTCTTTTGATCTTGCCGCAGAATTCCTGAATCTTGTTAATGAATGTTACTTTATGCTTAATTTGTCCTTGTGTATGTATGTGCACCAATCTGCCTTCTCTGTGCGTGTGTATGTGTGTTCCCGCGCATATTAATTATCTCACCACATTGGCTTGCTGGGCCTCTTCTATGTAGTGTGTGGTGATGATGACAGACACTTTCCCTGTCTTCACAATCTCTACCAGATGCTGCCAGATCCTAGAAAGGGGACGAAGAAACCAAATAAATTACGTAATTCATAGCATAAAGTTACATAATGTCTGTCTTGTTAACAGAATTTTCATATGATATTCAGAAAAAGCTCACTGCTTTGCCAGTAGAAGTTTTCCTGCCAGCAGTCTGATCTGATGAGGATCAGTTGTGCTATCACACAATTAGTATCCTGACGGAGAAAGCCATACCAGAGCCATACCACCAAATATGATTAAATGAAAATTACCATCTCTGTTTCTTTTCGTTCTAGTCCTCCTGACAGAAATGATATTAATCCTTTCTCATGCAAATCAATCTTTTTTGCGAGATTTTGAAAATAGTCTTCACTCTCTGCAGTCAGGCAAGATTTTGATATAATACCAATGCTTTGATTTAAACTTCTGTTGTGATAGAGTTCTTCTCAGGATTTAGGCGAGTAATCATCCCATGATTACAATCTTTGTCAATCCTAAATGGTTAATGCAATATCCGCATGATACCCCTTGAATTGCAGCTAAAGGTTTAAAATTCAATTACATCTTGATTGCTCCTTTTAAAATACATTGTTGTGGTGTACAGATGCAAAATGCCAAAAACTGTCTCACCTTCCAAATTATGCAACTAAATGGATGTAAATCCAGTTTGTAGGTAGTATGTATCAAAGCTTTCTCGTGTTTTTATTGGTTAGTTTCAGACACCATCGAAAGAGCAAGCGATGAGTCTGTGTGAGTTCTTCTACTTGCTATATGGTGGGAACCAAACAGATTAACAACAGAGTGAGGACATTATTGGACAGTAAGGTCACTTTGGGTGGTCTTCGCATATTTTGAGGATTAAGATTTGGATTTAGACATTAATTGCGTTTTGGTTACGGTGTAGCTTTTTTGGCATTTAGTTCTGATGGTTAGGGTTAGGGTAAGTTCTGGGGAATACATTCCACCATTGAGTGTCCTCACAAAGATTGAAGGACAAAGATGTTTTGTCTGAGTGCTTGTCTAAGACATACTTAGCCCTGAGCACAGGGTCCACACCGACTGTTGGTTCATCCAGGATAAGCAGCTCAGGATTCTGAAGCAGAGCCGCTCCCAGAGACACTCTGCGCCTCTGGCCACCACTGTAACACACAAAGAAAAACCTGATGTTACCTGAAGAGCCTCAGGTCGTCAAGGGATGACTCTTCTCTGACATTCCTGATTGTTTTGTAACTGATAAACCACCTAAACTCTTCAAGATGGACCTGCCTGACAACACTGAGGGGAGACAACAACACCTGAGCAAGGGATGTTAGGAGGAAGAAGCATTTTGACAAATTGAGATTATTTTATTAGCATGATCTAAAAAAAACATCAGAAATTAGCTGTTTGAATCCCACATTGCATTGTCCCATGTGCCACATGTTCACTCATACCACAAATATCTTTCTTTAGGTTTAGGGTTATCTTTCCTTTACCTTTTATTTTTTTATATATTTCATATTAGATGCTGCAAAGTTTCAACAGTCTGAATAAGGTTAAATGTTCAAAGACAATTATTAAAGCAGAGACCAAACAATCTATTTTTATTATTAAGTGCTTGAATGTTTCCTTTTATGGCTTTTTGGTCTCTGCAGCATCTTCCTCTGTAGAAGGATGCTCTTAACTCTTACGCTTAGCTGGATAATAAACATTTTGAATATTGCAAACTTTCATAAGATTAACAAATACCCTTCAGCACATAAAGGCACTTCTTCTGATAAAATAAAATGACATATAGCAATACACAGATTCATGATATTTCCACAACGAACTTTGGCACAGGTTTATATGCTTTTGTGAAATCCGGCTGTGAAGATTGACACAAAAAGGATATAAATCAAATTAAAAATGACAAGAGACAAACTCAAATGTTATTTTTGTTCATTAACCTAAGTGCTCAATGTTTCCTACTTGAATAAACTGTGTTCTCATATGTGATAGCATTGGAGTTTTATGAACACTGTGACATTATCCAAGAATTACTGTTTCTGAGTTACAGCCTTGCAATATAAATACTGGACTGGTGCAAAAAATAAACTCTCCTGAGTGGAAAACAATGCTACTGCAAACATAACAATGACAATGTGGCGAAAATATTCAACAGCAAAGCAAATGAGACGTTCTCTCTTTAATCGACCTTCGCTTGCCTCCTTACTAGATAATGTTGTACTGTTTTATGGGCCCGGGTTTTTCAATCTGTCAAGGAGAAAGGGATTATGTTGTGAGTGTCTTAAGTGCGTCTAAGTTAGATGTGAAAAGTCATTCAGCTCACTTCATAAATTGGCTATACTAAGCAAAACTCTGCAAGTGGCTACAGTAGACCACGCCTGAACCTAACATCTATCTTATTCCTCTTTCGACTTCACCTTGGCTTTTCAAGGAGTCGCCACAGCAAATCATCATCACCCATATTTCCCTGTTGTCTGCATCTTCTTCTCTCACATCAGCTATCTGCATATCCTCTCTCACCACATCCATGAATCTCCTCTTTGGTCTTCCTCCTTGCCTACTGACTGGTTGCTCCATCTTGAGCATCCTCCCACCGATATATTCTCTGTCCCTCCTCTGCACATGTCAAAACCATCTCATCTTGCCTCCTTAACTTTGTTTCCAAAATGTCTGACCTGCACTCACTTCTACACCTCTTTACCACATTCTCCGTTGCTCTAGACAGTTGACCCTAAGTACTTAAACTCATGGACCTTTTCCAGTTCTACTCCCTGTAACCTCACTGTTCCACTTGCCTCCCTTTCATTTACACACATGTATTCTGTCTTGCTACGGCTGACTTTCATTCCTCTTTTTTTCAGTGCATACCTCCACCTCTCCAGGTTTTCTTCCACCTGCTCCCTGCTCTCACTACAGATCATTTGCAAACATCATTGTCCATGTCCTGACCTAATCCGACAGTCTGTCCATCACCATAGCAAACAAGAAGGGGCTCAGGGCCGATCCTTGATAGAGTCTCACCTCCACCTTGAAGCCATCCGTCACTCCTGCAGCGCACCTCACCACTGTCATACTGCTCTCATACATATCCTGCATCAGTCTAACATACTTCTCTGCCACTCCAGACTCCCTCATACAGAACCACAGTTCCTCCCTCGGCACCCTGTCATAGGCTTTCTCTAGATCCACAAAACTTAACTCTTTCTGACCTTCTCTATACTTCTCCATCAGCATTCTCAAAGCAAACAGGGTATCTGTAGTGCTCTTTCTTGGCATGAAACCATACAGCTTATTACAAATCATCACTTCTTCTCTAAGCATCGCTTCCACTTCTTTTTCCACAATCTTCATTGTGTGGCTCATCAGTTTTATCCCTCTGTAGTTGCTACAACTGTGCACATCACCCTTGTTCTTATAGATCGGCACCAGTACACTTTTCTTCCATTCCTCAAGAATCTTGTCACTGTCCAAGATCATGTTGAACAGTTTTGTCAAAAACTCCACTGCCCTCTCTCCTAGACACTTCCATACCCCTACTGGGAAGTCATAAGGACCAACATTCTTCATCCTCTTCAAAGCCTTTCTTACTTCATCTTTATTAATCTTTCTAACTTTCTGTTTCACAGTTTCAACTTCCTCCACCCTTTTTTCCCTCTAATTTGCTTCATTCATCAGCTCCTCAAAGTACTCTTGCCATCTTCTCAACACGCTCTCCTAACTTGTAGTACATTTCCATCCCTGTCCTTAATCACCCTAACCTGCTGCACATCATTCCCAGCTTTATCTTTCTGCCTTGCCAGACGATACAGATCCTCTTCTCCTTCCTTAGTGTCCAACTTGTCATACAGCTCATCATACACCTTTTGTTTAGCCTTTGCCACTTCCCTCTTTGCCTTATGTTGCATCTCCTTGTATTCCTGTGTACTTTGTTCCGTTCTCTCACTATCCCATTTCTTCCTTGCCAACGTCTTCCTCTAAACACTTTTCCTCGTTCCAACACCAAGTCTCCTTATCATCCCTCCCCTGTACAGATGACACAACAAACACCTCACTACTTGTTTACCTGATCACTGTTGCTGTAGTTACCCAGTCATCTGGCAGTTCTTCCCGACCACTCAGAGCCTGTCACAACCTCTCCCTGAAATCCTCACAGCAGTTTTCCTTTTTCAGGTTCCACCATGTGATCCTCTGCTCCGCCTTTGCTCTCTAACTCTTCCTCATCACCAGAGTCACCCTACACACTATCATCCAATGCTGTCTGGCTACACGCTCTCCTGTCACTAACTTGCAGTCTACAATCTCTTTCAGATTGCATCACCTACACAAAATGTAGTCCACCTGCGTGCTCCTGCCTCTGCTCTGATATGTCACCCTGAGTTCTTCCCTCTTTTGGAAGTAAGTATTCACTTCCATTCACTTCCATTCACTTCCATTCTTTTTGCAAAATCCCCTACCATCTGTCCTTCTATGTTCCTTTCCTTAGAACAAAACCCGCACATCATGTCCTAATCACGTCTGTTCCCTTCACCAACCTGCCCATTGAAGTCTGCTCCAATCACCACTCTCTCCTCCCTGGAAATGCTCTCTACCACTTCATCTAACTCGCTTCAGAATTTCTCTTTCTCTTCCAACTCACAGCCAACTTGTGGGGCATAACACCTTTAATTTCCAGCTTCACACTCACAACCCTGTCCATCACTCTTTTCACCTCTACAATATATATAATATAGCATGCAAAGAATATTGCATACGCCTACCCCATTTCTCTTCCTATCCACACCATGATAGCACCGCTTGAACCCTGCTCCAATGCTTCTAGCTCTAGCACAGCTCTTTGTCTGTCATCGTGCCAACATTTAGAGTCCCTAGTCTCAGTCCTACACTCTTGACTTTCCTCTTCTCCCTCTGTCTCCTAATGCATTTCTCTCCACTTGTTTTTCAACTAATGATAGGCCAATTTCTGCTGGTGCCCAGTTTGTCAACAGCACTGGTGGCGGTCTTTGTTAATCGATCTGGTATGAAATTTGTTTTCGTGATTCCCATGTTTGATTTGGCTCAGTTTTAGTAGGGTCATCAGGATGCCCTTCCTGATGTCCCCTTAATGGCTGGTTTACCTAAATTTAACATCTATAAATCTGTTAATCTGGTAAATATGTGTTTCAGTAAGCACTAAAAGTCTTCTTTAAAAAAACAAAACAAAACTCAGTGCTCTGTCAATTAGCACTGTTGAGTTGCAGCAAATTACAGTGAATAACAGACCTTTAAATGAAGGCTTCCACAATCTTCAGTGTAAATACAGTGATTCATGCAGAATTTGTAGGTTTTATGCTCCCCCATGCTGTCATGTGGTTTTACCTGAGATTTCGGACCAGACTGTGCTTCTGAGGTAGATCCAGGAAGTCAATGAGGAAATCCATGCGTGCATGGGTTTCCTTTGACGTCAACCCGTGGATTCGGCCAAAGAAGGTTAGGGTGTCGCTAATAGTGAACTCGTTGTACAATGCCAACTCCTGCGAATCACAAGAAGTTTGTTTAAAACTTCTGTGAGTAAATGTTTGTTCACATGTCAACAATGTATCAGTGAGGAAATGCATTGTTTGAAACCTATAGTTTTAACAAGAATGGCTCAGGTGTTAAGTTGCCCTCGCAACACGACACCCGAGTTTCAGTACCAATAGCAAACTTAACTTAAAACACGGTTTTTCACTGAACCTAAATGAACTTAAACGATACAAAGTTAACTTGTCTTTTCATGTTCAGTAAACTTACACTATCTTCACTATCAACAACTACCTTAAAAAATTAAGGTTAAAATAATAATAATAATAACAGATTTCAGTACTTGACTGTTTCTGACAACCTGTGCTACAAAGAATATTGGGAAGATATTCTGCAGATCTGTATGCCTCTATGCCCCCTGTGATGTACAGGGTACACATAGGTGGAAGCATGGCATGTGTGTCACCAGCTTAATCTGATATCGAGTCTGATAGTAATGAGACATAGTCAGGTACTGGTTACTGAAAGCGACAGTAATTTAAAGAAGCTCCTGAGAAAGGCACCTGGCCTTTCTCTTTACAGTTGGAATGAGCAGGTCCTTGATGTAAGGGTAAGAAAAATGCGTCAATACTTACCTAAGTCAGATCAAATCAGTTTTAAAAAAGCTTTCGACAATGCTCAAACCAAATTTAAGGTCATGGATTTACATAATATTGTTGCTTTTTTCAATGTTTTAAAGGAGAATTACAGCCCAATTCCTTGACTTTTAAGCTCAAACATTTCCCAAACACATATATTTTTTGAAAATTACTCCAGTATGGCGCTAAATTGCCAATGTTAATAGCTTAAAAAGGTTATACAATGAAACAGCACTGGGCAAGTGAAAATGTCAAAAATCAATCACTTCGCTCCAAATGTTATCTGTGCTCACTACCTATGATCAAAATATTATCGCAATTGTCTGGTAACATAGAATAGAGACCCCAGACATTACCAGTCAATTGCTGAAGGCGTACTGTTTTCTGTGGTTTTCCATTGTTTACACAATACCTGCAATAACATTTTAACTTTAATTAGTGGTGACAAAAGCAATTTATTTCCTTTGTTTTGACTTGCCATATGCATTGCATTGTATAGCACTGTCGAGCTAAACAGTCCCAACTCCAAAAAAGATGTACTGAAATTTTAGAGCATTAAAGCCCAGGAAATAGGTCTTAGTTTAAAAAAAAAAAAAAAAGAGGGCTTTAAGGACCTTCAGGCTGATATGCAGACGTAATTACATGAATAAATGCATGATATGGAGGCGGATTTACCTTTTAATATTGTGAGACACATACAACATGTGGCGCTTACCTGTGGCATATATCCAACCATCTTCCCTGGCACGTCATGACCAGGGAACGCAGGTGGTTTCCCCAAAACATTAATGTGACCCCGTGAGATCTTTAGAGTTCCCACAATGCATTTCAGAAGTGTAGTCTTCCCACATCCACTGGGCCCCAAAAGGCCATAACTGCAACCCAAGATCATGATAATTTTAGATGAAACTAGCCAACTAGTCTTTCAGAACAGTTTTCATTTGCTTTTCGTCTGTTATCAGATTCCAAGACACTATCAGAACTATAACAAGCATTTTCAGAGATCATCAAGGTATGGAAACAAATGAGTCATGTTAGTGAAACTGCACCTTCTGCACACATAGATTCAGGACTGGAAGGAGTTTAAGGAGAATACACGCATATTGTTTATGTGAGCACCTTAAGATAACGAGATGGTAATGTTAGATAAAGTAGGCTGCGTAGAACACTCACAGTACATACTAGTGCTTTAAGGAGGCTGTTTGGCTGTGCAAGTTACTATCAAACAGTGCTGGGTCATTCCTCATTAACAAACACTTATTTAATTATGTTTAGTTATTTTCCTGTTTCTTTTGTCTCCATTAGTTGAATGCACATTGAACCAAGATGTACCGTAAGCTGCAAGAGCCTTGTTGTTTTAGTTTTCATAGAGGTTATCATACTGTGGCTATATGCCCTTTTCCCAGTCCACTGGGTTAGCGTTAGATCATTAGCAGCAGGAAAAAGCATCAAGAGGAGCCAGCATAATTTCACATCTATCTGAAACAAGGATTTATTTTGACCGGGTTTCCAAGTTTAGAATTGTTTGAAAAACAGAACAACAACCCTAGACAATAAGACATGAATCCTCTCTTATGATGCTCATGTGTAGATAAACAAAAGATACTGTGTATATGTGTATGATGGAGAAAAACAAAAGGTGTTCTTCTAAGTACTTAGAGTAGGCAGTAAAAAAAACATTCGGACTTTCGCGTCAAACAGATGACCTACAAATATAACAAAAAGAGGCTGTACTGGTTTAAACCAGGTCCACCAGAAAATGGTGGCCTCATGTTGAGAATACATCTACTTACTACATCTAATCGAGAAGTCTATGCTTCCTTCTTTTGTTTTCTTTTCTTTTTCTTGTCTCCTTTCTTCATGATTCCCTATTGCTGCTTTTATTAGATAGTCACCATATTTAGATTGGTTTTAACTGATCGGACTGTTTAGGTCCAACAAAAATGTATCATGCACACAAAGAGATGAATAATAACTCTCCTTTTGACACTGGGAGCAGATAGACATCTGAAATCAGAGAGATAACAACAGATTTCAGTTGGGGTGCTTCACTCACATTTGACCCCGTGGTACAGTCAGGTTGAGATTGCTGAGGACCTTCAATTTGCCGTACGAACGACACACATCTCGGCAACGGATTGCAGAATCCTCCTGTCCAGCAGGTAGAGAAGCCTCCAGATCAGCCTCCATGTTCTCCTCCTTTAGCTGAAAGAGAGAGGATAAAACTCAATGCACAATGAGATGCACTCAATGAGACAATGCACTTGTAATCGATTATCTTTACTAGTGTGGCGCTCGTTCAGGATGTGAACTTGCAAGGGATCGTTTGGGTCCAGGTTCCTTCCGTTTACGATTTATTTGTGTTTAATGCAAACTGTAGAGCGCACAAATGAGAAAATCAGGAGATAAAGGAGACTAAAAAAAAAAAAAAAAAACACCTAATCACATTAACCGTAAAACTCTTTTAAAAAAATCCTGGATATAGACAATGAGCCAGATCACCAGCAAAATGTGACTGATTGTTCCTAAGGCTTTTTCCTACCTTTTTCCAACCTTTCAAAATTTCATCCAAATGTGTCCGTTACGTCTGTGTGTATCCTGTTCATAAACAAATAATTAGGAATATAAACATAGGAAAAAACATAATCTCGTCCCCTGGCCGTGGTAATGATTATTAAAACAGCTGGCATACAATTTTCTTGTGATAAACTAATGTAGTCATGGACTGTGCAGCTCCCGGAGACGTGTTCTGTCTTTCCGATGTCTTTCGTGTCTTTTATGCCACATAAAGACATTACAGATTAAAGATATCAAAGAAGATGTTTTGGGTTTTTTTTTTTACATTACATATGCAAACCTAGCGGCGTCTGTGTTTTGGCCCAGAAGGGCCGAAGAAGAAGCACTCAATGAAAAATGGGTACGATTTTTATTCATATCCAATTAATATCAGATTCTGGGATGTTTAATACAGTTTTCTTTACACCACGCATTGCACGCGCTCTTACCCATATCATGTCAACCTCCGCAGGAGGCAGAAGCAAATCAAGGGCAGGTACTTTCATGCATACAAGGAATTTGGAGAAAATTTTTCCACTACCCACCCACCCCTCTTATTTTACAACACAAGAAGGACTTACTATTTATTCATTCACACAAATCCTCAAGCCTCGGTGTGTGTTTTTGATGATTTTCCCCTAAGACACTAGAAAAAATGGCACTTTTAAATATAAGGCTCGTAATTCTGATTATTGTTCCTGTTTTGCCAGGAAAATTATTCAAGAGAAGAGTTTCTGGCTCTCAGGAATACCTTTGTCCCGCAAGCCATTAGGGTTTACAACTCCTCATCTGGGGGTGGGAGGGGTACCAGGGGGACTTAGTTATTAGTTATTAGTTATTAGTTATTTTTACTTAATTTAGCTTATTTTTGCTCGATTTCACTTACTTTTTATTGTGTGCTTCTTGACTGGAATTTTTTACTTGCTGCTGGAACTTTAGGTTACTGGAGGGGACCTCCTAAAAGGATTAATAAAGTTTATCTCATCTCTCATCATTCCTCAGGAAAACATTGATTTTGGTGTGACAGACCACATGAAAGGTCAGGAAAATGATTGCTGAAAATGTAAGGCACATTAACATCACTTTTGCTACGGTATCAAAGACAAAATGTTCAAATGTTGGCTGCATTTAAGCAGTGTAACAAGGAAAAAAGAGGAGATTTTTCGCTTGGAACTGCATATTATTGCAACTTTTGATGAACATTTGTTGAAAAATTAGCTAAAACAAACAAACCCAACTCTCTCCTACTCTGACATTCCTTCTTGGTGATTTCTTCGCAAATCAGAGCTGGTCAACTTCAGTAATTTGGGTCTTTAAACAACCCTTTCCCCGATAATCTCTAAAAACGGCCTTCTTTCACGGGTTTCCCCTGGCCTCCAACGAACTCCCTCTTTTTTAAACCAGCGTCTCTCATTTTCCAGTAAGGAGATTAGTAACGTGACACATTTGGTTCTCCTCACCTTTGACACTATAGCCTACATCTGCAAAATATGTCTGGAGGTTTGTGATCATTTAAACTGCAGCAAGATGTTGAGTCACATTCCGGGGTGGTCCTGTACCAATGCTTTGGATTTCACCAAACCAAATCAGCACAGGAGTTACACCCAACAACCAAATATCGTAAACAGTGTCCCCAGTTAAGATCCATCAGAGGCATCTGAGATAACGCTTAAAAATGATCTCGCTGACGATAAACGAACGAGAACAAAGGTGGAGGCAAAAAAGGGGGAAGTTAGAAGAAGTGCGGCAGACCGAAGTCAACTACTTAAAAGAGCATGTGAACATCAGCTGACATACAAATCTAAACCCAGCAAATATTAAGTGGGAGAACAGGGAGAGCCAGGCGAACCGGGCTACCCTTCGTCTGAAGCAAATAACCTAACATACATACCATACAGCGCGAAACAGATGGCCCCACTCGCAAGTGTACAGAGTGAATTTTGCGCAAAACGGGCTTGATTATTTTCCATTCGATTCTAAATTAACCATGGCCATGAAATCGCGTTCAGATTTGTACATTTTAAGTCAGAAAATCCGCAATCTCGTTGATGTACTGGCTCTACCGCCACAGCGCGCCTCCCCTCTGGTGAACGCTGAACTGGGAAAGAAAAGAAAACCTCAATCAGCCATTCAAAGCCTCACTTTTCATTCATACTCGCCTCCGCTCTGCTCTGCTTTCTCTGATAATCAGGCCAAATGCCTACCTTGTCTGCCAAGTTGTTGCCAACTTGCGTCACCGCCAAGTGGAAGAAAACGGCTTTAGCAGGCGCGCTCCAACGCGCTCCAACCCCCAACCCCCTAGATTCAGCTGAAAGCGGGGCAGACCAAACGCACACTCCTCAAACACTGACCGCTGGTGGAGGATTTATAAACTGTGCTTGGATAGCCTACATCCTATCAGCGAGCAGCTGCACAGATGTGAGCTCCGACAGCATCAGCACGGTGCGCAGAGCTCCCTTATCTCTGCAATCAACCGCCGTGTGCGCCAATGATAAAGCTCCCGACCCCTCCGTCTAAACTCAAATGTCTCAGTTTAAGATTGTGCCACCGCCAAATGACAGAAATCTTTGGGTTTACGACTGGTGAGGCCTACTGTCAGTAGGCGCGCTCACACTGGCACGTTTTTTTGTTCGTTTTGCAGAAGGACCACCTATCCAAACTACCCGAGCTGGCATCCTACCCATTCTTGCATCTCGTTGCAGTCCGCAGGGCCGATTGTTGTATCATCCCGGCTGGCAGCTTCCGTGGCCATGGCAGCAGGGAGAAGGGCTGATCGGACAGCTGGGTTCGGTCTCTGCTGGGAGAGACAAAGTGATGCATGCTGGGGCATTTTCGTGTTCACCTGCAGGCTAAAATCATCATCATTAATTCTGATCCACAGTTATGCCGCACTGACCGCCATAAATGAACTGTTGCTATAGGGGATAGTAATGGATGCTCCACTGTAAAACATTTTTTAATTTATCTCCCAGATTTTGACTTTTTAAAATCATAATTCCAGGGAGTGTAATGATCAAGAAATAAGAGGAACTATGTTAACGTATGCATAATAGGTTACAAATAAGTAAATAAACAAATAAATAACATAGTAACGGAGACTGTCGGTGCCTCGACAGTCTACAGTCATCTCATTTAGCAACAGTCCTTTGCCTATATATGCGTCCTTTCCCAGGAGTCTCATTTTCAGAAAGGCCAAACATTCCAGCCTCTCTATCCCAGGCGTGCTTGACATTTCTCTTCTCTCATCAACAGTCTAAAAAGGATATTTTGTGAACAAATAGTGTGGAAATGGTTTTGCAAACATGATTCCAGGTGTCGATCTAAGGAGTAATTGTAACGGTGTAATTCCGAGAGAAACCACAAGATGGCAACACAAACAACAAATGACTCGTTGCCTTAGAATGGACATAATGCAATGACAAATTGATGTTTAATGTTTAATGGAGGAAAGTGACTCTTATGCTAGACTATTGAACTTAACATACTGTTAAGAATAAACCGTACTGATTTTTTTTTTTACAAATTAACATTCTTCAGTTCAGGCTTTATGGCTCAATACTACAAGAAACTCCTTTGTAAGTTTATGGTGGATGATGGATCAAATGCTTGTGGGGCCCGAAATGCTTCTGTGTTGCTCACACAAACCACATATGGAAGTAATTAACCTTCAAACTTCTAAACTATCTAAACAGCCAAATCAGTTCAATATACCAATAAACACTATGGTGTTAATTTCATCTGAGTTTTCCTTTAAGAATGAGTTCATAGCATGAATATTCTTTATATAATTGATTTAGAAGCACTAATACACAGATAAAACTAGCAGATGGACTCAGGAAATGTCCTGACAGATCAAGGCCAGGAAAAAAAAAGATACTCCTGGCCCCCTGTGCAAAAGCTAATGTATGTTATATACAGTATCAGACAGTGTTTATTCACATGTCTTCATTATATAACTGCATCTACCCAGTTACAGAACAAGAAGATAAAAAAAAATCTCCAAACTAATCTGACAAATGGAAGAAAACTGGAAAGAGGAAATAGATAGAGAACACCCACCCCACTGCTTTTACATAACTAAGGTGGTGTGATTGAAGACAAAACGTGAACAGAGCTGTAAGCGTATCATAAAGCTTCCCATCAATTAAGCATGTATAGTTATGCTTATAGTTAGTGTTGGCACAGGCATGCACATAGCTATGCTGCTATAGGTTTAGACTGCTGAGGGAATTCCTGTACCAGTAATGCATGTTACTAACTTCACAGCTTCTCCAGAGTCCCTGTGCTCTCTCGTCTCGCAGGTTTCTGTGAAACGTGGACTTGTTTTCTCGTGTCTCCAAAAATAACGTTTTTTCAGCGCCATTTTCTATAGAGGTCAGGTGATTGTGTGTATGGATTGTAATCTGGATGGCTCAGCTCTATATGGAGGAAACATGAAGTCTGCACACTGCAATGAATGCTCCGAGTAGAATTTATGAAATCACCACCTCACAGTGATGTGACATTTTGAGCGCGAGCGCTCTTCATCAGACCAGCTCTATATGGATCCATGGACTACACTTATTTCTGAACAAATAGACTACACCATCTCCCCATAACCCTAAATTTATGGATTTTGCATGCACTTGGATTTATGGACTTAGTTTATTTTGCATAAATTCATGTTATTGTCATGTTGTGTTTTGTACGTGTGCCATCTATTGCATGTTTGTCCATCCCAGGAAGAAAAGGATTGCTCCTCTGTGGTTCTTCTTAAAATTTCCTTATTTTACCCTGTTCGGGGTTTTCCCCAACCATTTTCAAGGGTCACATCTGAACAGTTTGTAAAATCCATCCGACACAAATTGTAATTCGTGATTTTGAGCTATATCAATAAAATTTGCTTATTTTTAAAGGTGCATGCCGCCCCCCAATGAGTGTGTAGATGCTGTGCTTTTTAAGTCAATAAAAGGAATTTTGCTTCCTATTATCGACTCTGTTTATTTATTCATTATTCCCCAATAGCCAATAATTCACAGTTCCCTTTATTGGATAAGTAATTTTGAAAAAGGGGCGTCACTGATATTTATATAAGCGGTAGTTGAGATGTTTTTGTTGCTACTGAACTCACATACATGGCTAGTGTCTTTTAATTGCATTCCACTCTCTTATTGTGTACCAGTACACATTTATGGGGGGCATAATTATAATTTTGCCAATATTTTAAATCATACCACTGCTGTCATGATGCGTACCTTTGGTGCCAATGTGGCCAAATGTTCCAAGAAATGCTGAGGGAAGACTTATGTGGCCTGAAATCCCTGTTCCAAGCGTCTACTATATGCCAAGACTGCGCTCCTGCAGCTTGTAATGCCAATAAATATCCACAGGGGGGCAGCGTGGATCAATTAAAGTGGAAGAGCGCGATGGAGGGAGGGTTTGTTGCATGTAGAGGAATGGACAAATAGGCAGGAAGGAGGGAGGGGTTATTATTTCCTGCAAAAGTCAATGATTGGGGCACAATGTGAACCTCCACTTCATTCACTAAAAAGCGATTAATGTTCGTGGCACACAGCGGAACAGAAACCGGTTTCTTCTTAGGTCGCTGTGGCCTCGGAGGCTTACGCTATTGTTTAATCATTGGAAAGTATTGAGGTTGCACACTTTGGAAAAGCCCCTCTGTGCCATATTTAAACTGAGTAGGCGCTCTCACACTTAGCGGGTATTCAATTTTTTAGTTATTCATTTATCTTTTTTGCTGAATTGTGTCTGGACATTAAAAAAAAAAAGAAGGTCCAAAGAGCGCGTTGCCCACTTAGATGACTATCTTGATTAGCCTTCTCTGACAGACGGGGATTAAGCTTTCGGTCTTTAATTATTATAAAGCATACGTCAGCAGATATCCACCCATTTCAGAGCGGCGGTGGCGCACACGGAGAAGCGCTCACTGTTTCAGACGTGGAGACCCAGGAATAGGAGCAGGAACAGGAATAACCTCCTGAGTCGGTGCCACGACGCTGACACACCACACTTCCCCGGCTGGGCTGCCTCTGCGCTGGTAATAAGCATCCTATGCAATTCTGCTCAAGATGGCGGTGCAGGCAGCGGAAAAGGACGGAGTAGTGAGTATTTTGGAGGCTCGCTGGGGGGCAGGGCGAGGGGATCAACGTGCGGCTGTTTGTTTTGTCTCTGCATCATGGCCCGCAGCTTTGATTTAAGCGGACCGGTGTCCATTATCCGGTAAAAATGGAAGCGTCATCCGTGGCCGCGGAGCGAATTGAATACGTTTCTGGTCAAATGTGTCGGTGGCGTGAGCTCTCCTAGTTTGCTCAGATATTGCATTTTCCCCGAATGTGCGCATTTACACCGCAGGTGCAATTTTCGGAGGATCATTTAGGATCTGATCTCACATAACGCGTCAGGATAGCCGATAACAACATGACCGGTCGGCTGCCACCTCGTCATTGTCGGAAGCATGCAAGGCCACACATTGTGTGTATTTATTGATTGAAAAGCCTGCAGCCTGGTTTTGGAGGTTTAACCTCAGTCAGGTCAGTTTATATCCTGCTTGATACGCTAACTGACAGTTTGCGTCTTGTGTCTTATGTCACCGGTGTTTAAGAATGTTGAGGATGACCATCTGAACAACTCGCTGGGGAACTCCGGCCTCATCTCACCTGACAAGGAGGATTTATCATGTCTCCTGGTATGACAGATGCCTCAAATGTATTTAGAGTAGATTTGTTTGCTCGCCCCGGGCTGTGTTAACAAATCAGATGTGCTTTGCATAGACGGTGCCGTTCTGCGGGCGCATCCGGGGCGGCATGCGGCCAGGGAAGAAGATCATCGTGATGGGCATTGTCGACCTGGAGCCAGAGAGGTAAGACAACACTTAACAATGCATGCACACACACCTTATCTGCAGCCAGCTTAGTCTCTCTACAGTTAAACCTATTTGCTGTTATTCAAATGCATGCTGGGCGATTTAAGATATGAGCTTTTTGTTCTCAGGCCAGTCAGACTTGCACAGTGACTCACTGAGTAGTGCAGCCAGAGAGAATAGTGGCTTCTTAAGTATGCAGAGACAGGGCGTTCCCTAACCAAAAGACAGGGGGCAAAGAGAAAAATAAGGCCAAGTGAAGCAGACTTGGTTGGGTGGGTCCTTACTCTACATGGAAACTTTTGACACACTGGTTAGAAAACCTCCCAGTAGGCTCATCACACCCGCTGGCTGGTTCTGGTCACACAGTTTTCAACAGAAATGTGAGCATCCTGGCAGAAAAAGCTCTTGGAACTGGAAATGAACGACAGTTTTCTTTTGTTTCAAGTTCAGCAACAAGATGGTTGTGCTCAGATGCAGGCAAGGAGGGGGATGGCAAACCAAAACTAGCAGGGATTATACATAATTAACACACAATGGGTTTGGTTTTACGCAGCAGCGGCAGAATTATGCACCATGATTTATCCTAGATTAGATATTGGACTCATATGCTCTGCTTCCTTCCCCCCTTTAGCTTTGACATGAGTCTGACCTGCAGTCGTGACTTGGAGAAGGAGGAGCCCCCCCCCTATGACGTGGCCCTGAAACTCACTGCCCGCTTCAGTGACAGGCAGTTTTTGCGCAGCGCGCGGGTTTCTGGAAATTGGGTAGGGGAGGAGGCGTCCACCTCCTACTTCCCCTTCATCCCCGATCAGCCTTTTAGGGTAAATATCCTTTTTTGATGTTCATGGCCAATTTACATGACTGATGATTGTGGTGCTAAATGAACACCAGAAGGTGTCTTTGTTGACATTGGTTATGAAGATGCGTTCGACTTTGTCTTTGTTTCCTCCTTCTTCCAAGTGCCGAGTACTGCAAAATCTAAACAATATTTAGAACGAAAATTTTGAATAATACAGTAAATTGGGGAAAATCTTTGTTGTATATCATCACATCTGAATTGCAGTAGAATCAATATGATTCTGAACATGGCCCGAACCCTAAAGTGCAGAATCAAAACATGCATTCCCAAGAGCTAGATCGAAGCAGGTAAACGAATGGGGGCAGGTTGTGTTGCATGTTATAATTGAAATAGCGTGCATTAGGGGTGTAAATCACCAGACGCAGCGCAATATAATCTTGATTCTGCATGTGGCTGGAAGTCTTTCCTTTAAGTCATTCATGGTGTCGAACCTATATATGCATGCAACATTTATACGTTGTTTCGACTTCCCATTCTCTGTGAAGGAGGTTTGAGTCTTGTATTTAGATGCTGTACCAATACCCACTTATGATGGGATCAAAAAATGAGTAGCCCTCCTAACGCTGAAACGGGTAGTTGAGCAGTTGATTGAGGAAATATAGTCAAAGGTTTTGAAGTAAGAATGGTAGGTATTCTGACTCCAGCGGATTTATTCAGATGTCTTTTTGAATACTAGTTTTTATTTCCCCTTATTTTCACTTCCTTGTGTGTCTTTATATTTAACACACAAGAGTGTTGATTCTGCTGATGGGTGAAGATATGTGGTACTCTTTAGAACCTTTTTGGAAAAGTATTCATATTTGACACAGCGCAGTTCCCCACAAGCTCATTTGTTCTGCTGATAGAGGGCTGCAGATGGTTGTCATTTCACCATGTGATACAGAAGATTTTTACACTGTTCATTTAGTGTCATCACCAATGCAAACAATATTAGCCATACATTTCTGCTGGTGTAATAATTTCATATCATTTCAGAAGCCAGAAATTAGATAACTGTTATTACTAAGACAACATAAACTTAAATACAGCGTCTTGCATAAGTATTCACCCCCCTTGAACTTTTCCACATTTTGTAGTGTTCCCAAAATTCACAATGCTTTGGAGGTACAAATACAATACAAACAATAAATAGGACAGCAATGCGGCCATCTCTTGGATGCATACAGTAAGTATCCCCTCCCCCCACCTTTTGTTGCAATTAGAGCTGCAGGTATTTTGGAGTATTTCTTTCTCTACCAGCTTTACACATCTAGAGACTGACATTTTCAGCAAAATAGCTCACGCTCAGTCAGATTGGATGGAGACCGTCTGTGAACAGCAATTTTCGAGTTGTGCCACAGATTCTCAATTGGATTTAGGTCTGAGCTTTGATTGGGCCATTCTAAAACATTAATATGCTTTGATCAAAACCATTCCATTGTAGCTCTGGCTGTATGTTTAGGGACGTTGTCCTCCTGGAAGGTGAACCTCTGCCCAAATCTCAAGTCTTTTGCAGACTGTAACAGGTTTTCTTCGAGGATTGCCCTGTATTTGGCTCCATCCAGCTTCCCATCAACTCTGACCAGCTTCGCTGTCCCTGCTGAAGAAAAGCATCCACACAGCATAACGCCGCCACCTTCATGTTTCATGGTGGGGAATGTGTGCTCAGGTTGATGTGCATTGTTAGGTTTCCACCACACGCAGCATTTTGCAATAAAGCCAAAAAGCTCAGTTTTGGTCTCATCTGACCAGAGCACCTTTTTCCACATGTTTGCTGTGTCCCCCACATGGCTTGAGGCAAATTGCAACATGGACTTTTTATGGCTTTCTTTCAACAATGCCTTTCTTGACACTTTTGCATTAATGTCAGATTTGTGGAGTGCAAGACTAGTAGTTGCCCTGGTGACAGATTCTACCACCTGAGCTGTGGATCTCTGCAGCTCCTCCGGAGTTACCATGGGCCTCTTGGTAGCTTCTGTGATTATTGCTGTCCTTGTCCGGCCTTTCAGTTTAGGTGGACGTTCTCGTCTTGGTAGGTCTGCGATTATGCCATACTCTATCCATTTTTGGATTAATAGGGCTCAGTGAGATGTTCAAAGCTTGGGATATTTTTTTTATAACCTAACCCTGCTTTATTCTTCTCAACAACTTTATCCCTGACCTGTCTGGTGAACTCCCAGGTCTTTGTTCTCTAACAAATCTCTGAGGCCTTCACAGAACAGCTGTATTTAACCTGAGATTATATTGCTCACATGTTGACTCTCTTAGCTAATTATGGGACTTCTGTAGGCAATTGTTTGCCCTGGATTTTACTCAGGGGTTTCACACTAAAGGGGTGGTGAATACATATGCACTCAACACTAATCATTTTGAAAACCATGTAATATTTTCACCCCTACTTCAAAATTATGCATTATTTTGCATTGGTGAATTACCTAAAATCCCAATGAAATACATTTAAATTTGTAATGTGACAAAATGTGGAAAGTTCAAGGGGGGTGAATGCTTATGTAAGGCACTGTACATTCTGTAGTTTGAGAAGCAAGGCTTGAAATGACTGAACACACAGAGCATCAGAGGATGAACTGACCTCTGAGCTTACGTTTGTGTGTTTTGGTTTGAATAGATATTTCAGGTTTGAATTATTCTGACAGAACAAAAATTTCCTTTATGCATAAATTGCAAAGAACAGTTGTCTTATCAACACTTTATTAGTGTGTTTATTGAATTTGAATATTCTGTGCAGTACACTACACAGCATTTTATCAACTGCCTCTATCATTTCTACAAAGCTTCTATGAAACGTGAAAAGAACAGGATCAGTGACATACAAAGTCACAGGGCTTTGCAGATCTGTGTTATTTATAATAAATACATTTTTCCCAAATATGGTTTCTTTGGTTTACTACGCTGCTGTATTATCAATTCGGGTGCTCATATTTCTGATCAGTTTGGTTTTAATTAATTATTTGTTGCTAAAAAAAAAAAGTGGAGAGAAATGTCAAGATTGACAGCTAAGCTCTGCTTGTGATCGGACAGACAAATGTATGGATAGAAACTCTACGTTCTCGCTCCACTTCCAGGTTTTTATGGAAGAGTCTTTGACTCCAAACGCACAAGATGGCAGCGCTCGGATATTTTAGCTTCATTTTTGCACAATTGTACGAAGTGGCAACGTTTTGCCCATCTTTGTGTTAGTCAAAATCTGGACAAACATGGAAAAAAACTGCAACTTTACTGTTGCTTTGAGGCATACAACAGCAAGGCTGTTATTTTATTATATCAAATACATTTGTATAGTTCAGAAAGTTAAATGGTTGATTCGATTTAAAAAAAATCAAACCAAGCAGAAATTTGAAAAATTTACTTCTGTTGAAAATAAGACTTTTGTTGTCAAAGTTGTCCAGTTTGTTTGGATGTCCTTTTTAAAATCCTGTGGGTGTCATCACACATTGTCAGCCGTGAGATAATCACACGTTGCCACGGAGATGTCTTTGCATGCATAGAAATGAGACACAAACAGGAAATGTCTACCATGCTTCACCATCCACTGTAAATATAGACTGTATCCTGTGCTGTGGAACGGGCTGTTAGCTGGATTTGAAGCAGCATTATCTGTTTGCGCTGGATGAGCTGCAATACACATGCATTGTGATTCGCATTAGTCCTGAGGATTTAACTCTGTGATCGTGTTCCGCTCTAATAATTCTGCAAGCAGATGACACAGATGGTGTTCGACTAAAAATATACGATGATGTGTTTCAGTTCTAAAGTAAATCAACCAACCATTAATGAGTTATGATACTCATAAAACCAGCATTTATGCTAGGAGAAACAACCATCAATCCTAAATTTCTATTCAGGAACTCGTAATAAACTGAAACTACTGAAGCCAAAACAAGCCCCTTGTTTGACTTATTTTTTACAGATGAACCATGAGCCTGGTTATGTAATGCCAGCTTAATGCTTGATAAAGTGTCATTGTTTGCTGTTTGAGCGAGAGCGAGTGGGTCAGACAGTCATGACTCCTGTGAAAAGCTGAAGGCTGTAGATTAAGGCTGCCATGCAGATTGCTTCCAACAAGTGGCCTCATGAATTCGGAGGCAAGTGGACACACACATGATGCGCTGCAGTTTCATATTATGCCAGCTGGTTGTTGTGAGTTCAAGGACAATGATTTGCCTCACCTACAAGTTTGTTATTTTTGTACCAAACTGTAGAGGTGTGTAACATTTTTGTGTCTGGCAAGTCGGGATTCACTGTGCAACTACAAGTGAGCAAGAACTTTGCAAGCAAAAGTGGCTCACTTTGTGCTTTGATTGACATGAAAAAAAAAGACTGAAAAAAGTCTTTATATGATGCGACAAGCAGGATTAACCGATCAAAAGTGAAAGTCAATTGTCTAAAACCAATAAAATTTGTGTTCAGTAATTGTTTCCTGTGTTCAGGCTTAGTTAAATTTGCACTACTCAGTTTTTTTCATTTTATAATGATGATAATACAATGACCACGTGAAAGATTGACTTTCCAATCTGTGAACACATCCTCTTCATCCCCTGCCCAGCTAAAAATCACAAACATAACTCGTGAACCTTGTAGGACATTTATCAACCAAGGAGCCAAATATTTGCCTTTGGGACTTAGAGAGCAAGAGCAGAGCTGAAAAGAGTGAATGTGGATGTTTCTCTGTCTTTTTGTATATATAAATGAGAACATTTTTGCTAAAATATCTGCCTGATCAACTTTTTCAAGGTGTAAATATAGGTTGTGAATTGTTTCAGGTTTAGCATTTACATAATTGATTGCTGTAGTTAAGTAAGCTTTTGTGTAATTTTACATTAAGAATTATGAAATAGATGGCTGACATTCATCATATACTCTGATTATAAGGTATGTTATCCAGACAGGTCTTTACAATGCTAACTTCAGTGCTTGAACATGCACTGAGTATCAAATGCAAAGGACCATAGTCTTTGTTTTTACAAAGCAGACATGCATGCTTAAGAAGAAAATCACACCTAAGATGAATAATGTTAAAACATTGTGGGGAAATATATTAGCTTTTTTCTAATGGGAGTTAGATGAGAAGATTGATATCAGTGTCGGATCTATTTGTTAAATATGGTGCTACCATCAGCAGCCTATTAGCACAAGGTTCACCAAAAATGCATTTCTTCCCACTTAGCGCTAATTAACCATTTATAAAAAAAAAAGATTGCGGGGGGGGGGGTTATTTCCCCCGTTTCATCAAAGGCCCTCCTGCCTAAATATAACGGAACTAGATGGTACTTTGCTTGTTTGGCAGAATGTAAGCATTAATGGCATCCTCCTCGACTGAACTGAAATGTTAACTGGCGTGAATAGCTATCCTGTTATCTGTTGAGAGACTTACTTCTTTCTGCACGGTGATACAAGTAGTACTTTCTACATGAAATTGCTCATGTGGTCTGCAGACAATCTTGAGGAACTGGGACATGTTTTCATAAGTTCCTTTAAGCAATGTTAAGCATATTTTTTTGTGTCATCATTCTCTACTTTTCTGTCTTCCTTCCGCCCAGATTGAGATTCACTGCGAGCACCAGAGGTTCCGGATATTTGTGGATGGACACCAGCTGTTTGACTTTTATCATAAAGTAAAATCTTTGCCCTCTATTGACACGGTACGGATACAAGGAGATCTACACATCACAAAGCTTGGTTAACCTCCAACTTCTCCTGCTCTGCAAAGCCATGTATGAAGCAAGGACTTGATCACAGATGACCACACATGTGCTTGTTTACATCATCATTCATAACTCATCAAACAACACTACAGCAGCATAGGAACTGGAAAACAAGGCTTCAGCATTGACAAGTTAGAGTTTTTCTGCCTCATTTCATTCACTTCTCTTAATTCCTTTCCATCGTTTATTCTGATATTAAGATGCTTTGAGGGTGAATGTGTTTGCTCCATCTGCAGCATTTTCCTCTTTGTAGTCCCAGTTTTGTCAGATCAGGGATCTCGTAGCATATTAATAGCACATCTGTTTTTCATGCTGGATCCTCGAGGAATGCTCAGACAGAGGCAGGTGTGGATTACCTTCATAGATGGAAAAATAACCCAATAATAAAGAAATATCGGGCACTTTGCAGCTGCAATGAAAGGAAACCAGGAGAAACCAAATCTCAATATTTTGTGGCTAATTGAATGTTTTAATTCTGCAAATTCTCCACATTTAAATTAACTCCTATTTCCATCAGGGCTGACTTGTGATTTTTCATATCACTTAAAATTGTTTCAGAGCCAAAATATTGCCATCTGTTCGACCAAACTGAATCTGTATTTGTTGTTGCAGTAATAACCTAAAGCTCAAGCTTCTGATCCCAAAACAGCACAGTTCTACACCCTGTTTTCTCTGTGCTGATGTGTATTAGACTATGTAAGGCACTCTCCTGTTCTCTCCAGGGTTGTCATGGTAACAAGCTTCAGTCTCACTGACCTAAATAATTAAGATTACATCATGACAAGATGCATTGGAAAATGTCCTGTACTGTACACTGCTTTTTTTGTTTTCAATGCTGAGGGCCATTCTCCTGTAGACAGGAAGTGGTGACTAGGAAGAAGCACAATTATGACAGCTACTTCTTCAGTATGGAGCAATGACCAGTTTGAGAATTTGGCTATTTGTGCTAGTCTACATGAAGTAGAAAGAAGAAAAGTGTGTATGAAACCAATCTGCAATGTATTCCTTAAAAAAAAAGTGGTTAAAGTTAAGTTATCAAAGTGTACCGGAGTTCACTTGACTAAACTCAAAACTAGAATCCAAACATTCAACAGTCACAAGCAGAATAGAATGCTGATGGTATTTTGAATTAATTGTTTGCATATAGTGATGCATAATTGTTACTTACTGTCAGATTTTTTTGGTGATATGGCTGGTGCTGTTTATAGTGCATTTTCAGTCCTACAGTATGTCTTATGTATTTTTATGGTGTTAGGGTATCATTCCACACTGAAATTGATATAAAGAGCTGATATTTTATGCAGTCAGCAAGATTTTTTTTTATCAAGCCCAACTCTTGTGTCTTAAATGCATCATATGGCTTTGTCTCTAGCTGTTTCACTCCACACTGGTATTTTTTCTTCACCGAGGCAGAAGCTATAATGAATCTACAGTAAATGTAGAAGTAAAGACAAGCCCACAGTATTAATTGTATTATGTCTGAAGTCTGTTTACACCTCTTATTGTATCAGTTGAAGATATACAGTATAACTAGGTTAAGAATTTATCGGTACCACTTTTCACTATAATAAAGGGTAGTAAAATTTAATTTTTTGCTTTGTATTGAATAGTAAATATTTTACCTAATAGAAAAGCCCTTAACAACAACATTTGAGTTTAGTTTTAGTTAAAATTATAAGAATTTTCTGACACCATCATAAATCTATCATGCATAAAGTTGTTCCAATTAATGGCTTATGATTATTATCTATAAAGTATTGGCACAAAAAAAAAACCTCTTACTATTTCGCAGAAATAAAGCATGAAATAAAGTCATTACTTATAGCTTGTAACACCCTCAGCAGTGACTTACTAGAAACTTGTAAAAAGATGACAAACCAGGTTGGAGGTGCTTTGATTGTCTGTGGAGTCCATATCAAACAGCAAATTAAAAGTAGTCTTAATGCTGTATCACAATTCTTATCCACTTGTTGAGCAGCTCCAAACAGCAGGGAAGCAAGAGTGGTTGTTGGCAGATCGTCTCACCTGGCGACACAGAAATACCCTTAAGATTTTATCATTTTCAGGCAATGAAGGTTCCCATCATCTTTTTGCTGCTGTGTTTTTTTTTTTCGGGGGGGGGGGGG
>KV751325.1:3322494-3379784 GCA_001698575.1 Mola mola
CGCTGCCGAGGAAATCTTCGGACTTGTTGAGAAGACGATAGCAGAGTACGAGGATGAAGCTGTCCGTTCCAAACAAGAAATTGCCCGGCTGAAGAAGCAGCTAGAGCAGCTGACAGTTTTCAAACCCGAAGTGATGTTATTCAGAGCAGGTGTGTTGTGGATGTTACTGCTAGCCTGTACGCAAGGTAATGTTAGCCGGAGAGTAATACTTGGCAACACATAGACTACAGCTACATTAGCTAACGTACAATGCTGTATTGCAGTTCCCACACTATTGTTATTCATAGTTTCTTTATAATTATTGTTCCTTCATTTTTTTTTTTTTTATCATTTGAAACCAACCATTTACGATCAAAATGGTCAGCTCTTGAAGGATTATGGATTTGTATTATACTTTTATACTGAAACTTTGGGATTTTTTTAAATATTATATTTTACTTTTCCCCCTGTTTTAGTCTTCTGTGACCTGTGAATTTCCTCGTTGGGTTGAGTTTTTAAAGTAAGATTTATGTAAGACAACGTCAACCTACGTTGTAGCTCATGACTTTTCGGGGCTCTTCATCGCACATTTCTGCAATTCAGCAATTGTTTTTGTAGTTGTTAGCTAATATGCCTGTCCACGTACCACACCTCTATGTGACAAGCTTTAAAAAAGTCACTGGAAGAAATGGAAATTTGCTTAAAACCCAATTCCAAAAAAGTTGGAATGCTGTGTCAACTATGAATAAAAACAAAATACAGTTATTTGCACATTCTTTTCAGCCTATGGATTCAGCTGGATTCAATTGAGTTTGAATCCAGCACAAAGACATGTTCAGACTGATAAAATGTGTTGTTTTTGTAAGTATACACAAACTCTGAATTGGATGGCTGCAACACATTCCAAGAAAGTTTCAACAGGAACATGTTTACCTCTTGTGTTACATCACCTTTTCTAACAAGTCTCAATAAGCATCTGGGAACTGAAGACACTCATTACTCAAGTATTGAAAGTGGAATTTTTTTCCCCATTCTTGCTTGATTTACATCTTAAGTTGCTCAATGGTCTGGGGTTTCTGTTGTTATATTTTGCGCTTCATAAAGCAACATAAATATTCAATGGGAGACAGGTGTGGTCTGCATGCAGGCCAGTGTAGTATCTGCACTCTTTGACTGGAAGCCATACTGTTGTAATCTCTGCAAGAATGTGGCTGCATTGTCTCGCACAAATAAGCAGGGATGGAAGCATATTGTTGCTCCAAAACCTGCATGTACCTCTTAGCAGAATAGTTGTGGCTTCACAGACGCCCGTTACCCATGATGCTCCGGGCACTAATATACGTGTATACAATCACAGGTGCTTGATTATGAACTCCTTGTTGAAAACAATCTGGATGGTCTTTTTCCGCTTTAATCAAGAGGACTTGACACCCGTTATTTCCAAAAACAATATGAAAAGTGGACTCGTCAGAACAAAGCACACTTTTCCACCTTATTTCTGTACATCTCAGATGAGCTTGGGCCCAAACAAGTGGGCAGAGCTTCTGGATGTTGTCGATATACGGTTTTGGCTTTGTGTGGTCGACTCTTCACTTCCATTTGTAGATGCATTGACATACTGTGTTAACTGACAGTGGTTTTCTGATGTATTTTCGAGCTTACGTTGTAATATCCATCGCAGAATGATGCCATTTTTTTGATGCAATAATTCTAACTCTTTATAACTGCACATTGAGAAACGTTCATGAACCGTTGGACTATTTGCCCACGCAGTCTTTCACAATGTGGAGAACCTCGTACAGACACTGCTTGTGATCAACTGAACCTTTCACGAGTCTCCTTTTATACCCAATCATGGTACCAGCACCTGTTACCTACCTACCTACCTACCTGTGGAATGTTGCAGCTGTTTTCTGAGTATTTCACCACTTTCTCTAGTCTTTGTTGCTCCTGTCCTAACTTTTTTGGAATATGTTGCAGCCATGAAATTCTGAATTTGTATATATTTCCCAAAAAACTATCAAGTGATCTGCTTTGAACATCGTGTCTCGTCTTTGCGCTGTATTCAGTTGAATATAGGTTGAAAAGGATTTGCAAAACACTGTATTCTATTTTTATTCACATTTTACACAACGTCCCAACTTCTATCAAATTGGTTTTGTAGTGAAATGGCTGTTAGTTTCACTTGCATTTATAGAAATGTATTAAAGATATTGTTGAGTATTTAACAAGTTATAGCATGTGTATTCTCTGTCTTTTAGACACCCTGTCAGAGGAAATTTTGCCTTCCCAACAGCCCGATCAGCTTGTTGTTGTGAAAAAAAATGAGACCTGTGACTTTCAGCACGTTAAGGAGGAGCTGGTTGATATATGTATCATTCCACCACTGAATGATGATTCTCCTGCTGCTGGAAACGATACTGATTCAGAACCAATGACCCAGACAGACTGCCAGCTATTCCCAACTTTTAGTAGTGTAAATGTGACAACGAATAATGAGTGGAGTCACATTGACGCTGTTTTTATGGAGCACGAACAAGCCCAGATGGACAGAAAGGCTTGCCGATTCTGTGGCATACAGTTTGACAGGGATGCCGATCTGATCAGACATATGGATGAAAGCCACATGGGAGAAAAGGCCTTTAAATGCTCCGAATGTGACAAGGAGTTTGCTCGTAGGGACCATTTGACCGTGCATTTAAGAATCCACACAGGTGAAAGGCCACACAAGTGTCCCTTCTGTAGGAAGTCATTTGCACAGCGTTCAAATCTCAACGTTCACTTGAGGACGCACACGGGGGAAAAGCCCTATTTCTGCAGATCGTGTGGCAAAAGGGTTGCCCATAGCTATCATCTCAAAACTTGTAGTTTGAGTGGTGCAAAAAGAGACAACTTACTTCACTGTTTTATTTGTGATAAAAACTTTTGCACAGCTTCAGATCTGCGGTTTCATAAGAAGATTCACAAAGCCAATAATCTCCACCCTGTGGTGTAGAAGTTTCATTTCTTTGACTTAGTCTGTTATTTTTGATTTGGCTTTTTGATTTTCCTAACACTTAAAAAATGCATCCCATGATTCAGGCATGACTACTCCACAAAATGGAATGGAACCTTTTGAGTTCACTGGTTGAATCTCAAGTGCGATAAATTAATTTGTATTATTATTATTGTTGTTTTAATGTCAATGTAGCTGTTATTATTCCTGTAACTGATCACTGATTCCTTGCACTTGTTTGTTCATGTAAATAAAATTTTTTTTATTATTTCGTATTTTGTAATGATAAGATTTTTGTGATAATTTGAATGAATGAAAAACGAATTCACTATAGGAGGCTGAAAGATTATCAGTATTAAACTTTTTACAATTCAACTGCCATGTAAAATAAAAACTCAATACCTCATCGAAGGATAATATCAGGCTGAGTTTATGGCATTCAACTGTCACATCTTGTGTACATAAGGGTCTTGCATTGAATAGTAATCTATTCCAACCCCGATACTGTCATAGTCTGCAATACTGAATGTGTTGGCTATTGTATATCTTTACATCTCCTTGTCAGTGCGGATGTTGACAATCAGCATCCACGCCATTGCTATTCTGTTCATTTTGATTTTTCCACTTCTGTATGTTTTTGACAGGCTTCTTTGACATCTTGTTGGTCAGGACTTTTTGGCGCTTCATGTCAGATTTTCAAGTCAAAATCCTTTCTTCCATTTTCTTTTCAGTAGTCAGCTTCCACATGCATTTTTGCCAGGAAATTAAAATTTTCTAGTTTGATTAAGTCTATTATTACTACTAACGCTATACTACTGCTACCACCACTCAGCTGAAATGATTGGGACTATCTTAACAGTAAAAGCAGCATGATAAACTTTTATAGGCTTAAAAATAGGTGTAGGTTCAAGTCTCTTCCACTAAGAGGTGCTATTGTCCTACACCACAAACTAGAAACACCACCAAAGATCGTCTATTTTGAAGAGGAGTTACATTCCTCTGTGGAAGCCACGAACAATTTCCTGGAAATAGGACAGGCTGCTACCTACCATTTATTACGGAGACGTGGTGGAGGATTAAGATAAAGGCGGTGGCACTGATAGGAAAGAAATGACAAGGAAGCAAATTGAATGTGCTGTGAATAACAGTCTGTACTTTGTATTTCTAGCAAGCTCTTTTAAATAGCACGCCGGCGTTTGGTTTCCTTAGGATGAGCTAAGCACTGCTGCACTAGCTAGCTGCCGGTAATAATAAGCTAATCAGTCGCCGTGTCGTAACAAGATAGCGGAATGTGACTTGGGATGGGATTTTTACAGCATTACAAATCTTACGTGCAGCTATTTGTCCAGGGAACGTTACAGGAGTAGCTAACTCTTCCCAGTGTTAACGTTTTTATTCTGAACTTGTGTTTACAGTGCTTCACATTTAAATGTCCCGACACCTGTGTGTCCAGCAGTAAGGGTCTCTAGAAAATGGCAGAACGTCGGTTGGTTTTGCTTTACCGATCATTATTAAAGTCAGATAATCTCACTCGTCGGTCAAATGAAAATATTCGAGATAGTGATTGCGCCTCTTTTATTTTCCTAAATTAGGTAAATTAGTGCAGCTGTGCTGATCACTCTTTTTAGCCCAGGGTCAGCAGGGAGTCAGAGCTGTTAATATCTCAGATGTTAGTTTTTGATAAGTTTGTCTTATTTATTATAAGATGCCCCAAAAGGGAGATATGTGAACAGATGTCATTGTGCAATAGATTGATAACACGAAGTTAAGATTAAAATCTTAAACAGTCATTTTCAGTGCAGGTTCCTCCATATTTACACCCTCAGATGAATGTCTGAATTTGGGAAATTATTTGTTTATAACAAACTTATACTTCTGTACTATCTTTGTGCAACTGATATGTAGGCCTGCACTGTATTGTTAGTCTCTGGTGCAGTGGGTTAAAACCCACATATATGATGAAACAGTTTTTAAAGCAGATATTAAAGATTTAATATATTTAATAGTATTCCATATTAAAAAGAAATAAAAATAGCAAAAGAAAAAATAAAACATGAAGCATAAAGTACAGAGTATGCAAAACAACCACAGAGTAGTCAAAATAATATGTGTACTGCTCATGAATTATTATTCTACCTACATTGCTAACTACAAAAATCGGGACGCTGTGGTCCACATAATGCAGTAACTTGCAAATCTTTTTTGACATAAACGCAACAAAGAATCACAGCAACAATATATTTGTATAAGTTATTGTCATGGATTTTTGTAAATACCCATTTCAAACAAGTTGGGGCAGAAGCAAATGACCTGTTGGTGGTAAAGATGGTTTTTCTACCAATGATTGCATTCTGTTTTTGTTCGTGTTTCACCCGGCGTTGCATCTAAAGTGGGATTGGGGTTTGATCAAGGTGTTTAATGTATTGTCAATAGATAATGTGGTGTCAGTGAGGAGGTCTTGAAGACTGTTGGATAACATCCCCACCCCCCAAATTTGTTAAATCTAGGCTGATTATCTCAAAGGTCTAGACAAAAGCAAATTTATTTTGTGTTTTTTACCTTTATTCCCCACAATCACAAACTCTGTTGCTGAAACATTTGCTCTAATTCCCAAAAAGGTGTTGCTCATGATGCTCCTCTTCCTGTTTGTTTCACTTTCCTCTCCCAGGTGCATGAGGCCTTCAGGTACTGCAAGGTGAACTCATGGAGCCTGTAGACCTCATGCCCTTGCACTCCTCCTCCTTGCCTAAACTGGATGATGAAGGTGCTGGTGGGGCTGGATCAAAGGAGGAGGAGGAGTTGGGAGATGTGGGGCGATTCTCTGTTGGGATGTCCTGCTCACCTCTTGGCTTTGCAACCTCCACTGGTTCATCATCCAGCCTCAGACAGCCTTGTCCCACTCCAAAGCAAGCAGCCTATCAATCCTACTGCAGTGTTAATCCACCAGTTAAACAATCCCAACCAGCATTGTCTGTGAGCTCAGACAAGGACCACATAGATGGAGAAGAGCATGACTGTAAGGCTGAATCGTGTGTTTATCTCACAAACGGATACCACAACTCTGGGACCTACATAGTGAGTGAGCACTCTCAGAGGGAAGAAGCAGGATTTGCTGATTTCACTGTATTCGCTGAGCAGGCAGCACATCCCTGGTGCTGTGGCTTCACTCCTTTGGGCAGCACGGAGAAATTGGATGACAGAGTGGTAGAGACAATTTCTTCAAACAGACTACGTGAACAAATGAATAATCCTGGGCAGGAGGTTTTTATGGATTCTGAGCCCAGATCTCACTGTGCATACAAGGCAAAAGACAAAGATTGCACTATAGTAAGGCACTGTGAGAAAAGAGATACAGCACTTGTAATACCCTCTCAGGACTACCACCAGCCTCAGGAACCTGCAGCAGCTTTGGATTTTCCATCTGAAGAGCCTAATGTTGGGGAGAAGCAGTCAGACACAGACAGTCAGAGGTGCAGGAGGCATAGCATTACCACTTTCCAAATGACAGAGGATGACAGAGGCTTGGAAGAAGACAGAGGAGATACCGTCCCCCAAACATTCAGTGTGTATAAATCCCCTCCAGAGGACATGGTCTCCTTCTGTGACGATTTGTCATTTGAGGGTCCCTCCTTAGACTTGGAACCAAATGTGTCATCTCTTGGTTCAGAGGAGCAGACTGAATGGGACCAGAGTGATGACGAAGAAGAGCAGCTTAGACACTACAGTAATTCTGCCTCTTTTGTCAACACCCGTCTTCCAAATCTCACTCAGTCAAAGACAGAGATTGACTTGCAACATTGCAACTCATCTGCAACTCAGGAAACCTCAGTTCTCGCCAACCATTCACAGTGTGGAGCATATGCACGAAAAAAATTGGCAGATGACTGTGGTTTAGAGCATGACAGGGACCCATGTAATGTCCAAACAGCTGACGGTGGGGTGATGATTCTAGGAACCCTCCCACCAAGTGACAGCTTTGCTGATTTCTGCACTGCGCCCACACAGGATGATGGAGAGGGTTTGTGGGAGGAATTCAAGGACCAGAATGTTCAGGAAGGGGGAAGAACTACTTGGAGACAGTCTAGACAACAATTCAGCAGCATGCATAATGATGGTGGCACTGAAGACAAGGACAGGGTAGGGCACCATGGGGTCACCAGGACTGTCAGCTGTCAGATGGGAGACATTTCACTAAAAATGGAATTTAGTGTGACGTTTAAGTGTGATTTTATGATTTTATTAAGTAGTCACAGAGAGTAGCAATTAGCCAGACATGATCAGGTGTTTCAGGCTTGTTATAGATTACACACCATTTATTCAATCAGACATTGTTCAATTGTTTTTCACATTTGAACTTGAAAAATCTCTCTTTACTCTGACTAGGCATCACTTTCTTCCCATGTGCATCAGCTTTTCCTGGCCAGTTTTCCAGCGGTGGAGGGCTCTGCTCTGAAAGTAGAGGAGAAGGTGCTTAGTCTCGGTGCTCTGCTTTATGCCCAACACCTCCCTGAGAGTGAGGAGGAAATGCCATATTACTATCCTATATCTCAGTGGTGAGGATGATGGTGATATGTTGGCACTATTTGCATGAAGATTGTTTTTCTAGAAACCTCACTTTCACTATTTCACAAAATCTTGAAGGCTTATTATGATTATGCACTCAGGCTGGCAGCCTGGCACCATTTCTGTCTGCTTTTGTGTCTTAATTGTAGACTAATGAATGAACTAGAGAGCAGTTGAAGAGTGCAAACCTCCGTGAAGGAAGGGTGCCCTATCTTACTGTATTGAAAAATGTTCAAAAAATTCCTGGATCCACATCCTGATCCAAATCTCTGCCCAAACAGATCACTTCAAGGGCCAGGACTTATCCCCTCACAAAAGTGGACAGGTTTTTGTGTTATTCTGTCCACAAATAAACACCAATAATATAACTCAATGAATAAATAATTTTGCTCTGCATTTTTGGTGGTGAGTACTTTGAGGAAAACACAAAGTACTCCAGTTGACTATGCAAGCACTATGCAAACAATAATAGCATTGTACCAAAGGGATTATAGCACAACCGGCAATTTAAACAATAGCCAGCTCAACAAATATTTACATTTGTTATTTACAAATTCCTATATTTTTGAATTAACAGATCGAACGAGAACTGGGTGTTAGTGGGAGTACCGTTTGGCACCTCAGTCATCGCAGTGAAAAAAGCTGCTCTTGCCGAAATTAAAAAAAAACATCAACAGAAACGCCAAGCAAAAGACTGACGGTCCTGCACAATTTTGAATGGAAAAGTTTTAAAATTAAACAGCTTTAATAAACAAACTTTTAATTGAGGTTTGGAAACAAGAGTCACTAAGATCATATGACTAGCTACTTTTTTCCCATTTTTGTTTGTTAATTCAGATTTCTAAGACATTTCTGAACATATAATGCCAGGCTTAGAAACAGACATAGATTTTTAAAATATAAATGGTAAATCTATTTATATAGTGCTTAGTGCATCTGGGGCAATTTGGGGTTCAGTGTCTTGCTCAAAGACACATTGACATGTTAACTGCAGGGTCTGGGATCGAACCAGGAACCTTCCGATCACTGGATGACCGCCCATCTGAGAAACAGCCGTCATTAGTTGATGTAAAAATGCTTGTTTTTAAACTAGTAGTTTTACCTGTCTCTATTTTTTTCTTTCTTTTCATTTATTTTTGTTGATGCTGTCTCTAAAGACATTCAAATGCTCCTTTATTATTTTCTCAACATTTCTAAGGATTCAGAGGGGTGAATGGTGGCTGCACCAGGACCTCCACAATGCAGTTGGCCTCAAGTTTCACTGGGGAGGTTCCCATTCAAACAGGAGTCTACTCAGGTGTCTTGGTTTGGACACAAAGAAAATTGTGAGTTAAAAACATAAAAACTGCCTTTGATCAGGAAATAAGTATTAAGGGGCCTGTCCCTTTAAAAAATACACATTTTGTTCCTCTTTCCTGTAAATGTTTTTTATCCATCTGTAGTAAAGGGTTTCGGTGTGAGTTGCATAGTTCCAGGGATATCAGCTGTAGAGCTGTATAGTTTTCTTCCAGAAATTGCTCAAGATTATCCACAGATTTTGTGCTGTTGGAACTATTTTCTGTGTCACAGCACAGATGGAAGCATGCGTCTAGTCATATTTGCGAGGATATCTAATGTTAGCCAAGGATGGTGCTATTCATGTTTACATCCTGCCTCTAGCAGGTATGAGTCCATTAGTAGATTCCCCCTTTTTTCTTCTTCTTCACAGTGACTGGTGTGGTAAACAGAATATTGTGTTTTACATTTAATTACTTAAAACTAAGATCTGTGCATAAGTGCCATCTAGGTCTTTTATATTTAAGAGAAGACATTAACAATCTCTACAGATTACAACTTTCAACTCTCACCAATCTAAATGGATAAATAGTACCACACACAGAAGGAAAACTGTTCTTGAATTTGCTGTGAGCTGTCGCTATTAAATTATGATGCATAGTGATGTAAGGCTGAGTTGAAGAACTCAACCTTGAAATTAAACAGGACAAATATTTTCTGATGTCAAACTTAGAGGAGGCCGCGCAGTTTGCTGATTCTAACATTGAGCTCATCACACTGTCGCATGAATTGTACGATCCTTTAGAGAGAAGTCAGTTTTAGTTACGATTATTCTTTTTGCTTTTCTGTGTCTTTGCTTTTTGAAAGGTGTTCATTGGCATAAAGAAGCAGTCTATAGGTGTACCTGCTTTTGCCTCCACCCTGGTGAGTACACTGGAAAATTTGAAGTTGGCCTTATTGGGGAAAAGCAACATTGTAACAGTGTAAGATGAGCAGTTTATAGTTTCCTGTATTGGCATCAAGTCCGTTTTCTTCACTTACCAGTGTATGCCAGAGTCCACCAAAGACTCTTTTGGTGGTCACAGCATAAGTACCTCCAGAGCTCCAGGACATACCGGCCCCGTTGTCATATTCGATGCAGGCAAGTTGGTATTTTTAGTTTAATTTAGAATATTGGATCTTTATTGGATTAAAAACCAAGAGGAGCAGCAACTATGTGAGAACAGCCACCGGTTAATACTACTAACGACATATTTTGCTGATTCCTCCTTTAAGCTTTCTTTACTGTCGCATTCTGATATGTGACAGTTTGCTGTTTATATTCTCTGTGCAGGAGGCACTGCCCTCCAGCCAGCTGGACTGGATCAGACATGGCCTTAACAGCTCTCAGGATGGTATGTCCCCTCGCCGAGCCCCTCACTTCTGAGGTCAGAAGTGAACAGTATTAGCCATCCCCTTACCTGGCTTCTTCTCTGGAGCCACGGCTTTCTTGTTTCTTCCAGGGCATGTTGACACGCTTCTTCTGTAGTATTTTGTCATTTAAATCAAATCCTTGTCATGAATGACACTGAACTAATTCTGAGGTGTGCAACCAAACATTACTCATTGGTTTGTCACAGAATAATAAAAGGGATAACGTTGTAAAGGCTTCTCTTCTCCTCCTTCAGAACAGACAGAATTGATCTCAGTATCTATTACTCCCTAACTGTAAGGAAATATGGTGTCCCATCAGTATTAAAGTTTACTGAGAAAACTGTGAAGGTTAAAAAATGAGCATTCAGATATTGTGTTTTGTTTTTTTTGTTTTTTAATGATTTTTCTGTATTTGCTGTTTAAATTCAAGTACAGAAAAATCTGAGAATAATGCAAAATTAATGCACAATAGACTGACATAAATATCAGTCAATTCACGGAGCAGGGTCTAAGCTGAGTAAATGTATCCGAGGAACCAATTGAATTAAATGTATTCGTGGACGCTGTCGAGGTGAAACTGCTAAATCTTCCTGTGTGAATCCAGGCCAGTGTTGGTCTACGTTTGCCCAGTGCATGACAGTACAAGTAGGCCCTATAAATCTGCTACCCCTTATTTGGCTGTATTTGACAACATTTGTTTACTTCATGAAGGCAACCATTTGTTCATTTATTTCATATTTTATAACTATGCAATTATGTGTTTTGTTCTTTTTCTTCTTTTCAAATGTTTTATGCTCTCGAGTTACATATTTTGGTAAAAAGAAAACGACAGTGATCATTTTTGCTCAGGAAAAACATAATAATTTGATTTAATAAAAATAATTTCACATCAAATCATTTATTCCAGTAACGTCGATAACAGTATTTGCACAGCAATGACTTGTTTCTTATATATTGTTAAACCAAAAATGTTTTTTTTAAATTATAATTGAAGTTGCTTATATTTTATTTCATAAAGGTAAATAATATATATATAGTCCAGGGCTCTAAGCAGACCATTGAAATATGATATAAATCAAATAAAATCTAAATACCAAGAGTAGAAAACCCGCATGAAATATATATTCCATAAATCATGTTTTGTGTAGTGTTCTTATGAAATCTTCAACATGTGAAAACTGGTTGGCTGCTGTGTGTTATTAGGTTTGTAACCCTTGTAGCATTAACTGCTCTCAGAGATAACTAATTGATGTAAACCTGAAAAACAAAAATAGTTAAAAGTCTTTTTTTTTTTTTTTTTTTTTTTTAAATGTTTTAATGCAGCATTTTTTTTTTTTTAAGGCCGCCAAGTTTGATTTTTACCTCTGGTTTCTTAGTACGCAGCGGAGATATTGTTTGTCATTAGACGGAAAGTTAACTAATAATTTTCCAAAAGATACCCCGATTACTTCAGCCTACAATTACGTTAACAATCACATTAACATTTAGGTTCAACAAAGCAAATTTCAGGTTTGATATTTACTCCTCTGATTCATTCTTCAACAAACTGAACTAGACAAATGTTCAGTCATTTGATGAGAGCAAAAGCTGACCACTGAGCAGTGTTGTAAATGTACTTATACTAATGAAAAAAAAAATCCAAACTAGTAATTTAAAGAAAAATAGCAATCAGCCACTTCTACTAATATGCACTTTGAATGTATTTGAAAATAATGCTGTATTGTCTTTGAATTGATATGAAATCGTTTGCCAGGGTTTTCTTTATTCTCTGATTTGGTCAACATGTTTGGAAGTTTATTTTCACACTCCGAAGTCTTAAAAGCAGAAGTGAAATGGCGACAAAGCCAAACTTAAAACTGCAGTTGTAATTATTGCTGTCACTTTTTCGATCATGTAGAGTTTAGAAAAATTGCAATACCTGTACCAGTAGCCCTTAAGCAATAGACCCATACAGTACTTCATTCATAACTCCTCATACAAAGGGAAGCCTCCTGTTGCATAAAATGCCAATGACAACAACTACATTCACGTTCACCACACTGACGACTCTGCGGGTTATTGCTGCTTTATTAACACTTGTTTTACTGACAATTGGAGAATGATTGCGGTGGATTGGCTACAAGAAAAAAATCATAGAAATAGTCTTTTTTTTAATTCTAGCTGTGGATTCATAAAGTAAACTTATGTAGGAATTGTTTGACTGCAGAAGAGGATGACGAATAAGAAGAAACTGCTTTGGGATTGTTTAGGTCAATACCTTACTTTACCTTGAGTACTCATACCTGTCACTCTGCTTCTTTTATTGTTTTTGTTTTGTTTACTGTGCACTGACACATACACTGTATGCATGCTGAGTAGGACAGAGGAGTGTTGATTTCCAAAGCACTTTATTTATAAAAGATGTAAAAAGACGTATAAAAGAAGTATAATTACCAAACACGTTTCCACAACAATTTTCTGTAACTGTATTTTAGAATGAGTTGTGCATTTCTGACAGCAATTCTTTTCTATTTTTTATTTGTTTGTTTGTTTGTTTAAAGAAAAAAAATCATGAAAATTATCCTTGGATCTGTAGTTTCTTTACAAGAAAAATGTACTGCTCAAATCCACATTTAATGCACTCTGACAAGGACTTGTAGAAAATCTTTTAAAATACTGAAATAAATCGGTTGATCCTGTCTGCTTGGCTACAACTCTCTTCCCTTAGCTGTTTTACTCTTCTCTGCTGTTGAATGCAAAGTAGAAGGACTTAAACAACTACACCGGTAGCAATTTGCCTTGTACAGATACATGTATAGTAACACTGTTTGAAATTTAGTCAAGGCTAAAGTTTCCTATGAATAGCAACCACTATATAGGTGAAAGGAGAAATAAAAATTCAAGTTTTTATACCACCCAACCAAGTGTGGACATCAGAAATACTACAACTAAATACTGGTGGCTAGACCACCTGTGAAGTTTCACTGATCTCATGCTAGGTGGAGACTCAGGTATTTTGATTTAGGGGCCTCTGAATCTACATCTAAAACAAGAAATTGGTTAACATCTGCTTTGCATTTCCTTTCTGAGCTCTGTTTACTGTGATTGTCACTCTCTGTGCGCAAGGAGAAGACAGGAAAACACATCCAACAAAAACAGATGCCCATTCTTCTTTAATCAAAAAGAGCTCAGTCCTCCCCTGCCTTCTCACACAACAGTCCTCTGCCACTGTCTTTGCTTGTTAGAACAGGTGCCTCGCCCCTTAATCTGGACTATTTTGGTCCTGAGGAGGAGAGCCAAGAGTCCTCTTCCGGGTTAGTATGTGAAACTGAAGCAGTGTAGATTAACGGGAAGTTCACCGAGGTCAGTTAGAAAACATTTTGATCAAGTTTTTATACTTTTTTATATCATAATCACAAATGATTCAAATTAGATCAATACATTTTACTCAGATGACACAAGTGACAGACAATTTTTTTGCTAAATCAAACTATTGTCCATATTTGGTGATTTTCTCCCTCAATAAAACAAGTAATTTAGAACTATTAATCAATACTAAGTCACCTCTTTTGCTATTTAACATAACTCAGTTGCGAGACTCACTAAATTCCGTGAGACGTTTTATTCCGTGCAGGCCAAACGTTAATGTTAGAAGGGGGACATGAAAGATGTTCATACAAATAAAAAGTCTTCATTTAAAAATATCTTTGAATTAGCTTCTTATTGGCCAACGTCTGCAGTCCAGTGACGTCACCTTTTCTTAAAGTTTTCCTAACTTTTCTCTGATTTAAGACCCTCTTTGGTATCAGTTGTGAGGCCACTGTGCTGTCCATACGGGGAAACATGAAAACACTAAAACTGTCGTCTTGCGGTGAAAAGATGTTGGTCCAATTCCATCAGTCAGTCTCATAACAGAGCTTCCATGAAGCTCAACATGAATAACTATACGTGGGGATGCCTGTCATACAAAACCAGTGGCAAGAGAAGATGTGTGCTCCGATGGTCATGACTCTGTGCTGCACATAGAAACCGAAGTTTGATGGAAAACTTTAAAAAAAAAAAAAAAAAGCAAGAGGTTGGTTGAGTCTGTGAGGCATGTCTGAGAGCTTAGTATAAACAGATCCTGAGGGGGAAAGAACAGCAAAGATTAGATCAGTGCAGAGCTGCGTATGCCTGTTCTTGTTTCTGTTAAAATGCACCTCCTGCTGGCTATTGCTGTTTTTTTTCCTTAAATAATATGTCCATCGACTCATACAAAAAGTCAGGGTATGATTGTGCAAAAAAAAAGCAGTGCTGCTTTATAACTTGTTTTGGCAAAGTGTTACTTTGTCAGCAGTTTTACTTTAAACTCATAAACGTGTGTGTGAGAGAGATAGAGAGTTACGTGTCAAACTGCTTTTGTGGCTGATTATGTGATTCTAGTATCCCCCTCATAATAATATAAAATATGCATTATTTTGTCTATTAAACAATAAACAATAGTACTTCGATCCTTTGAGGGTAATTCTATTTCAAGTTCGGTCGAAATCCTAGCTACTAAATACTACACTGCTTGCCTCATTAAGTTAAAAATAACTAGGTTCTAAAGATTTATTCTGAGATTTGCTCAGGAAGGGGTAAAAACTGTCATTTGAAGGGCTCTGTCTCACACCGGATGAGCACCCTTCCCTTCCTCCTTTGGGCCTGGCTGCTCTGTCTTCCTTCCGGCTTGCCGAAGAAAGTTGAGGGAGGTACAGCGGCACCTGGGCTTATACATAATGGACAGCCAAGGAAGGAAAGTAGTGGTGTGTGACAATGGGACTGGGGTAAGGTTACCGCTTTGGTTTTACACACTATCAATCCGTTCTGCGCTTTAAACGGCGCCTGCATATGGTACGATTACCTGAAACAGGAAATGGAACTGTCAGCCCCACAGCTAGCTAGCCTTATCAGGGGGTGGGTATCTAGCTAGGCTGTTAGCCAGCAACATTTCATTCATCCAGACCCGACACGGAAACGATATATAGAGTGGGGATACATTTCAGGATAAAAAGGCGAATACGCAGCTGTGGCTAGAGTTCTTACATCGACGTGTGTCCACAAACTAAAGTACACTAGAAACGGCTGATTTTCCATCAATTTCTATGAAGCCAAGACAGCGAGTTAACCTGCTAGGTTGTTGCTAGCATTTAACAGCTGTCTGGCTGGTTTATACTGTCTGGCAGCTGCATACATCATTTCACTGATTTGTGCTGCAAACGATTCGTATTTTATAAGGCAGGTGACGATGTACACTTCGTTCATCAAATCAAACACATTAGCGTTATTTCTTGGGGATATACATTGTCGGCTAGGTGTAACGTTAGCTAGGCCGTTAGGTAAAATGTGAGGCTAAATTTATATTTTACTGTACAGCAGCTACTTAGCACGCACTTCCCCGAGAGAAGTGTCACACAACTAGAGGTTAGAAAGATCTTTTGGCCTTGCAAAACCAGCAGGCCTTTTTTACTTGTGCATTTGTTCTTACTCGGGTTAGTTTACACAGAGCTTCTCTGGGTTTTTTGACCTTTTAAAGGCTTGACAAACCCTTAGATAACAACACTTTACTTATCATTTTATTTACTCCATTCAGCACACAATGGCTCCACACACGGGTAACACTGTCTTTCTTTTAGGTTGTTAGGACTTCCTCTCTACACAATGTCAGCTGTCAAAGAGGACGTTGGCCCAGCCTTGTGCAGACTAATAAGACTGTTTTTAGATTTGGCCTTTCTAGCATCATTGCTTGCAAAGCCATAGAAAAAAAAATAGCTCTGTGTCACGTAGAGCTGAGAAGTCAAAGGAAGTGAGAAAAGTCTGTCACAACCACAAATGTCATCACCAAATTTGTATAGCCCTGATACAAGATGTTATATCAGAATCTACTGTAAAATCTGTTGAAATTTACGTTGTGCATCTGCGAGTGTATGCAACCGCATATGATGATGAAATTCAACTCTGAATTATTAAGTTAACTAGTATCAAAGTTGTTCAGAAAAACCCCCATGAAAAGTGAATTGGTTTTGTAAGTTGATAAATCAAGCAGCTTCTGGTTTATATTGCATATCTACAGACACAAACAAGTTGCCTTGCCTCTCACTATCATAATGTTAAACCAAATCCCGTTATATGGACAGGGTACAGGTGGGCAATTTGCACTTATTTTAAAGGATTTACTGGTTCACCACTGCATGATGGGTTATATTTGGACTTCGGAAAAAAGTTTAAGACATTTTTTAAGTTTTGGAGTTTATTTCTATTAAGAGCTCTAGATTAGTGTAAAAACTTCTTTTTCTTAAACAAGTATGTGTTTTGCACATTTATCCATATTGATTCACAAACAATTTATACATGAAGGTTCTGGGATTGCAGCATTGGCAGTTAAATTTTTATCCTAGTCTAAAAGCAAAATGAGCTCAAGAATGACCTTATCTTGCTGCACTGCTGTACTTAAACACATTTCCTCATCAGTTCCTCTTTGCTAAGTTTTCCTTCCCTATCTCTTATTCAGTTTGTCAAGTGCGGCTATGCAGGCTCCAACTTCCCAGAGCATATCTTCCCCGCACTTGTGGGGAGGCCCATCATTCGCTCAACAGCGAAAGTCGGAAACATTGAAATCAAGGTAAGAACTAGGCCACCTGACAATCCTGGAGTTATTCGTTTGCTTGAGGAGTTTTTAAGTTTTGAAGCGCAAACCTTTTCAGGTAACAATCCTCAGTGATATGAGGAAATAGCATCTGTAAAACAAGTCTCCAGTGTAGAGTTGCACAATTGGATGCAAAAAAGTAGAATTTGCAGTATGGTTAAGTGCAACATCCAAATTTCAAGAAGCTGCAATTATTAGATAAAGGATAATAAGGATGCACTGTAGTGCTTCAGAATGCTTGTTTGTTTGGTACAGACTGGAGAAAATCAGCTGTGATTTAATTTTTTTTTCCAAGTGAAAATGAAAATTGTAATGAAAAAAATATTTCCATTAATTAAATGCCTGTCAAAATAATCATTTAAAAAAAAATAATAAATAATGTCACGTAGTCATATACCAGTACATTCTTGCACATATGAAATCTTTGAATTGAAAGTGATTTAGGTAAAAAAAAATCAGTTGATTGGACAGCAGAGGTCTTAAATTTCCCATTATTTTAGCATGACATCTGCTTCTTTCTGCCTTCTTTCTTTGCGGTGTTTATTTTCCTTTATATTTATTCATTCATTTATTTTTAATACCTACCTTCCTCTTCCATGTTTTTTGTCCCATGATGAAGTAGAATGCCCGGAAAATGGTAAGTTCAGGTTGGTGTGTGCCTCCTGTTCTTGCCTGCTCTGGAGAATTTGGATTTCAACCAAAATAAAGCTGTCTTTCCTTTGTTGTGTTTCCTTCATTCGTTTTCCTGCAGCTTATCAAATTTTCACTCATTCAATTTTCCCATTTCTCTCTATACCCCAACTACTTTGGTGAAGTTTGGTGTTGAATTTGAGTGCTGTTGGCCAAAGTGGTAATTTCCCGGATGAACAGCCTTTGCGCAAATTGCTGTGATGAATTATATTCCAAACGTTATCGATGGATTATTTCAGTCTCTGATTTGCTGTGGCATCATCATGGCATCGCCTCTTCCCAGTCCTTCTGCTTTTAAGTAACTCAAATAGTCACACCGGTAGCTCGGTCGAGCCAGAACACTTCTTTCCAAATGATAAATGTTGTCCGTCTATACGAATCAAAGATTTACCCTCCTGTGATATCGCAGACATTTATCTGAGGAATATCCAGGTCAGAGCATTTTTATGAGTGTCTTTTATGAGTGTTTGATTTTTGCAAGTGCTGAAGTTTCTGAACAGCTGAATGTTAGTGACAGTAGAACATCTGTTTTCTTTTAACTTTTTTTTCATTGAGACCACGTGGGGGCAGTGCCTGCGGCTGGTGCTTTGTTCATGCCAAAGTACACAGGATGAACCCATAAAATGGCAGCTTTCCGTTGATTTTTTTTTTTTTTTGATGTCTTCCAATGGAACGTGAGATGCTTGACTGTGTGGCTATAACACCAGGCTCTAACCCAAAAGTTGTTTACATTGCCAGGCTGAATAGCATGCAGATGGTCGAATGGTACTAAAACAAGTGGTTTACTCTAGCTAGAGAGACACACAAGTGTTTCCGGGTGAAGATGCATGGAAAATAATTGCTCGTTGTGCATGCTGGGTGACTTGAGTATTTCAGATAATAGCTGAGGACATGAATGCAATGTTATTTAAAATATGACGCCTCAGAACAAGTGACACATTTCTGATGTTATTTCCCTCGGCCATACTGTGTGCGCATCCCTCCTCTTAGAGACTCTGAGTTGTCCCATTTGCAGTCCAGACTCAGAGGTCCACACTGTGGAGCTGCTGTATAGTTATTTGTGCCCCTTGACGTCTCCCTTCAGGACCTGATGGTAGGGGACGAGGCCAGTGAGCTGCGCTCTATGCTTGAGGTGAATTACCCCATGGAAAATGGAATCGTCAGGAACTGGGATGACATGAAGCATCTGTGGGATTACACTTTCGGCCCAGAAAAGCTCAACATTGACTCGCGCAACTGCAAGATCCTGTTGACGGAGCCACCCATGAACCCCACCAAGAACCGTGAAAAAATCATTGAGGTATCATTTAACATTTATTTCTATGTGTACTCAGCATGATGACACTTTCTGTATGCAAAATTAGCTAATTAATATAAATCAGAAGATCTAATCTGGGTCACATTTGTGTTTCTTTGTTTTCATCAACAATGGCTCGTCTGATGTTTTGTGTCTTCTCTGACAGGTGATGTTTGAGACCTACCAGTTTGCAGGAGTTTATATTGCTATTCAGGCTGTGCTGACACTTTATGCCCAAGGTAAGATTATGCACATGCTTGTGGTTCAGGTTTAATCCAAAAATGCTCAGGTTAAAGGATGAGGTCAGGAGTAGTTAGAGAGAGAAAATAATTGTGGACATTGTCTGGCAGTATGTAGCTAACAAACTTAAGTCAAAATGTTTGTGCAAAGATCTTATTCTGAGACGATTTAGGATACCAGATATGATATTCCTTTCATTACCTGAAATGGTCTACTATATTAGAGAGACCTTGTGTTTGTAGTGCTTCAAGCGGGATCAAGTCAACTCAATTTATTTGCACCATAACTGAGTCTGTGGTAGAACAGTCCTACGTGAGTCCTGTGTACAACTCTTCCAGTTTATTCCCAAATTGTGAGCAGAAGTGGTTAGTTTTTGCATGTTATTTGTTACCTTTCCAGGTTTTGTGTGTTTACTCAGCAAGTAATGGTAACAATCAGTAGCTCAAAGTACACACAGGATTAAACTCAGAATCAAATGCATCCATATTAGGAGAATTGTAGACTATTTATTCTGTTTATATTTTAGGCCTTCTGACTGGTGTGGTGGTGGACTCCGGTGACGGCGTGACACACATCTGTCCGGTCTATGAGGGTTTCAGTCTGCCTCATCTGACACGACGCCTGGACATTGCAGGCAGAGACATCACCCGCTACCTTATAAAGGTACCTACTCAGCACACAACAAAAACCCGGGGCACAAACATATCCCTGTGGCATTGCAGGACTTAATCTACAAATGTGTTATTTTCATGTATTTATAATTGATACTATTTGTTTATCAAAGCCCCCATTTCTAGCAAGCAGTACGGTTCAGGTCTGTTCGATATTGTACAAATTGTTTTGCATTTCCATTGTCAAAAGCGAATCCTCCATTGTTGCCCTTGTTTTTTGTTACCAATTCTTCATTGACTTTATTAGAGAAGGATATGCTGTGATGCATGGTCAGGTTACCACGCCCACCAGGTAAGGGTACAGTAACCAGTGGAAACACACACCTGTAATGAGCTTACCGCTCCCAAGTGTGCCGTACCAAATTGAACTGAACTGTACTGCTTGGTGGAAACATGGCTCAATTCAAACGGGGAAAAAAACACAGAGAGGAAGCTCTTATTTGCATGATTGCCCTCAATAAGATACATGTACATCAAATAATATAATAGTACAATCCATACACAGTATAATATGTATACTTATAATAATATGATTCTAGAAAATAAGACTTACTGTGCATATTGTAAATTCATTTTAATTTAGTTTTAGTGTAACAAAGTTTGGTGTTCAGTCTCTTTAACTTTTTCTTATCTATAATTTTTGGGGATGTGGAAAAAACATGCATTATCATCTTTATAAAATGAAATAACTGGGTCCTAATTTTAAGAAGAACTTTTTCCTCTTCTTTGCGCTTTTTCTTTCTGATTTGACTGCCCTGTTTCTCCCTCTCGTGGTGTAGTTGCTGTTGTTGAGGGGCTATGCCTTCAATCACTCTGCAGACTTCGAAACCGTGCGCATGATGAAGGAAAAGCTGTGCTACGTTGGCTACAACATTGAGCAAGAACAGAAGCTGGCCCTGGAGACCACCGTGCTGGTGGAATCATACACGGTAGATTTACACATTTAAGGGGATTTATCTAAATACAACCAACTATTGCTGATATTGTTAACCTGGCGTTGTTGGTTGTTGCCATTTCCTGAAGTATGTAGACACAGTGCGTAGCCATCGTATAAACAGGTCTGCCCTCACATGGACATTTTCTACATGTGGCAGTTGGCATCAAATAAGGAGAAATTGGAATTGGATACAAAAAGAGAAACGCCATATATTCCAGTAGTTTAATATATAGTAAACTAATGAGGCAAGTTAAAGACCCCAAAAAGAGAAGCTATATTATTTCTGCAGTTTTAATTAACTTTAAAAGAGATTTTCTCAATAGAAACATGGCGGCCCACGAATGTCAAGTCATCCTACTCATTGTTCCAGAGTTTCCTGCTTACATATGTACATATTTAATAAACTAAATTAGAGATATGATGTCAGGAAAACCAGTCAGGACAAAATGAGACTGAATGTAAGGTCAAATAGGGTAAACATTGTTTTTGTTTTAGGATTCAAGATTTTTTTTTTTTTTTTATGGCTGGTTTGTTTGTGTGCCAGCCCTTTGGGCTCTCACTTTTCTATTGTGTGCCTTAACTTGTCAATTTAGTTCGTGTTATGCACATCACATGGACAGTTTCACATTTCTGCTTCAAATAGCATTATGTAAAGAATTTCTCTTAAAGGATTTGTTTTTCCAAAATTGAAGTATTTTGAGGTAATGAAAGCCAATGGGTTGCTAAATGTGTGCACTGAGCTAAGTAGACTACCGCATGGCAGTTGTTGGCCCTGTCGGCAGCTTCAGGACAGGGCAGTGCTGCTGACTGTTTTGTCTGGGTCTCAAACATATGGGGGTGCAGTGTGCCTCCATCAGGCTTGCTTTTCTTTCCAGGGCCCTTTTCCTTGCAGAGAGAACCACAGAATCTAAACGCAGGTCCTGAAATCTGTGTTACTGCACGCCTTAGTGAGCACATGTTGTGTCTCAGAGCTCACTGACCATGAGTGTTTGGGTTAGTGTAGTCGACTGTGTGTGTGTAGGCATGTGAACATGTATGTGTAATTATGGTTTTGTGTGCATTAGTGTGCTAAAACAAGGAGGGTAATGTAACCGTGGTCGAAGGGCCCTGAACTCCATGTTACATCATTTCCTGTGCAGCCACTTTGCGGCGGTGGCCGGGCTCCACTTCCTCCCACTGCTCTCAGCTGAATGAAGCCTTTTTACAGTCACACCCACGTTCACTCTACTCAGCGTAGAGCCTGCACCATCTGTGCTTAACTTTAACCAAGTTTACAGAATCACCACTCTTTTCAAACTGCAGTAAACACAAAGATTTATTGATGAGTTATGACTTCCCTTCAGTCATCACAACCACCAAACAGAATTCTTGATTCTTACATTCAAGCTATGACTCCAATGTTGAGTCATACATTAAATCCTACGTCTCTTTCCTTTTTCCATGTCTTTTAATCGCATCCCTCCTACACATGTCCAGCTGCCAGATGGTCGTGTGATCAAGGTGGGAGGAGAGCGCTTTGAGGCTCCGGAGGCTCTGTTCCAGCCCCACCTCATCAACGTTGAGGGTGTTGGAGTTGCTGAGCTCCTCTTCAACACCATCCAGGCAGCTGATATAGACACCAGGTGACTCCCAGCAGAAGAGTACAGATTTCTCCATTGTCTGAAAAAAAGATACATTTTTTTCTTGTATGAAAAAAAAGAAATACCAATAAATTTTTACTCTGGGAATACATTATTATTTATTCATTGCCGTTGGAAGTGATCTATTTTTGTAGGAGTTTGGGGGGGTTCCCATTAGACTCAGTTGGGAAGTAAACCAAAAGAAACATCTTTTCTAATTTTAAGTTGCTTCTCTTCCTGGCTGCATGTTGGCTCTCTTCCTGTTCTCACCTTCTTTCTGCCTTCCCCCTATCGTCAGGACTGAGTTCTACAAACACATTGTGCTATCCGGAGGATCCACAATGTACCCAGGCCTTCCTTCTCGGCTGGAGCGCGAACTCAAGCAGCTGTACCTGGAACGTGTGCTCAAGGGAGATGTGGACAAGCTTTCGGTCAGATAATGAGCCTTACTGCTTCCTTTTATAATTATACTTTTGACTATGTGAAGAATATAACAGAACGACTCTGAGCTAGAACTATTCAGATGTGTATGACTTCGACTTTGAAAACAAATCATAGATGATTCAATTTTGTTTAGCTCAGTTAGGATCAGTTAGTCTAAAAATAAAATGTAGGGACCCATTCACATGAGTCAAAGTCTGGCTGTTATGCTTTAGGTGTGAGTTGGACACAACAAAATACTGTAAATTGTGTGCAAATTATGTGTTACTGCTTGATTTGTTTCTTATCATGTCTGTCTGGAAGTCATCTACAAAGTTCAGGAACTAAGTTTGACATTACATGACATCTCAGGGCAGTGGAGTGTATGCAGACCACCACCAGGTGGTGCCAGAGGTTAATATACGTTCATCTAGCTAAAGCAGAAAACTAATAACTGCATGTTGTGGGGTTCACCTTCCAATGATAGTTGATATTATTAATTAATTTTATAAATAATGGTCTATGGCTGTGTTATAAGTTTTAGAGCAAGTTATTGAATGCTTTAATTTTCTGCCCACAACTGCAGTTGGTTTCTTAGGCTGTTCATCCCCTGTTGAAATTTACGACTTTTTATATGAACATTTGGTGGAACGTGTTTCACATATACCTTTTATAAAGTAACTCAGACATGTGCAATCTCCCACAAGAGGATATTTTCATACCAAACACTTTGTAGGCTCAAGAGATGGCTTTTAAAAAGTTTGCAGTTTCTTCCTTTTTAGAAAGCATCATTTGTGGTCAGCAAGAGTTCTTATTGCTTGCAATGGATTCCTCTATTGACATGGGAAAAAGTGGTATAATGTCAAACTTTCTGAACAGTCCCTGTTGCAAATTCCATTGATCTGCTCTTTTATTCACACATTCTGTTCCCTCAAAATCCACATAAACCCACATAGAGTACATAACCTCAATTTGTAGTGTGCAACTTAAGCTGTTCGTTGCATGCAAACGTTTATAGCTGGCCACATGAGTACCATGTACCCCTGTTTGGTTAAAGTATGAGTGTTTGGAACATACTAAATGTAGAAACAGAGGGCACAGAAGTGGATTATGCAGCCAGAGTGGTTTGAAGATTTTGTATTTACGTTTCAACATTATTGATTAAGAATTTGTTGCTTTTGGAGCAAGTTGTATCTTTCCACATTTTGAGTAAAGAGTGTGTCACTTGTAGTATCAACCCCCCAGATAACTCTGCATTTGCTTAACTTTGCTTAACTTTTAAAATTCCCTGTGACACAGGGATTGAAAAAGTCTTAGGTTTAGGCCTCTCTTTGCAGTTCGGGTAGCAACTGTGCAAAATTAAGTTCAAACTGTTTAACAACAATTACTTTGTCATATCCTATACAAGCCGCCTTATATTCTGTCTGATTTCTTGTCTTGTAGAAATTCAAGATCAGGATTGAGGATCCTCCCAGGCGGAAGCACATGGTGTTCCTCGGTGGAGCGGTACTGGCTGACATAATGAAGGACAAGGACAACTTCTGGCTGACCCGGGAGGAGTACCAGGAGAAAGGAGTGCGCGTATTGGAAAAACTCGGAGTCACCGTCAGATAAAGCACTGGACGGACAGATCATACACATGTTTATACAAATACACACACCTACACACACAGAGAAGCAGACACACACATGCACATACAAAGAGCATTCACACATTTCCCCCTCACTCCCATCTCATAGTATATATCTATTTATCCATTTTTCTTTTTGGCTCTTCATATTCCAACAGTGGAGGGGATTGAGCTGTCATTTTCCCACTCTCCTCTGCCTCCACCTTTCTCTCTCCTCTCTGCTTCTCTCCTGGTTTGGAATTGGTTCACTTTTTTTTTTTTTCCCTCACAAGCCCTGAGAACCAGTTCCATCTTTGCAGGTTTACAGTGAAAACTCCTTTTAGTCAAACCTTTATTTGAAGGGTTAATGTTGCTTTTGGTACAGTTTGAAATCGAGAATTTCAGAGTACTTGTGGAGAAGATTAAAATCGGCGAATGATTACTGTGCCTAAATAAATTTGGTGGGTAAACAGCATGGTAACTGTTTAAGAAATGTTAGCATCCCCTCTTCCAACAAACCTGTATGGAGGTAAGAAGTCATAAACATATTTAACATTAGAATCAGGATCCACAAAAAACAGCCATGGCTGGTTTTCTGCATCTGTTTCAGGTGATTGGGATTGAGAACTGATCACATTTTATGTTAGCTTTTTATAGATGATATCATGATTTTTCTTTCCTGGAAGGGGATTATATTTTGCTATTAATTTCTTCTTTTGTTGGCTGTATTAGCTCAATTCTATCTTTTTTTTTTTTTTTCTGTTGACTTTGTCTGCTTTTGCTGTGCACTGCTACCATTGTATACGGAGTGTATTGTGGTAATAGAAGTTCCTCCATGTTTTTTTTTTTTTTTTAATTTTTTTAAATGAACTGTTGATTGGTTTAAAGTATAAAGGGACAAAAACACAGTGCAGCACCTAAACTCAACATCAAGTTTGTGACAATGGTACTTTAAGGGTTTGTTTTGTGGTGAGACAATTATGGGGCTTGTGTGTGTGTGTGTATGTGTTATGTTATTTGCTTCTCATCAGACAGCCCTGCTACTGCCTCTTCTCTGGGTGTAAAGCTCAAGCTGAAGGAATAAGTGTGAGCAGTGTTGTAACAATATGACAGACTGCAACAACGCCCTCGCACATCACCTGTTCTATTCCTTCAGATAAGAAAGCACGAGGCAGTCACAGGTTGATGATGAGATGGATTTGAATCTGGGTGCAGACCACCAAAAAATGGGGGAAAATACAATGATAATTTATGGATGTTAAAATGCTGTTGATACCATAATTCTCCAGTGTTTCACTCCCCGGTCGACTTAATGATTACTGGATGCACTTCTATTTCGAATATAATAAATGTGTATATTTTTTTCCCCTCTTTCATGAACGTCTCCAGTGCCAAGTGCAGTTAATATTAACTGGATTGCATGTTTTAATGTTTTTCTTTTTGTCACAGCTTTTGTTTTTATTTTCTAGTGATCAAAGCATAACTGCCTCACGCTGATTTAAGTAAAGAAAAGTGATTTATAAGGATGAATGTGTGACAGGGCTTTTTTTGTCACTGAATGTTTTATAAAAATGTTTGAATATGTGTTTAAATATGCTTCATGGCACCCACATTTTACAAAGAAGTTCAGTCAGGCTGCAGCTATAAATGCTATCTGATATATTGTTAAGACAGCAGGTTTTAGTGATATAAAGCAATGAGAAGCAGTAAATTCTCAAATTTGAGGAAAGGGAACCACTGAACATTTGACATTTTTGCTGCACAAAATGTCTTAAAACGTTATTTTGTTACAGGTTTTCAAAGTTACGCAAAATCATTAAAAGGATATGCATATATATTTTTCTGTGTCAGAAGCAGGTGCATTGGAAAGTTATTACTTCAGCTTTGAGAAGGGAATATTGCATATGCTGCTCTTCATCAGCATTGACATTTAGTAATAAAATTGACAAGGTCTACAAAGACCAAAATTTCAGGTTTATCCCACAATCACGTGTCTACATTTAAATTACATTTTAGTTTGAATAATTATTTCCATTTCTTCAAAAGGATTACAAAATTCCTACCAGCTATACATTAGGTTAAGTGGAATTTATAAGGTACAATCACAAACAGATGTTATTTCATCATTCTTGATGTTGGAAATAGTTTCACTTAAACTTAAGGGCCACATAGCTCTCAGCTTTTAAAAAATGGTTGAAATTTAGATTTGGCTTTGAACGGTCAAAAGAGCATTTCATTAACTGTTTTGGAATTACAGCCGTTTTACACAAAGTCCCCCATTTTTGGGGTCATTCAGAGGCTCACTCTGATTGGAATGCAAGTGATCTGTAGTATACATTTAAGATCATGCCAAGAGTTTGGGCCATGTAAAGAAAATGCTAACTTTCCAAATTGTGAGTGTGCTTGGTGGGTTTAAGCATGAGCCACTCCTTTACCGTTTAGGAATTACAGCCATTTTATGTCGAGTACCTCCATTGTCAGGGGCTCAAACATATTTGGACAAACTAGCATAATTGTAAATATAACCATATTTTTTGATATTTGGATGAATATCCTTTACAATCTACCTGAAGTCTGGAACCTACCTGGAACACATAATTCTATATACAGCACATATGTCACCGTGATGCGAAACCGACAGTAAAACTCCGGAAAGTTCTGTTTCTACACAGGAAGTCATCATGAATTAGTATGGATTCTGGATTAATTAGAGCATCTTTTAGACAATTAAAGGAAACTTGCAGGTTCATAAAGGGTTGTTGTACAGAAACAGTGATGCAATACAGAACAGCATCATCTGCAAAAAAGAAACAGTCGTTCAGTGAAGATACAATGTCATTCATATATGGTAAAGAGGAAGGGACCGAAGATCAAACCTTGTGGAACTTGTTTTGTTATCAGCATGGATTCTCCTCAACTTCACACACTGAAACCTCCAAGAAAAATAGTGGTGTGATCTTAATACAGAGTGATTTTAGGGCAATGCCTTATAACTATCAGCTGCAACTATTTCTATAGTAACAGACATATTTGCTAGTATTTGGAAGGTGGCCCACACAAGCCTTTTATATAAAGGAGGGAACAGAGAAAACCTAGATAAGTACAGACAAATCTCCAGATTATCCTGTCTTGCGAAGAAAGGTGCCCATATACATATGCAATTTTTTTTCTTAATTTTAGATAAAAATGTTTAAAGTTAATATTATTTCAACATTTTTTTGTCAACTAAAAAAAAAAGGTAAAGCTTCTCCTTTTCTTGTACCTGTCAGTTATTTTCCCTATTAATTATTTAGACCATGAAGCAACAAAAAGCAATGATATACATGAGATCATGATGTAATTTTGTTGACCTCAGTATGGCAGTTTCTTTGTTCAATCAACAGTTCAAGATAAGTCAAGACCAAAAAGCAGAACATTCTATTTGAGAACCAAGAAATATTAAAATAATGAATTAATTTGAAAGAACTGATGATCAAAATAGCTGGAATTGAGAGCTGATGGTGAGATCACATGGGTTGAGGACAGAGGTAGGAAGCGGACTGAGCCTCTCAGGACAGACCAGAAGTAGGAAGATGAAATGGAACAGTGGCCGAGGACTGGCGCCACCAGAGGAAGAGGCTCTTTCCGAGCCTAAAATAAAGATCTCAGCCCAACAATTCCGGCATTGTTCCATTTTAATCCCTTGACTCTTGACACTTCCCTCTTAATCCTGAACTTTTGTCACTGAAGCACCATTTGAAGTTTCCCCCATCAGAACGCAAACAAAGGTCATCACCACCAGTGGAAGTAACTTAGGACATTTGGTATAATATCATTTTTTTGGTGCAGTTGCACCTGTCACCATGCTTGAGACGCTCAACATTATCATTATTACCAAAAATACTGTACATGTTACTCTACTTACTTTCATTTAGTAGTTAATTTTGAAAATCTGAACATTGAGTTTTAAGCTAAATTGCCTAGATTGTCATCTGATTGTATCACACTATCTGTGTGATATGAAGCTCCAGAGCTTTTATTAAATGAAACTCAGTGAGATTTTTCTTAATATGATCTGATAATCATATGATAATAATATAATCTTCCAGCTAATATTAATGTAAGCCTTGTTTCAGACAAAAACAATTTTGAACTTTCCGGTTTTAATTTTTGGGATCATTTTAATGACACAGGTATGTGACAATCTTCTGCATCACTGCTTTAAATTTACGTGCTTGTTTTGACTGTGAAAACATTTGCTAGTAATTCACTTTTTGCAGTACTTTTCATTACAGTATTACTACATTAACTTCACTGGATTACAAATTGCTTGGCACAAACCCTTATCTTCTGTAACATTATCCACAAGCTGAGGGTAGTCCTGTTCTGTAACCTTTCACGGTTTATCTCAGGTGGACTGTTTGAACTGAGGAAGGCAATGCTTAAACCATTATCTTGCTCCTGTAAACTGGACTCATGCAAGGTCTCAGCACAGTATGGGTTTCTCAGGCAATTTCAAGAGACAACAGATTGAAATGTTGGAAAAGTAATGCTATAATGAGCACAAAACAAAATCTCTATCGTTGTGAGGAAACCGTCAAAATTATGCTGGACAGAGAAATATAACAGTGGTGTGGGATAAGCCATCCATTCCTGTAAATTTAACTGGGAAATGGGCACTGGTGCTTTGTGCACCCAGAGAGGGGCCACGCTGACCCCATTACACAAGCAGATATCTTAAATATTTGCACATGTGGACTGTGATGCTGTTTGCAGCCGCTGAGCTGCTTAGCAGGCCCCCATAAGCCCTCAGGGACCTTCTTTTTCTTTTCTTTTCTCCCTCCTCCTCCTCCTCTCTCGTGCTCCATCATTATCGCCCACATGCTTTTCCAGAGACATCCTGAGCAAAACAGCTCGACGTCCTCGATGGTTATCACATGTTCCCGCCGAGGCAGCAGCGAAAAGACATCTTGAGGAGAGTAAAACAGTATACTAGGCTGAGGTTATTTTCTTTGCTTTCATTAAAGACTTTTTATTAAAACGTAGGCAACTCATGAAGTCTTGGGTGACATCCTTTCTGCAAAGAAATCTTACTTTACAGATTCTGTATTTGTTTTAAAAACCTGTTTTGGAACTTCATATTCAGCCTCAAACTCTTAAATGCTTATGAGTGGGTCCTTGTTCCAAATTTAATTTCAATTATTATTCAATTAACCTCTTTCTGAATGAACTCATACTACATATTTTCTTTGATATGCCTTGTTGGTCCCTATATTTATATTTAGTCCATGGCCATATGAAAATGCAGAATTGGGGTTTTCCCAAAATTTCTGTTTATGATGCACTTGCAAAAATGAAGGGCATACCTTCTAGCTGTATAGTTTGTTTTTTGTGCTAATTTGCGAACGATTGCATGCTAACCCATTGAAATAAGATGCTGTAACAGACTGAACAGCATGTTAGCATCATTTTGAAGTTATTAGCATGCTGAGAGCACAAGCAGCCTAACAGAAGGCTAGCGTGAGTGTACACTCTTAATCCACTCTTAATAATTAGCTTTTCTACATTTCTCTTGCAATGTCTGGTTTAGTCTCTAGTTGTAAGTATTGAAACAGCAATTTTAAACATTCTGCACATCCTTTACTGAGCTGAAATTTGATTTACTATCACTACTGAAATGGACAGAGGCAAATGACAATGCATGTTGCTTTCATTTGCTACAAGAGAAAATACTTTACAGTACATATTCATGAAGAAGTACCAATGATCCGAGAGTAGTTTCACTATTTTTGCTCATTTTATTGGAGGCGAAGGTAAGACACACATTTCACTTTAGTTTTCTCACAGACCTGGCCACCCTTCTGTATCTACAAAGTACTTTCTGTTCCTTCTCGAAAGCAAGAGCTACATCCGTCGTACGTTAGAAAGTTATTTAAAAAAAATAGAAATAAAAATGTACAACATACACTTGATATATAGAATTTTTGCTTTTTTTTTTTTTTTTTTTTTACAGAGGTAAAAATACTAAGCATAAAAAAATGGGTCTAATTCATTACAGGGAGTCTTTTCTTTAATTTTTTAATTAAATACACATGGAGATAAAGACGATGCATTCAGGCACTTGTAAATGGCTCTGATGGGAAAACACACAACACCAGAACAGACAGAAAAAAATAAATCGAATAGTGTCTCTCTCTCTCTCTCATACACACACACACACTTGCACTTACACACACGGACGTGCATCCTGGTACGGAGGACAGGATGTATGAAACAGACACAACCAGGGAAGGAAAAAAGGACATCCTCAGGCATTTTGCTTTTCAACTACAGTAAGTGACATTTCCTTGGCAAAACAATTAAGGATGGATGTTTGTTTCCAGGATTCCGGCTGTTTTTCACACTACATTTCTTTTCCAAAGAAGCAGGTTTTAAGAAGTGTAAAGTACCCGATTTATTGTTAGTTTTGCATTGTGCTGTCAGTGTTGAGGTTGTGATAGGCTGGCTGAAATGCCACTCAAACATCAGGGGACACAGGACAGTGTTTTTGATTTTCCTCCCACGCCTGACTATGTACACCGACATATACGACCCTGTAGGACCAGACTTTTATTTTTTGTTGAAATTTAAGCGGTTTTCAAACATTGACCGGACACTAAATTTTGCTTGTAGAGGGGGAAAAAGGAATAGGTTTGGGAAATATTCTAGTTTTCTTGCTGGAAAACACCTGGCCTGGTTTAAAAATTAGAAATTGGAGGCTTTAGGAAGAACTACACTCAATCAAGAACTATTCCCATATCACCCATTAAACCTCAATTTATGTTTACACTTTTAATGGACTGAACAAAATACATACAAAATATTAGTCAGCATTAGAAGGGCTGGTTTGGACCAGGTTAGATTTCCCCATCTCTCATGTTCACTCTAAGCTACACTATAGGCTCCTTATACTCTAGGTTAACTTCATATTTCACAAAAAGACATTACAGCATTATCAATCGTCTCACTTAAGCAAGAAAGCAAATTATTTCCCCAAATTATTCCTTTTAAAACCCAAACATGACATGTTCTTTTAACACTGTTCCATAGTAATGATATCATTATTAATGCCTATATTTTATTTTTTATATAGTTTTATATTAAAACTTTCAATGATTTCCAAGACAGTTTTTTAAGTAATTTCGATCATTAAGCCACTAAAATCACCAATTATGATTTTGTTATTCCGCGTACGTGACTGGTTAACGCCATTTGTGGATTGATGGGGTTGGTGGGGGGGTAAGGGAAATGATTGTACATTGCAAGCAAACTGGAGACCTTTGCTTTATAAACTTCACGAGGACCTTTCACTTTCAGTTATAAAAATAGCTTAAACTATATGGTGAGGCTGATTGCTCGGAGCCGCAACCATGCTCGCGCTTTTCATTACAGCAGACATCTTCAGAAGAATGGGCATGACGTTCAAAGCGACAAACCACATCTTAAGGCATAATGGGCACCTGGTTCGACGGTATAGCTGATTTTTCAGTTTTTCAGTCGATGACGTGTCACAGACACAGGTTCTGCAGAAAATGAGGAGCCTTCAAAAAAACCCAAACAAACAAACAAACAAACAAACAAACAAAAAAATCACCTTTTCACGTGAAGTGAAAATGTGCCAAAAAATTTGACTGGAAGTCTAAGACTGGGTGGGTTCCTGGTTTAGGCAAAAGTTCAGGCACTGTTTGAAATAACGCAAAGGGAAAGGGAGACGAATGCTCGAGGGTATGGTAGCATGACTTGAAGCACTGTCTCATTGAGAGTCAATCACAGCCCAGCACCTTTTGGCTGGTAGACTAATTCAAAGAGAAAATAAATAGGATAAAAACACAAATCTTTGGGATATCATTAGAAAAAGATTAAGATGTGTACCACGTTTGTTTCAGTCAACAGAAAAGATGTCGATGCAAAAAAGCTATGCAAACTATATACACAAGCTTTACTACAAGCTGAAGTACAGACGACAAAAAGGCCTTGGTGCACATTGTAAGCATGCACATTTATCATCATACATTCATACATACAAACACACACACACACACACACACACACAAACAAGCACTCGTGCACGCAAAGAGGTGTAGTGTCTGATTTCTCTTGTAGCTGGAGTTGAGCTGGCCTGATATTGGAATAGAATATAAACAAAATGGCCACGCGTACATTAAAAAAGAAAAAAATTAGAACAAAGAAAAAATTCAAGTTCTTTGACGCAGAGTCAGTGTACAACGTATAAAGTACCTGCATATGTGATACATGACATATAGGTCAGCTATTTAAAAAAAAAAAAAAGGCCCCCTGAAAAGAGTGCTCTCTCAACTAGAAACAGAGCATGAAATGGCCACGTGGAGAGCAGAGAGAACTGTCTGCCATAAGGGGGAGCTTATCTTCCCAGGCTGTTGCACCAAAACGTTTTTTTTTTTAATCTTTTTATTTTTGGTTTATTTCAGTGTCTGGAATTTGTAGAGAAACCCAGAGAAAAACCAAGGCAAGAGAATGAGCAGCCATGACCACTTGTCCCCTCTGTGTATTTCCCCCCCATCCTTCCCTTTCCCTGTGCTAGCGTTGGGTTTATGTTTGGTTGTTTCCTCTGAGAGATTTCAAAGCGCAGTTTCTCAGCGCAGGGCCTTGTGTCGACCCCCGCAGCAGCCACACCTAATCCCTGCCCGGTGGCAAGCGTGGAGAGGTGGGTAGAGGCAGAGGCAGGGCGCCACAAGAGACAAACCAAGCAGAGCAAACCAGCGCGAGCCGAGCCGGCCTCCCCCGCTGCCCTCGCCTCCATCACAGGAGCAGGGATCTGAGTAGTCCCCCTCTGGGTCTGACATGCAGTGGTACAGCATGGTGTCTGCCAGCCACATGCAGCTCACCCGCCGAATGCACACCCGCACAGGATCTGGAGCATCCTGGCACCGGCCTCTCCGGTTGTCAGAGATGTAAAAAGCCTCGCCGCAGTGCTCGCACTGAGCTCGGTCCATTCCATCCTCCTTCCGACCCTTCCCCCCATTGGTGGATGGGGAGGAACTGGGGAGGAAGGAGCGAGGCTGCGAGGAGACCACAGAGAAGCCCTGGCGGTATGAGCCGCCGTGGCCCTTATTTACCAAGGGTCCAAGGGCAGGGTCAGAGTCAGAGGGTGACAGGGCCGGTGCAAGTGGGTAGGTGTAGTCGTGCTTCTGTCGCTCCGCCTTGTCAAGGTGGACATAGGATTCAGAGTCGTCCATTTGAATGAACTTGTCACGCACAATTGCGTGGCGGTAGTCCTCATAACCTGTGAGCCAGGGACGATCAGACTGGCGCCCATGGTGCCGCTCGGTGGTGCGCTCCCAACTGCGCTCCCGGGGGTTGATGCGGACGATTTCCTCCACCTCCAGGAAGGTGACATGACGGGGAAGCTGAGACAATGGCTGTAGAGAAAGACAGAATGAACAATAAGTGCTGCTGGCGGTGGTCAAATCAAGAAACCTCCTATCGCTTGCTCAAATGCAGCAAATAATAAATTTTACCTTGGAAACTTTTGTAAAAATGGCTTAATCTGAACTTTGTCCATTTGTATCATCAAAATATGCCATGTTGTAAAAATTCACTGAAGGGCGTAATATGAGTGAAGATTAATAGGTTAGCGAGGCATGTTGAGATAACGCTAAGCTTTTTAATGTCATAAACCTTTTAACCTGATTAGATACCACCAGTAATTCACACTGAACATGTTACCTGGGGAAAATCTTGCTTACAGTTTCAGATAAAAATTGGCTATAAACAGTGCTGCCCTTTCAATTATTTTACTCTATGAGATATATCTTCAGATAAGGGAATGCCCTTTATCCAAACATCAAGTGCTATATTAAATAGTGTAGCAGAAGAAAGATGTCTAACTGAAGCAGCACAAATAATTATTTTTTTCCCCCCATTTCATTCAGGTAATATTAAGACTTAGAATGTTGCACAACATAACATAGCATCCATACACTAAAATGAAAAAGGCATAGCACTATTGAAAACTTTGGATGACTTTATGCTCTTTAAATATGCTGTATGACGTTTACATTACAAGATGTAATATGCTGCTGCTATGTAATGTAAGAAATAAAACTCTTGGGATACGAGTGCATTTGGTGGTGAAATAAATACATTACTCTTATCTTATTCACAGCAAGTGATAATTTTAGCTGTAAGTGTTTGTTTTTATTTCTCCACAGCTCTACATTTAACAACCTGCTTGTAACTGAAGTAGATGGCTCATGATCTGTTCATTTTGTGATAAAGCAGAGTCATTTTTTACCGATTTACATGGGAACATGCACAGAGCCTGAGGCAGAAAGCGTGGGTTAAAAAAGAAATATCACAACCATGCTCATGATTCTCTTTGTCACTGTCAAACCAGCCCACACAAAAACAGCCTGGCCATGTTGAACCCACTCTTATGTCATCACTGTGTCATGAAACTAGATGTTAATTTTCTCACCTGGTCCAAGAAGTAGTGGTCTGAAAACCTGTAGGGGTCGTGGAGGTCGTGGCGATGTCCCAGCATGCACTTGGGTCTCTGTGGTAGGGGCGAGGACTCGAGTGGCTGCAAAGAGCTCTCTAGTTTCTGGGAGGAGTTGGATGAACTGTCTGTGGTGTTCTGAGGGGACAAACAAACACAGGATGAGGGTTAAAAATTGTGTTCTGATTGGACATGCCGAACAAATATTGTGAGAAGACGCCATGATTGGACAAACAAAAACAGGAAGCCTCAATGCAGCTCTGATTTGGAAAACAGGAAGGGTGAGCTCGTTTTTTGTTTTTTTTTTGAGTCACAATGGATCACTTTATTAGTCTTAACTTTTATTAAAAACATCTGCCATTAAAGGTCAGCAGTTGTTGTTTGCTGCTTTTGGATGTGCAGTAAGACAACTGCATCACCAAAGAAATCAAGACAGGAAAAGCAGGAAGTCTTCACATTAGAAAAGGCAAAACAAAAGAATTTAAATGATACATTTTCAAAAATATTGTTTAACTTTGGCTTTGGGTGTTTATTCCACTAATTGTTTCAGCATGTCATATGACAGTTTAAGCCAAATTTTTTGAGATTAAGATGGTGGCTTTCCTGAATCGTGAAGTGTCATGTTCACAGTTTCACCTTTGATGTTTCTCCTCACTTTCTAAAGAGTCTACGGTACCTTTCCTTCTCTCCTTTTCACCACTCTGTATATATCTGTGTGTGGGATGGAACAGTATCCTGTCCCCTTTCAGCCAAATGGTTTCAGGGCTCCATTCCAACTCAACACTTGGCCAGACAGTAAACAGCCTTGAAACGCTCAGACACAGAGACATCAGACTGGCTCACTGGGGGGGCCAGCAGCCTCGATGGGGCATTGTAGTGTATTGGCTCACAGGCAAGTTGAGAGGGCACCTATCTCATCATGCGTGTGTCTATGGATGGAGATATTCCTATGTTTGACTGACTGACTTAGTATTTACAGGCCTTCTCTAATATCACCTCCATATCAATTTGACACTCAATTTTGACTCTTCTACTTAAGCCCATTCGATCTGTCATGAGTAACATAAGCCATTCATCTTTTTTTTTTTTTTTTTTTTTGCAATAGTCTGTCATTTCACTTAAATCAATGTGACCCTCCACAATAACTTTCACCCTCCAGTCCTCATCATAGTTAAGTACCCATGGTACCTTCCGCAGATCTCAACATCACACATGTCCACATTTTTATCACAAGTGTCAAGATCTTCTTATTCTTGAATTTATTTTTACAGCCCTGATTCCAGATTACACTCATTTAAAGCAAACAGTGTTTCCAGATGCAATTATTACTTCATGATTTTTAGCCAAGGGCATAGTGGCAAATGTCAGCTCATCCTTGTTTGTGAATATTTGTCCCTTTCACATCTAATTATGACCATTTGGACACGGTTCATCCGTCCACAGCGGCTCAGAATATTAGATCGGGATCACCGAGCACTGTTTTCCATGGGGGATAAGAGACTGTGTGACTTGGATCCTAGTCTGGATGGCCCACTTCTGTATTACCAGACTACAAATCAATAGGTTACACATAACTATATACGTAACATACTGTTTGACTTATGGAATTCATATATTTTAACATGTATCAACTTCTGGATCAATAGATTACACAGGCAATAGTTGTTATTGCCACATCGTTGGGTTCAGTACATGTCGGCCTGTCCTACGAAGGAGGGATCCCTCTTCTGTTGTTCTTCCTGAGGCTTCTTATTTTCCCCTGTTCAGGGGTTTTTTTTTGTTTTTTTTTAAGTTTCTCCCCACTCGGTTTGGGTGTTAAGGTTGGTGTCAGATCTGTACTGTTTGTAAAAGCCAGCTGAGAGAAATTGTAATTTGTCATTTTGGGTTATGCAAATGAAATTTGATTGATTGATTTCACCTGTTACTGATCAACCTGTTTACTTATTTAATGCTGACCATGTGGTTTTAGAGCATTTCCCAACTTTAAAATCTGTTGCCGGTGTCAAATTCAGAATACAAATACAAAGCACACAAATGAATGAAGTTGAATTAATTTGAATGATTTTGCTTTCTGACTTTCAAATGGTTAGTCACCTGTAGTCAAGAGAAACATAGAAAGATGTATCGAACACCCTTGACTCTCATGAGAAGTTGGGCAATGATTTAATTTTATTTGTTCATTTTAGCCTTCTCTTCTTTCTCAGAAGAGGGTTGCTGGTTCAAACTCCTGTTCTCATGTACACCTATTGAAGTGTCATTGGGCAAGACACTGAACGCCAGACTGCTTGCAATGTACAGTATGCATATGATGAAACTAGACTCCATAGCCATATATTGGGCTCTGCAGGCTACACTGAGGTTCAGAGCTTGGAGCTAAATGCTAAAACTAGCTCAGCAACAGAGCTTTAAAGAAAACTAATTTACTGAATAGCATCAAAATGTGGGAATGTCATTAGTTTTGCAAGTATTTGTTGGTATTGAACATATTGACACATTAACCCGAAGAAAAAAGAAAAGTTATGGGATCAGTAAAGTGATTCCTGATGCTTGCAGTGAATGTAGTCATTGCATTTCACAGCAATTCATCAAACATTTTCAGCCATTTCACTTAAATCCATAAATGTGACCAACTGACACACCAACAGGCTTCCTCAAAAAAAGCTATGTCACTTTTGCCATTTGCCCCATTTATCACGGGGGTCTGTAGGAAGTGTTGAATTTTAGGATTTTCAGATCATTTGCTACTCAGAGTATGTCGGATTTACTATCTTTTTTGTATAATGAGTCATTTTCACGTATCACTACAAAAACTTGTCTCGAATCATATGAAATTGAATAAATTTTCACCTTGTGTGTGAAAACCTGGCCAACGCTGTGAATTATCTGTGAGAGTTATATGACCCAGATTTGGCATGTGTGTGTGTCTGTCTGCTGAAGCTTTCCCTATTATATCCTGTTCCCCACATGGATACTGCCATGCTGAGAATTTCCCCTAGCTTTCTTACAAAGCCCTAAGAGCAGCTGGCCAAAAATAACATGACATGCTGCCTCCGCTCTGGTCTCCACACCCCTGGAGAAGACATTACTGGGGGGAGGAGCTGATACTGTTTAAACCCATTCCCACTCTGGCCTCCATGGCTGCAACTAATTCAAAACACAGACCAGAATTTCTGCTGCAAGCTCAAACTGCAGAGTACGACAGGAGCCGTGCTGAGTTGAGGGGGAGAGTTTGTATTTTTGGACATCTTTCATCTACATATTTTGGCTCAGGGCTGGACAGAGGGCATTTCAAGTTATTTCCTGACACAAAACATGTCCCGACTTAAAGCTCCGGAGGATTCATCCTTCAAAAGCCTGTCTCGTTTCCGTGGGATGAGCACAGAATTGCTTCAATAGCTTTAAATACCCCTGCAGTGAATGAGACAAAATAGAGATGGAGACTGGAGATGTGCCGAGCAGAGGGACAGAGGAAGGGTTGGGTTAAGTTTAGGCTTGGCCAACGAGGAATAATTTAGAGAAGGAGAGCTAGCTATCCTAGCTCTCCTTGCTCCCGACCCCCCGCCTCTCCACCATCCTACCCTCATCCCCCACAAAGGCTGTAAATCTGCTGCAGCATTTTCCCCTGTCCACGTCTGCCTGCCTTGCAAATACAGCTAAGTTTAGAAATGGTTATTAGCTTAGGATAGGCAAGCAGTACTAAACCCATTACATATTCAAGAGTCATTAACATGTGGTTGATACTGCTAAAATTTGATGGCAGGCAGACCCATTTAGAATTAAACAAATATTCCTTGTATTTGCTTGCATTTTTTAAAATCTCAATACGTCTTGTCATTCCAAGATGTCTGTACAGAATAGTGCTTGCACATAACACAGGTAACACTTTCTAAAATGCTTCTCATTTATTTTATACAATATCTATAGTTTTTAAGTCAAAAACACATATGTTCTACTGTAGTTATCTACACCATGTTATCAGACATGTGCAATTAGATTTTTAATAATTAACTCCACTACAGGGATTGCTCCGCCCTCTGACAGCGCTGTGGCCTCCCCTCTCCCCCTCCTCAAGTGTTTAAACCTTGTTTCCTCCAAGCAGTACGGATCACTTCAGTTCGGTATGGCACACTTGGGAATGATGAGCTCATTACACGAGTACTTTCTCGCTGGCCATTACCTGGTGGTACTGGAAACAACGCAGTTTAAGGGCACCATCCTCAACTATTGTCAAAGGAAATGGGGGGAAAAAATGAAGACTGTACCAAACTGAACTCAATCGGTTGGTGGAAATGGGACTAATGTGTCTCAGTGGTAGCTGTGCACTCCCGGCAGAGAACCTATTAGTCTTGGCCTTTACAAACAGCTCAAGTCAAAGAAGAACCACGAGGCACTTCCTCTCGTAAATCAATGGCCCTGCACAAAGCTGGGAAACAGCTGCTAGGTTCTAGTTTGGTGATTCTTTTTTCAACCGTGAGGGAGGAGAGGGTGGGTGGGGAGGTCACCAGGAGAGAGCGAGGTGGTTGGATACAGGAAGTGACCTTGTGACCCTGCCTGCTGCTCCAGGTGTCAGGTTACAGAGTAGTGTTGGGGGGGCCCTGACACACATGCTTCAAGTGCTGTAACAGGTATATTTTGGGTTCCGATTCCTGAGTTCAGTCAGATTTTGTTAGATACAAGAAGCAAACATTTCCATACAAATTACATTTGTCTTACTTTTACATAAAAAAATTAAAGGGGTAAAAATTACAGATTGAAGGTGTTCAACAAGCAGTGTCCAAGTAAAAAATGTGCCACAATCTGAAAATTTCTATCAACTAGAGCTTGTCTTGACTTGGTTTGTCAGTCCAGCAGAGCAGTGATTTGCACCACCATCAAAACAGAACTACCTGCTTTGAACAAAGGTCTCCAACAGCTAATCCACTGCAGATCTTCAACAATCAATACCACGGTGGCTGTTTTTAAATCAGACTCTCCCTACCTATAATATTATTTATCCTTCCATTTTGTAGTTTGGTATTAAACACATTTAGTTTGCTATTAAACCTCCCAGTAAACATTATACATGGTTTTGTTACCTAAAGGATTAAAAAAAAAATTCTTACAAAAAAAAAAAAGCAGAAAAACAGAAATACTACAACAGCAAAAAAAAATGAACATGATGAGCAAGAACAAGGAGGTATCCACAATTACAACCAGGGATGTAAGCGAGAAATTAAACTCCAAACCAGTGAGATTCAGGTAGATGAAAAATTAATATGGGAAAACATGCTTACAGTAAAGACATCGTCGTCTCCCAGCTCGCCCTCATTCTGGAGTGCTGTAGAAGAGGTGGTGGAGCCTACAGAGCAGAGAAAAGGAATCACTGAATGGTGTATTGGTGACGGTGACACTGGAGCCCATCCACCGAGCCAGAAAACAGAAACAGAAAATAAAGGATCTGATGGGTCATTACAGTAACACATTTGGGTATCCTACCTGCCATCACTTTGGCCACATTAACCACACCACTGAAATTGTAAGTTCATGGATCTGTAAATTCAGTTTTAAGTTTATGTCACATGAAGCTGATGAAGACCTCATTCACTAAAAAAGGCCTTTTTAACATGAACATTATTTTTTGTGAGAACACTTAAGAAGTCAGGTCTATTGAGTTTGCTCACTCTTTATTATCTACCGTTTTAGATGACCTGACAATGCAAATCTTTTTGTATTACGACATTGTGGCACCGCGCACCTTCAGCCAGGTCCTCAATAGCTTTACGTACACCCCTGTCGAACGCTCTGGCATCAGCTGGACTCTGGAAGGAGAGACCGCACTTCCTGTCCTCCACCTTCCAATGGTGAAACGTGGGTGTTGCAATGGTGTAGACAAGGTCCTTCCTCAGCGGACAGTCCAGAATCACCTGTTTGTATGATGCATATCAGCCATATTTTACATGTTTTGTCTTACAACCAGCTTTGATGTGATTTTGATGTGGTACTCGTTTTTACCTGTTTGTCCCGCAGCCGCTCACCACGGATGAGAAACTGAGAAAAGCTGGAGGCTGGCACAGGAGCCAGCTCTGATGGCAGGAGGCGGCACACCCCAACCCTGCTCAGAGCTCCCCCATCCTGGGCCAGCCATCCACCGCTTGAGTCGTCCCGTGTCATCACCACCGCTTTCACACGCACGATGTAGCTGTCACTGGGCAGACAGAGGGGAAGGATTATTAGGATGACAACTGACTTGTTTTTAAAAAATAAGTTAAAATCTAAATTATTTTTTAGTTGGAGATAATTGGTTGCATACTAAATTTTTTTCCTAATGTTAATTTGTACATTCATACAATTGCAAAAGAGCAATGCCTAAATGATTAGAGGAATAAGTGATATTGTAAGGGAATTCTATTTGATATTGCGGAATAAAAATATCAGTATCAAAAAATATGATTTCTGCTGTTAAGATGACTAATCATCGTTGATTGCACTTATCAGCTGTCTTAGTCTAATGTTGTAACCATTTTTGTTCCAAGATACTATTCAAGATGCTTGTTGTAGAAGTCAAATGACACCTTTAACTTCATTTACACTTTTTACTTGCTTATTATATGGATTTTTTGATGCAGATAATACCTTTGCAGCTTTAAATAAAGGTGCATGTTGAAGAATTTATTTCAAAAGGTAGCTACACTTTCGGTTAAAACAAAACCTTTAAATAAATTTAAAAAAAACATGAGCTAAGTTCGGTTTAGCTTGAGAGTCTGTGTTTTGAGAGGAATCTGTCCCATACAGATACAAACAGGTAAACTGAGCTAAAGTATAAACTGAAAGCTTGATAATTGCCTGATTTCCCAGCATAGCGTCAACGTTTTTAATAACAACGTACCATACAATATCTTAAATGTCACCAGCTGAATTTCCTGTAAATTTGTTTTTGCCAAACTTGATGCTGTACCTCTTTCCTTTTTTCAGAGAATTGTGACGACTGTCAACATGTCATCTCATAACGAAACCCTTGAGAGGAGCACAGTAGAATGCTCTATAAAGTAATATGCCAAATTCAAAAATGAATCACTTCTTCTTCCCGTAAAACCAACAGAGAAATGTATATGTACAAGATCAAAATACATACTTCGTTAGCTGCAACTACTTCTCAGACACGTGTAAAAATCAGAGGAACCATGGCAAGCCAGGAGAATTGTGTATATTTGCTTCCAAAAACTCGTCAAATGACAAAACTTTCTAGCAAGAGTTCAAGAATGTGTTAATGCGACAGCGGTTTTTTACAGAGCTTTGAGGGTGTCTCAAGTCATGACTTTGCCTGGTCCTCGCCGTGCTGACGAGGGAGGTGTTGCACCAGGACAAGTCAGCAGCACGAAACTACAAACGTATACAGACAACATACATTTAAATGGAAATACAGCTTTGTGTATCAAGAATCATTGTTTACACATATACAATGCTGAAATGTATTTTATGTAATTTTGTTAACCTGTATAGATTGTTTTTGTCTTCTGTGTTTTTCTGTCAGTATTTTGTATTTTATATTGTCTTGCAGTCAAGACAAATATTTGCTTTTGTCTAAACAAATGCCATATATTAAATATATGTGGCTGTTTATTAATACATCATGTACAAATTGAACTGATCATGAGACAACATGTATCAAAGTCTGCACATCTTACCACCCCCCCTCCCAAAAAAACAAAACAAACTATGGATTATTGAAAGGTGCTGCCAATTCCTTCAGATTGCGAATCCTTATATTCAAAATATGTTGATTTGCCTTTGCTTTTTGATATTTTAAATGTGTTTGACATGACTTTGAAAAAACTGATTTTTGACTTTGGCAAATCAAATTAAACAAAAGCCTCACACAAATGGAAAGATATTGCACTACAGTTTACTCTAGCAAGAAGAGCACATTACATGACAAGTGACAGTGTTTTTAGTATGAGACAATACAATGGATGCTGAATGGTAAAATACAAGACATTCTCAAGCATTAGCATGACAGCCGCCACCACCACATTACAGGGACACAATTCACATGAATGATCTGACAATAACAGGATGTACCTGTGTTTTCCTCCTGCACTGTGTGTGTGTGTGTGTGTGTGTGTGTGTGTGTGTGTGTGTGTGTGTGTGTGTGTGTGCATGTTGGGGGGGGTTAGGGGGTTAAAGGAAAAAAAGAAAAAACAAAAAAAACGAGAAAAGGGGAAGGAAAGAGAAACTCAGGGTGGTAGCAAATGTTATATAATTTGCTTACAGACAGTCCCAGGGATTTGATGTACACATGCACACACACACTCACATGGATACAAGTGGCAAAACTGGTTCACCAGCTCCCACCCACACACATTCATAAAACTGAATGAATGACAGTAGACAAACAACTCGCACAGTCAAGCAACCGCCAATTGAGCCACAGGTTTTACACTTACTTGTAAAAACCCTCTGCAATGAAACAATATACGTTTTTAATAAAGCATTGCAGCTCGAAAGTTTAACTACAAGAGTAAAACGGCTGGCAGACTGGAGCTTTAGTGATCAGATATGGTTTCATTTATCATGTAAAACCACAATAGGAAGATCATCATTCAGGTCTTACTTAGCCGACTGGTAAAATGCAACAAATAAAATAACAGAAATTCTATTATTTCATTAGCTTGGCTTAAAACTGTTAGCTAGAGGCTACAACATGTCTCAACCAGTGGCTGGCTGTAGTATAGATCATAAACTCCACCCATCCTGGCCATCGCTCTAAGCAGATGGGACATAGGCCAATCTAAAAACTCAAAGTACACAGTTTGGTTTTAATCATTTATTGGTTGCTATAAAAACAGGGGTGTGACATCATGAGGGTTAGCTGAGCTCTGCTTTCAATAGAGGCACACAGTGCACGGAGGCAGGAAGTGGACGAACATCGTCTGTAGATTCAGTGCGCTACAATCAATTACTTTTATTTTTGATAATAAAACATGATTATCTCATGTCTTTACAGCTGATTACTGTGAGAAGTTAAACTGCGATGATCATATTTGCAATCCAATCCAAACTGCTGCTTGCACGTCATCGCAGCGATTTAAAACATGACTCAAAACACATTCGCATATGGAACCACATAACAAGTCCACCCACGCACAGAAATAACACCAAATTCTGTGCTATTTAACCACATGTGCTTTAAGGTACATGATACCAGCTATCAACTCTCTGAGATGAACTTGTCACATTTTGGGCTGTCTTGTGACCCGTGTACAGAGCCCCATCTGCGGAAAAGCCCTGTATTCTGTTGTTGGAACACACAGATGGTCACAGCCAGAGGCAACGCGCTACTTTAATTCTGGTATACTTGGGAATGACTACACATTCTGGCACAAATAAATACAGACACACACAAAAATTTAAGAACTGAGAATCTAATTCTGTCCGCACAAATGTGGCACCGGCGCTGATAGCGAAAAAGGCGGCAGACACACTATAAAGCCCCTTTGCTCTCTCTAATGGTGGGATGTGGAGCTTAATGTCACGATTAAACTGATGACTCAGAAAACAGGGTGGAAGTCAACACCTCGCTGATGAGGAAAGAGCAGGTAGCTCATGCATCTTTTTCTAACATGAGCGGTTGCCATCAGGTCCGAGATGCAGGGTGTGTCCTACTTCTAATTCCTAAGAGAGGCAATGCACTGTTTTTGCCAGCCGGACATTTCATACAACCTGTGTTACTATACCACGGTGTTGCCCCTGGTTGGTACTGACTCAAATGTTTTTTATGTGTCTGTAAGGTCAAGTTTTTGACTTATTGCCAGCTGACTTGCTCTCAATATAACTCACACACTCTTCTAGGTGGTGTAGCCACCATTTAATATATTGATGGACAGTTTGCACACCAAATTCAACAGCTTCGTATTCACAAATACTAAGTGTCACCCGGTACACTGCAGCCTTCTCTTTACCCAAATTCAAAGTAAGTAATAAGGATAGGTTGCAAGGGGTACTAATTCCATGTTTATAGCTGCTTTCATGCTTTTTCTGGCAGGATGATTTTTGATTACGGTGAGTACAATTCAGCATTATTTTTTATGAATATGCTATACTTAAATCTCTATTTATGGTCACTTGAAGGCAGCAAAAACAAGTTGCTAACATAACACTGACGCATTATCACCGTGTAAAGTTGATGGGACTGACGTGTAATGTAAAACATTAGCAAGCAATTCCTGCACACACAAAGCAACATTAGAATTCTTTAGAAGGCTGTGTGCTACTTGGTTAAATACAAAGTCCAAAATTCAGTCTCATTTTAACTCAGAAGACCATTGTCTCTACCTATTCCATTGTGAAATATCTTACTATCTTACTTTGTTCACCAGCTAGTCACCAATACGGTCATTTTGTTCCTTTTTGCTGGGCTGGCTTTTGACTTTTTTTTTTCCTCTGAAAGGAAATGTGTGTTGTGACTGAAAATGTTTGATCAGAGTGGTGAAACTATGTAAAGCAAAAAGAATGAGCTGAATAATGTTAGGGAGCTTTGTAGAGCTTGAAACATCATGATGAAATTAAGCCCTTAAGCAACACTATTATCAACAACTTAAAGTACTAAATTAAACTTTACACATTATCCACATTAATAATTTGTCAATGTGAACATCTGCCTATAGTTTGTAAATCAGGTACACGCTGCAAACTTGTTAATGGCTTTATTCGTTTCTGCTTTTCACATAATTACTATGGCGCTGCTGAGTTTGAAGCATTCGTCTATATATATATATTTTAATGCCTGATCGACACCTTGCATTCACGTACAATTACAGTCATAATAAGGAAATGAGCTTTGGGTGGAGTAAACACTTGTAGATTCCCTGAAAGGCCACATTTGTTCACCATCAACAAACTCTTAAATTGCATTTGTTAATTGTATTTTTCAGTAGGCCATGTTAGCATGCACATGCTGGTCTTCCTTAAAAACAGCACAAAATTATGGGTAAAAGGATTAATGTTTCGAGCATGTACTATTATGTGTATAATTGGTGAACTGTACCCTGCAAATAACATACCTGAAGTGGTTTACTTGAAACAATATTGAAATAAAACAGTAATGTGGGCTGGGAAGCAGTCTGGTTATCAGGTCGGGAATCCAGCTCATGTATGACAGGTAAAAGGCCAGTGAGGGCAGCCCAGCCATGTGTGATAAGGGCAGCTATACTTCCTCTGATAATGACTGGTCACGCCTCTGCCTGCTCAACAGAACCGCACACACTCGAACGGGATCCACCTATCTCTGCTCAACTACACACACACACACACACATACACACGCACGCGCACACACGCACACACACACACCATATTTACCCTGCCTGAAGCAATCAGGAAGTGATTAAAAGATGCTTCATGATGAGGGTTATAGCACTAATGGTTCATATTTCAATGCATTGAATGGTGACTGTTTCACACCACCATGGTCTGACACTCCTGGTGAAGGGAAAATACCATTTGATTATGAGATGGATAGTTGATTACATATTGTTAATTAACATGTTAATTACAGTTGATTTTCTTACTTTTTCCAATCACTGTTTCATAATATTTGACTTTTTTAGTCTTTTATCAAATTGGTCTTTTCTTGTTGCTACAGCTGAATAATGTGGTAATTTTCTTTATTTCTGCAAACCCCAGTTAGCTAATTTTCTTACTGTATACATACTGTACCGTGTGTAATATAGCATAAGCATGCATTACAGGTGAGAAGGGGATGTTTAACAAATGACTTAATTGTAATTACTTTCTCTCTTATACATCACTAACAATTATGGCAAATTGCATACTTGCAGCTTAAAGAAATAAAGGAAAAAATACAGCCATCGTTTTGAAGTTGAAAGTGAACAATTTATACATGTATAATACTGATTAATTATTTCAGATTTATGATATCTGGTACTGGATCATGTAAAAAGTGCCAATTTTTGAAGATATGTATTGCTATTTCAGTACATTTCAGATTTAACTGGCTCAACAGTCTTCTTCCTCTTTCAGCTTTACATAGCTTTTCCATAAGTTGCCACAGCGAATAATCCTCCTCCATCTTCTTTTCTCACATCAACTATCTGCATATCCTATCTCACCACATCCATGAACCTCCTCTTTGCTTCCTGCCAGGTAGCCCCATCTTGAGCATCCATCCTCTGCACAAGTCCAAACCATCTCAATATGGCCTCCCTTACTTTGTCTCCAACCTGTGCTGTCCCTCTGCTGTGCTCGTTCCTTATCCTGTCCATCCTCATCACTCCCAAAGAGAATCTCAAAGTCTTTTACTCTACCACCTCCAGCTCTGTCTCCTTTCTTTTGGTCAGTGCCGCCGTCTCCAAACCAAACAACATTGCTGGTCTCACTCGCTTCTTTACCTCTTTACCACACTCCTCATTGCTCTGAACAGTTGAACATAATACTTAAACTCATGGACACTTTTCACCTCTACTCCCTGTAACCTTACCGTTCCACTTTCCTCTTTCATTCACATACATGTATTCTGTCTTGCTATGGCTGATTCTCATTTCTCTTCTTTCCAGCACATACGTCCACCTCTCCAGGTTTTCTTCCACCTGCTTCCTGCTCTCAATACAGATCACAACGTCATCTGCAAACATCATAGTCCATGGAGATTCCTGCCTGACCTCAGGTGTCAGTCTGTCCATCACCATAGCTAACAAGAAGGGGCTCAGGGCCGATCCTTGGTAGAGTCCCACCTCAACCTTGAAGCCATTTGTCACTCCTACAGCTCACCTCACCACTGTCATACTGCTCTCATACATATCCTGCATCAGTCTAACATACTTCTCTGCCACTCCAGACTCCCTCATACAGAACCGCAGTTCCTCCCTCAGCAACCTGTTGTGGGCTTTCTCTAGATCTAAGAAGTCACAATGCAACTCTTTCTGACATCCTCTTTATTTCATCAGCATTCTCAAAGCAAAAATGACTTCTGTAGTGCTCTTTCTTGGCATGAAACCATACTGCTGCTCACAAATGATTACTTCTTGTCTTAGCTTCCACTCCTCTTTTCCAAATCTTTATTGCGTGGCTCATCAGCTTTATTCATCTGTAGTTGCTAAAACTGTGCACATCACCCTTGTTCTTAAAGATCGGCACCAATACAGTTTTCCTCCATTCCTCAGGGATCTTCTCACATTCCAAGATCTAAGATCTAAGAACTACTTAATCAAAACGCCCTTGCTCTCTCTCCAAGACACTTCCATACCTCTACCAGAATGTCATCAGGACCAGCTGCCTTTCCAGTCTTCATCCTCTTCAAAGCCTTTCTCACTTCATCTCTAATAATCTTTCTAACTTCCTGTGTCACAGTTTTCATCTCCTCCACCCTTCTTTCCGTCACATTTTCTTTATTCATCACTCCTTCCATCTTCTCAGCATGCTCTCCTCACTTGTTAGTACATTTCCATCCCTGTCCTTAATCACTCTAACCTGCTGCACCTTCCCAGCTCGATCCCTCTGCCTCACCAGACGATACAGATCTTTTTCTCCTTTCTTAGTGTCCAACCTTGCTTACGGCCCATCATATGCTTCCTTTTTAGCCTTTACCACCTCCTTCTTCACCTCACATTGCATTGCCTTGTATTCCTGTCTAATCTCTTCCGTTTTCTCACTATTTCATTTCTTCCTTGTCAACTTGTTCCTCTGAATACATGGGTAAATAGTAATGACTAAAAAGTTGGGGGTGGTCTTAGGTGTATAAAAAAATAAGCAATGAGATAACACATTGAAAATACTGTAGAAAGACACACTGTGACAGGTCAATTACTGTATGTAAATCATTTTTTTGTGAGGAATTAAGAAATATACTAGAACAATTTGTTGATTTTTTTTTTTAAAACTTCATTATGGCTTTCAGATTTTTATTTTAATGGGAAAATAAAGAGGAGAGAAACAGGAAGAGTTGTGGAGTGAACAGAGCCACTGGAGACTCCTGAGGGGAAGTTTGACCATTTTCTGTCAATCAGCTGTAGTTGCATGGAACACTTACATGTCTGGGCAGCACAAGACTGATGCAGCTGGTATGTGTCATTTGACATGCCAGGAGGTAAATATTCTGCAGGTCTGCTCTACCAAGTTGATAAAAAAAGGCGTAAGTCATGAATCAAAAATCAAGTCAAGATACTGCAACATGTGGTCCAAAAACATATTCGGCATTGCAGCTTCAACATGTTGTCAAACAAACTGCTCTGCAATCCCTCCAATTTCACGATGGAAACCATACAGAAAAAAAAGCAGATTGTCTCTAAAATCTTTTAAGTGACTATTAAGGTGACCAAAACCCTCCGTTACACTTCATATCACCTTATACTGGGGTTTAAGATCACTGCTTTGGGTCAAAGGTAAATGAGAAGGGGTTTTTCTAATTTCTAATGCTCTCATAAGCGATTGGCATTTGTCAAAATGTCAACTTTGGTGTTTGATCAGGTAGTCATCATTTACATGAACTGTAAGGTGTCAAAGGCTTGTCTTGTAATTATACGGCCTGTGGTCCAGCTCCAGGGCATCAAACCAACTGAAAATGATTTGCATAATGAACACTAGGAAGCCTGTTCTTTTAGGGCTACGCTAGTCTGAAGTTGATCGTATATTTAACACTACGCATGAAAGTCTGCACCGTTTTCTGGTGCTATTTGCGGTCTAATTCGCTTAGAAGTTGTAGCTTTAATTTGTTGTTGACATAAACACATCCAGTTCCCAAAAATCTGAAAATTACCAGCACTTTAGAAATTACAGTGAATCTTTGTATTTAAACTATATATAAAAGCACCACACCCTCACAAAATTTATACCTTTCTGTGAATTGACATTTTTGCTGCATTTACACCATATTTGGAAATACTGTTGGCTCAGTTTCAGTTTGAAAACTCCTGCTAACAGTGATATACATCCATCCATCAATTATCGGCTGCTTATCCTGTGCAGGATGGTTGGTGTGTATGTATTTGTGTGTATGTGGTGGTGGTGGTGGTGGTGGTGGTGGGGGTTTATGAACAAACAACCTTCCACACTCATATTCACAACTATGGGCAATTTAGGGCAATTAACCTAACCCAATTTTTGTATGCGTTTTGGACTGGGTTTAACCATTGCAAAAGAGTGCGCATTTGGAACAAATACCATCAAAAATGAGGATGATCATGGAAGTAGCCTGCATATTGCATTACCTGAGTGATGAAAATGGAAAAAGAGGTTAAATAAAGGCAAAAGCATGGCATCCCCAATGATTTCATAAAAAATATGAAAACTTTTGCAGGAGGATTCTGTAAGGAGCACTTTCTCTGCCTAATCGTTTAGCCATGTTATTGTAAGCAATGATCCGAGTATCAGCCCTAGTGGCATTAACAATTATAAAGTCAAAATAAAAGTAAACACAGAGCAAGTAGGCTAAGTAAAGAGAAGCAAAAGTAAAAGTAATTTGTAGTATTTTCTGCAACCAAGCAGAATATACATTTTGCTTTCTGTTTCAACCAGTATACACATGCCCGGCAAACTGTGATGGTATGATATACATTCTTGTATAGACAGATATTACATCAGAAACAGTGCCAGAAAATTAAAACACAGAACTGTGGATGTATTTTATTGAACTATGTATTCGTAAAGCCCTGACCAGTAATAATTGTATGAACTTCTTTAATGAAAAAATTCTACTCAGAGCTAATTACATCAATTTATTTAGGATTTCCAGTCATGTCTTAGAAAACATTACAGCACAGAAACAGCACTGGTGAAAGTTACAAATGACTTCCTCAATGCATCTGATGAGGGACTTATCTCTGTACCAGTCTTATTAGATTTTAGCCCAGCTTTTGACACTATTGATCATCACATCCTACTACAGAGGATGGAACATTGAATTTGCAATAAAGGATCTGTTTTAAGATGGTTTAAGTCCTACGTAAGTCCTAAGTCCAGAATGCAGCAGTGTGCATACTGACAAGAGCCAGCATCAAAGACCATATTTCCCCTCCATACTGGCTTCTCTCCACTGGCTCCCAGTTAAATTCAGAATAGAATTTAAAATCCTTGTCCTCACCTACAAAGCTATTCATGGTCAGACTCCATCATATCTTAAAGAGCTCATAGGACCCTATCACCCAACCAGGACCTTACGCTCCCAGGATGCAGGGTTATTGGTGATCTCTAGAATCTCCAAGCTGAATAATGTTACTGAAGAGCCTTCAGCTATCAAGCTCCTCTCCTTTGGAACCTTCTTTCAGTCTCGGTACGGGAGGCAGACACACTCTCTGATTTTAAGAGTCGGCCTAAAACTTTCCTTTTTGATAAAGTTTATAGTTAGGGCTGGCCTATCTAGCCCCTTGTTATGCTGCTAAAGGCAAAGGTTGTAGGGGAGACACTCCATGAAACACTGAGCTCCTCTCTTCTCCCCTTCTGACTCTATCTCTGCTCCTTTAATTGCCCATATCCTAACAAAACATTATATTAACTTTACTTCTTCGCCAGAGTCTTTGTGCTTTATCATCCTGCAGGCTTACTAGGTCGCGGTTGGAGCTGCTGCTGCCGTTCTGCCTGCCAAAGACTGCCCACATTAGGACAGGAGATCTTGTTACTGGATTACATTGACTTCTGGACCAACAGACTATACCCGTGTCTGGATCACTAGACTTCACAGAATCTGGATTGATAGATTCCACATGTTCTTGGACTCACCGACTTCCTCAGCAACTCTCAGATCTGGCTACATGGACACCAACAACAACAACTCCTGGGATAATAGACTACACCTGCTTATGGATCAACCAACTTCACATACTTCTGGATTTATAGATTCCACATGACCTTGGACTTATAGATTTCAAAAGCAACACACACATCTGGATACATGGACCACAATGACTATGACTCCTGAACAAACAGACTACACCTGCTTCTGGGTCAAGAGATTTCTCAGACATCTGGATTTATGAACTCCTACATTCTTATAATCCGTTATTGTTATGTTGTTTGGTTCTGTATAAGTGACATCTATTGCATGTCTGTCCATCTTAAGAAGAGGGATCCCTCCTCTGTGGTTCTTCCGTAGGTTTCTTATTTTTCCTTGTTTATGGTTTTTTAAGTTTTTCCTCACCCGGTTCGAGGGTGGAGGGTGTCAGATTTGTACAGTTTGTGAAAACCCAGTGAGACAATGATTTAACATTAAACTACCATAGTAATTCTGTAAAGCATAATTTCAGATGTTAGCCAAGTCTTCAAGACACAAAACAAAAAACTTCATGAACTTTCAAATATGTTGGACAAAATGACCCTTCCTTTAGAGAAAAAAATGACATTGGTGGAAGACGAGCAAAATAAAAGCTTTTGGCCTGTCATGTTTTTCATTGTTGTTAATTAAAGATAATCAGCCAAAACTCTAGTTATTGTCAAATGAAAAGTTAACATAGTTCATGGTCTTCAATAACCAGTGTGGTGGATTGTTGTATACTGGTGTGACCAGGGAAAAAACATGGTGAATGAATGAAAACTCAAGCTATTATAATATTTGTCATCCAGTCAGCTGATAAGCAGAGATAATTTAAAAAAAAAAATAAAAAAACAAACAATCTGGGTCCATTGTTTGGTCTCCGGATATAAACAGCTCAGACTATTATATAATGTGTCCAGATAGCAACCAGTGATGAGCTGCTCTGTGAAACACAGGAAATTTGTGAACAAGGATCTATTCCACATGAGGCATCTGTCTGCGTGAGGGCAGTACAGACTGGACAGTACATATAAATACTGTACATATAAACCATATGCTTCCTAGACAGAAATTGTATCACAATAGGGAATTTTTCTAAAACACGGTATAAGAAATGTCATTTGTCATGGTCCGCCCCTCGGAATAATTGCAGACGAGACAGCAGCAAGACAGACAGAAATACACTACACTAATATCCTAAATAGAGCAGAATGCAATTGAACTCCAAATATGTCTAAAGTGAGAGGGCCATGTCCCGTTTTACTTCAATCAATCTCTCTATATACATTGCAACTAATAGATGAATGAAACACGTGTCAATCTGTATTACGTCTATAAAAATTTATGGCACATTCTGTCAATAATGCCTGTAATCCTTTAGGAACTTTACCAATGCCCAGAAATTACTTCACTGGTCATGGTTACTATGGTGTCACCGACAAACTACACAACTCATCCGGAACTCAGATGCTAAATCCCACCATAAATCATCCAACCACATCACTTCCATTCTCATCAAACATTCACTGACTCCCTATCCAATCTCACATAATCTCAAAAATTTCCTGCTCATCTACAAAGCCCTTCACAACCTGGCCCCCACATATCTTGCCGACCTCTTCGTGGAATATGCGCCCAGCCACACTATGTGCTCTTCCTCTGCTGGACTACTCAAAATACCCACTTCATGCCCAGTGGTACCACTCCCAGTCTCCCCCGCACCTTCGACAACTGGACAATGTTCCGTAATTCAAATATCACATCTAAAATCATCTGGCCTATTCACTGAATCAATCATTATTTCTGACTATCAGCATTTTTTTTTAGGTTTTTTTTCTATGTGCTTGTCTTCTTTATTTATTGGTCTTATTTCTGTAACATAACCTTGGGTGTTCAGAAAGGTGCCTGTAAAGGACAACTTGGTGCCCTTTAGTGGCATATTAGTATTATTGGTCTCTATCAATTGCTAGAAACACAGAACTATACATTATGCTTATGCAGAACAAACAGTCATGCAGAGGGAACTTGCAGTTGCTAACGCCTCACAGCTGTTGAGGACTGCTTTTTGTTAAGGGGAACGATTGCATTTCATTGCTATGTTGACCTTAGCATAAAGTCACAGAATATCTCCTGTCCAATACTGACAACGCACATGCTGACCCTGCAGCAGCACATATCGGATCAATACATGCGAGCTGCTTATATTCAGGCCTCACAGGATACACCCTGTATGTGTGTGTTTGTAAGCCAGATCTGGGACTTTGGTAACAAAAGTAATGTAACTATCGTCAGAAAGACGAGGCAAAGAGGCATATTCTCAAAACTGAATTATGATGGCTGGTTATACTTGGATTTAGGATGCACAGTCAACAAAAATTCTTAGTGAACTTTATCTGTTCTGTTTTGAATGCATGCATGGCTCTGTTGATAGCAAAACTAACATAACAGATCTGCTCCATTGAACAGGCAAGCCATTCATGTGTGCGCATGTAACTTAGGGAGCACTCACACTGCGTCCTCTGTACGGTGTCCAAGCATTTGTCTCAAAAAGTCCAGTTTGTTTGACTAGTGTGAGCGCTTCTTACCGTTCACAAGTACATGCACGGGTATGCAATGTGGACCTGACGCATAAAACGTCTCTCCTGACAATCGTCGTTTTGCATAACTGATAAATCTGGGAGTGCAATAGGGTGGTATCTGAACAAAAAGACAACAAATAAGCCACAAAGTCAGTAAAAGTGCAGACATGTTCTTTTTTTTATTCTCCATTGTTCTGCGACCGTGATTCCCCATGTGTGCTTTCAGCAGGGGGCTGGGGAGGGGGGGAATCAGGCTTGAACACAGCTCATAGCAACTGGGCCAAGTGTGGGTGCCCCTTCAATCTCCAAGACATGCATTAGCAGAAGTAAGTTCACCACACCTTCGGCCATACTGCTAAACCACTTCAAAAGTAAGAGAGATGGTACATTATCTAACTACACTGCTAACTACCATCTTTTAACATAAATCAAAAGGTGTAAAGGTGGGCCCTTTATCTCCTTTCCCTGCTTAATTTCCATAACAGGGAATTATTTTGATAAAACCACATCACACAGTCTTGCAGTTAACTGCACACAGACTGATTTCCTGCCAGTAACAAGACTACACTTTTGTATGAAGCAGCATAATAGTACCAAAGTCATCCTCAAATGTTTACAGAGGCTTGCTAACATTTGGAGATAACTTTGGTTAACATTCATGTATCAAGAATAAAATTTAAAAAAAAGAAGCTGACCACCTTACACCACTGAAACTAAACAGTGTACACTTGAAGTCAAACAGTACTTTACCATTTTTGAATCATATTTTGCCATTGAGGTTTTAAAATAGTATGGCTAAAGAAAACCTTGAAATTTAAAGATATTTACTGGACTTAATCGGAAAACAACCCTAATATATTGTCAGATATTAAGGAATCACGCTATGCTGAAATAGTAGCACCTTTGACAACACACAGTCGCCAGTATATCTTCCTCCTCAAGTTTCGATTCCGGTCTGGAATGATCCGTTTTTGTTTTGACCAGAGCAGATAAGCACTTTAAAGGCCCTCCCACACAGCCGTTTTTGATTCATAGTGTAGATAATTTCATTAGAAAAACTAAACATTTAACATTCACAACATCAAGCTTATAAAACTACCATATTGTTGCCAACAGGTTTGTGGACTTCCGTTCTGAAGTCCTGAGTTTGGCCTAATTCTCCAAGAAGCTAGACTATGAAGCTACTTTGACAAAGTGGCCAATCGCTGTACTTGCAATGCTATGTGATGCAGAGAGCAAAAAATAGTTTTCCCCACAGACTGTGAAACTCACTGTGAAAGAGGTCCAAATGAATCATTTTATGCACATTCAAGATGGAGTTGTCATCCTGTTGAAATCTCTGGTTCACCATGGGCAGCATTGCACTTATCTTGGAATTTTTGTTTTACTGTGAAAATTTGCTGTTTTGCAGTCACGCATCAATTTAGGAATGAACAAAAGCACAGCCTCCGACACTGCATACATGAAACGGCATGAAATTCACCTTGGAGTTTTGCTACTCTCATTCTCTCCTGATGCGCCCTCACAGCAGACAGCTCACTCCCCCACTCATCCAAAAAGCTCTCCTGGGTGCATGCGCATTTTTGTATCAGGAAGAGAGCCTGAGAGCACAAAAAAGTGAGGAGCCTCCACAAGTTTTCAGTATTTAGCAACGAGTCCTGCACCGGGTCGGCAAGTCAGACGTTTGGGAGAAGTTATGTGTGAGAATAACTTTGTCAGTGGTTTCAATGCTTGTTAACAGTGTCTTAGAGTGTTAACATTTGATAGCTGCAAGTGTGTTTAATCACGACCCACAGGTAACAGGACTGGGAAGGTGTGGGTGGGACAGATAATGAGTTGGTTTTGGTTCTGGTACTGAGCAAAACTGGACCTGTGCAGGACTGTCAGTTGAATGGATTTGAATTAGTATATGAGCTACATTACATTATGCCATTGTTTATTTCCATTTGTTAAAAGAATATGTGTGCAGTTACTTTGTTTGAAGTACATAAAGTTAAAATTAATAATAAATTAAACTTGACTGTATTTCCTTCCCTTTTGCATGGAAAACAAAACAAACAAACAAAAACCAATAGAAACCTCTAATGAATGAATACTAAATAATGCAGACAAACGTTGCAGGGACTAGTGGAGTCATATCACACTTGCGTCATCTTATGCATAAAAATGTTAAATTGCACATTTACGAAGCACTTTAGTGGAGATTTTGAAATATTGCGATATTATTTGTAGGCCATATCGCCCAGGCCTATATCCTGTTCTCATTAAAAGAATGTGGGGACACACTGTGACAGCCAAAGCTGGTAGCCAGGCACTATGGCATGCACTGCTTTATAGTAGTGCTCAAAATTGTTTACTTGGGTATCTTACAAAAAAAAAAACAAACAAAAAAAAACAAAAGGAAAAAATAAAGAAAATTTCTTTCTGGGGATTAATAAAGTAATTCTGAATCTGAAAAGTAAAAAGTCTTTAAAAAAAAAAAAAAAAAAAAAAAGCTTGCATTATACCATCAGATTTCTTTTTGAAAGCAGTGAAGTTGCACTCTATTACCTATTAAAAAAAATTCCAGTTGATGCATTGCCTAACTTTTCAGAGGTGGAAACTTTGTTCTATGCCTGACGTGAGGTGGAGTTAAGAATTTGGGGTAAACTAGAAAGGCATTTAGAGCAGGGCATATATACTTCAACAAAGGTCAAAAATTCCTGAATCTGCACTTAAATTTAATGGGTTCTTTTCTAGCCCATTACCCAACACCCAACCAAGTTTTGTTGAAGTCTATCCAGTAATTTGTGCGTAATACTTCTGCTAACCAACTGACCATCAGACAGCACAGGAAACACTAATCCCCAACAAGGTTACAGAGAGCCACAGTTCCCTCATGTCATGGACTGGCATTACAGTCTCCTGATAAAGGAGAGACGGAACTTGGGGCCAGGTCCCAGCCTCTTTCTCTTGGCTGTCTGGTCCGGCACACAGGCAGACAGAGTGACTGCGGAGCGGAGTACGGCCAGCAGGCATGAATGGGGACACGCTGAAGGTTAGAGGGCTTTTATGAATGAGCGGCGTCACGTCACAGCGGCGCAAACATCCCCTACAGTGCCCTTCGCCCTTCTACCCTTGTCCACAG
>KV751325.1:3381502-3453108 GCA_001698575.1 Mola mola
ACGTTGGTCTACATCTTGGTAGCGGGCCCACAAGCCGCAGGGACCCTTGATAAGTGACCCCACCACCCTTCCCTTCTCCGGATCGCTGATTTCAAATCAGGACATGTCACCTTTGTCCTCAAATGAAACCATCCAAGTTCCGGATGTTTTTTTTTTCTTCATAGCTTTCCATAGGAGATTAAAAATACCACAATGTGGTGGTCACAGAAAAGTCGTCACTCAGGGCGGTAGACAGATTATAATTTAGAGGGGTAGAAAATAAATAAATAAATAAAACAAACTATGCAGTCATATACAAGAGTTGGTGGTTTGATCATGAAATACTATATAACCAAAAAATGGACCATAGCTTAGTTCTCATGAATTCTAAATCCAATCATGATTGAAAAATAGATTAAAGTGATTTTCTGGTTAATCTAGTTAACCTTTTACCACCATATCTCAGGGACCCAGGTACTCCACTGCACACTTCTCTTATCGCTTTTGGGGAGTGAACCAGTCAGCGGATTTAACTTTTTAACACCTATTGATCTCATCGAGAGTGGGGAAGTTACACGATTAGTCACTTGTTTATGTTGTGTGGTGCCAGATTTGTGTGTGTCTAGCAAAGTTGCCTGCATTGTTTTCAGGTTCGTGCCGCGGCGAAAAATCAACACGTCTTAGTTGAAATCCGTGTTCGTGCAGCGCCCCCAGGTGGTGATTTTTGCATCATACAGGAAAAATAAGTTTTCCGAGTGGAGGTTTCATCAGCTCCTGTAGGAATATCATTCATTATTACACTGCAGTCCTTTTAAAGTGACCCCAGCAGTTTTGATTTTTAAAATACAAATTGTGCTTTTTTAGTAGCCTAGACTTAGTCCAAAAAAGTTTATCTAACTTTGTTTGTGTAGGTTCTCAGTCATCCAGGTTGAGGTAGTCTTAAGCACTTAAGAATTTATCTATCAAATTTATATTAATTGTTTCTGTTTTACAACTCTGTTGATTAAGTATTCATCCCAAAGAATAGAATTAGAAGATAAAAGGGAGATAGAAGATTGGATAGCAGACTATCTTCTTGATCAAAGAGAAGAATGAGTGGATCACCTCAGTCGCAAACAATTATTTCCTCACAACTGTAGCTTTCTTCGGCATTTTTTTTCCACAGTCAGAAACACTTAATACTTAAGGTCTGACTGCATACTGTAGCAGCAATGAACATTTACTCTATATCATTAAAACAGTTGCCTTTCTGTACTGTGTGTGAACATTTTTAGTTTTAATTCAAACAATAGGGCATATTCACTTTGAAATGGAGCTGCGTAACACACGAATCATCTTACCAGCTGTTTTATAAGGGAGGATAACAGTTGCCTTCAGAACAATAGTTTTTGTGTCCCACACAATTTCACATTTTGGAGTAGATGGATTACTAAGATTATTGTCTTCAGAGACATTTTTTACAATGTTGGAGCCTGTCTAATCAGCCTATTGGAGTTATCATTCCAACGTGATCCGGGGAATGATTCCCAAATTTGTTTTCATAATTTTTAACATTTAATTTCATTCTTAAATTCTAAAATCAAGGTAGGGAAGTAACCTATATTTTTTTTAATTGAAACCCATCTAGTGACAATCTTTTAATCTTTAAACCCACATGACTAGGACACTGCCTTAGTCATGTGGGTTTTAGACTGCCACCATGTGGTTCAAATTTGAAAGATCATTATACAGTTAGTTTTCGCAGCGAAAGAGCCCTTTAAAGAAAAAGTTTTCTCTAAGAAACAGTCAGGTCAATTTACAAACAGTATCACTTGTATTAGTAACAATAGTAAAACCTGCCTTGTGTAATGAAATTTCAAATTTTATTATTTCTCATATCACATGAGCCTTCAGCTGTGAACTGTCAAATTATTATTAATACAACATTTCGTTTTTGTCTCAACATCTTGACATCTCTCATTGGAGCTGAGCTTGCTTTTACATTAACCAAAAGACATGGACAACATTATTCCATTATCAAGGATCATGTGTTGCATTTGTTTCTTTGTCTGGCCTCTGTCAATGTGTGTGTTATTTTTGTATCCTTATGATGTCCTAATGTTTGCTTTATGTTCAGTGTGTAACCCATACAACAGAAATGTTCCCTCAGGGTATCGAAGGGCCATTTATCCAAAGTCTCTTTGCGTATACAAAAAGTTAATTAGTCCACACACAAAGTCAATGTGCCATTCATTATCACTAGAGCAAATGCTACAAAATTTTGTCTAATGTTTTGGTTTCCCAGCAGGGAAACCTACATCATGTCCTAAATTCATTGTAAGATATCATTATTATTGAAGGTACTTATCCTTATTCAATATAGACCCACTATTGACTTTTTTTTATATCATATTAGTGCTAAATAATATGTAAATGAATGTGTTAAACTGTAAAATCCCCCTTTGCTCAAATCATGCACATATTTTTTAGGAATGCCAGAAACTATACTCTTTCTGTTTTTATGTCACAACTAAAGACATTCTGGAAAATAAAATACCAAAAGAATGCAAAGCTATAGTCTTTGAAAATATAAATGATTACGTTTCTGGAAACGACAAAAATGATACGGAAAATGCAAAAAGGCAATAACAAGAAATTGGTAAAGGCCTGAACAAAATATGCAACAATGGTGTGAAATTAGAAGATAAATCTATGCAATGGAAAAAAAGATTTTTTTGAAGGTGATTGTGAAAATTAATGTGTTTGTCTCTAGATGAAATGAATGGACACGCTACCACTCAGAGGAAAGACTCATTGACTGACTTAGGTGTGAACAAAAATCATTGACCTGCATACACCCTCTCCACATAATGGACAAATGTTACCATGGCAGTTCATTGTTTTATTTATTTATTTTAGTTTCAACAACTTGATTTGCTATTGCAAAATATTTGAAATGTACAATATGGTGTAATGTTTAACAATAAAACCCTGATAAACAATAAAATTAAAAAAAAAAATTCTGCTTATAGTTATTGTGTTTTTAATGTTCACTCTTTAACGGTGTATGTACAATTTTCACATTCATCTGATCGAGGAAACCTTAAATCTGAGTTTACTGCATGCAACTTAAACACGACAGTAAATAATTACATTAACTTCTCTTTAACTCCAGAAAGGACTGGGGAGGTTGTGCCACTGGTAACAACTGCTGCCTCTCCCTTACTGACCTCGAGCGTAAGTTTCATATGCATAGCAATCTTTTGCAAAAGTGGACTGTACTAGTGTTAGTCTATGCCGATGTGTTAATTATTTACTCTGGTTATTTTCTAACCCATTTAGAGCCTTAAAAGTGTAAAAATCACATATTTAAACCTTACTATCCCACATTAACTGTAAAATGTGGAACCAATCTATCCTCATGCGATTCAATCATTCTTATAACAGCATCATTCTCAACTAGTTTTACTACAACAGCATAAACAAATTCTTGAAATCAGGCCTTTTTCTAGACTACTTTGATTATGGATTTAGTAAGAGACTGGACAGAAAAAAACTGCAGTGTGAGTGCACCTGACATTAATTTCTATTATTTTATTAATTTCAATTCTGCATTTGAGCTGATGGCAATAGCAAAGTCTAAGGTACATAAAAATATTATCAAAGGTTATATTAAACAAGCTAATTTTCAAAATGATCTCCACCTATTCAAAAATTCCAAATGAGTGTGAGCCAAAATATTTGCAAAAATAGCAATTTATTTACAGACTTGCTGGCACTTTAGTTTTAAACCCACTGACAACACCTTTTTAATAGGAGGTCTTCTTTATGTTATAAATAAATATCTATTCTTACACTGACTTCAGGGTAGTTTGTTGCCGGTTGCATAACTGGCAGTTCAAATTCTTAAAGTTTCTGTTATTATTTCCACCAAATTTGCATAAGGGGTAACAGAAGAAAGCATCCAGTACTGCATTGTATTCCAGCTGTGGTCGGCCTCTGTTCATTTGGAATCTGGACAAAGTGATGTTAGGGAAAACCAGCCTTGCTTTCCAATACCCATACTACCAAAATATTTCTTGCCTGTAAATTTATGAAAAGTTAGGATATCCTAGGGTGTTTTGCTCATTCAATCATGTTTATTGTATCCCTCTTTCTAGAAATGTTCACTCTTCCGAGATTCAAAATGGGTTTTAAAATTTCTGTCTTACTGGGAACCAGAAAGTACATAGAGTAAAATGTTGCAAGACAATGGAAATCGCCTGTTTCTGGAGAAGAACTCCTAATCCTGCCAACATGAGTTGGGAACAGCAGCACAGAACATTTGATCCTGTTGTATTTTAATCTAGTCACCACATACTGGAAAAGGGTAACAATTCGCAAAATTAATGGAAACGAAATTTCAGAGTTGGCCTCCTCAACTCAGATGACAGACATTTTTGTTATAGGCATTCTCTGTTCTGTTCAGTGCACGAATAGTCACACTAGTAAATACAAAGAAGTTTTTAAGCAGGTCAATTTGTCTCTAATTCAAACCACACTGCAGTCTCCCCTTAGACAGACCCCTCTTGAGTATCACAAAACATTCATCAACCCTGACTCCCTGACCTCCTTGCAGTCCTCTTCCACCCAGCCAATCAGAATCAAACCAGCAGCATCTCTCTGTCTGTACTCTTTATACATGTACATAAAAGGTTTTTCTTCGTTTAAGAGTTTGTGCACACTAAAAGCCCCTCTTCCTCACCCCACCATCACAAAATTCCAAATCCAGGTGATAAATAAGGTTGTTCCATTGTGCGGTGTTAGGTCAAAGGTCAAACTAACAGTTAGTATGGGATTTTGAATGCAAGGTAAAGGCACTGGGACTGGTTACCGCCTGCTATCTTTCTAGCATTGCTGCCATCTGGCACTCCTGGTCTCCCAGCAGAGGGAGACAAACACTCACATGACTGCTTATTTCATCCCATTCAATAGATTGCATAATGTATAAACAATATATAAAACCCTGTTGAATTTTATGCATATTTTGCAAAAAGTCCTTTTTTCATAGCCTCTCCCTTTTTTTAAACTTCCTGGGAAATGGCTCACTTTTAATAATCATTGTGCATTTTTGAACAGTCACCTGTAGATGCTAATGATTAATTATTAATCATTTCATTTCTATGAAGAATTCCATTTTAGAACTGTATTAATGGACAGTGTATAATTTACTGTAGATGCCATTTCTCTGGGGCTAAATTAACTTTAACACCACATGGGGTGTACTTCACCTAATACAACAAAAAAAAAAAAACAATCAATGGGGGAAGGATGCGGCAGGAGGAAGAGGACAAAACCATGCTAAACACTCCAGTGTGAAACCATTATCCTGTAAAGGACTCCAGTAAGATCCAGTTCAAGATAAATGTTGCATTTTGTATCTTAATATTTTATAATGATTAATGGATTATTGATTGCTAACATGGTCAAGTGCACTTGGCACCAGGACACCCTGGGTGGACAGTCAATGATTGACTTTGTAGTCGTATCATCTGATCTGCGACCGTATGTGCTGTACACTCGGGTAAAGAGAGGAGCAGAGCTGTCAACTGATCACCACCTGGGGATGGGTTGGATCAGGTGGCAGGGGAGTCAGGGTCTGCTGGGAACGTCTGGCTGAGGACCCTGTGAAAATGGTCTTCAATTCCCACCTCCGGCAGAGCTTCAACCACATCCCGGAGGTAGTGGGGAACATGGAATCTGAGTGGGCCATGTTGTGCTGCCATTGCCGAAGCGGCTGCTTGAAGCTGTGGTAGCAAGGTTGCTGGTGCTAGTCGTGGTGGTAACCCCAGAACCTGCTGGTGGACACCAGAGGTGAAAGGTACAGGCAAGCTGAAGAAGGAGACCTACAGGGCAGGGAGTTTGGCGAGGCCATGGAACAAGACCTCCAGTCGACGCTGAAGAAATTCTGGCAAGCTGTGCGGCAACTTAGAGGGGAAAGCGGAACGGAAAGCGGAGTTGCTGACCTCAATTAAGTATATAGTTCGGCGGTCAATCCCACTAACATGCGTTCCGAGGAGGAGGCAGAGCCGGAGGACTCTGGGGTGGGCTCTCTCATCACTGGGGTCGAGGTCACTGAGGATGTCAAACAACTGCGCAGTGGCAGCGACCTGGGGGTGGATGAAATTTGCCCCGAGGTCCTCAAGGCTCTGGATTTTGTAGGGTTGTGCTGGTTGACATGCCTCTGCAACATTGCGTTGACATTGGGGACAGTGCCATTGGATAGGCAGACAGGGGTGGTGGTTCCCCTTTTCAAGAAGGGAGACCAGAGAGTGTGTTCCAACTACTGGGGATCACACTCCTCAGCCTCCCTGGGAAGGTCTACTCCAGGGTGCTGGAGAGGAGAGCCTGACTGTTAGTCGAACCTCGGATTCAAGAGGAGCAATGTGGTTTTCCTCCTGGCTGTGGAACACTGCACCAGCTTTATACCCTCGCGAGGGTACTAGAGGGGGCATGGGAGTTTGCCCAACCAGTCTACTTGTGTTTTGTGGATCTGGAGAAGGCTTATGACTGTGTCACTCAAGGTGTCCTGTGGGGGGTGCTCCGGGAGTATGGGGTAGATGGATCTTTGTTACGGGCCATTCGATCTCTGTATTGTCGGAGCCAGAGCTTAGTTTGCATTGCCGGCAGTAAGACAGATCCGTTCCCAGTCAGAGTTGGTCTTCGCCAAGGCTGCCCTTTGTCACCGGTTCTGTTCATAATGTTTATGGACAGAATTTCTAGGAGCAGCGAAGCGGCGGAGGGAGTCAAGTTCGGTGGCCTCCGGATTCCAACTCTGCTATTTGCAGATGATGTGGTCCTGTTGGCCTGTGACTTCCAGCTCGCACTGGGACGGTTTGCAGCCAAGTGTGAGGCGGGGATGAGGATCCAACCAGTCTACTTGTGTTTTGTGGATCTGGAGAAGGCTTATGACTGTGTCACTCAAGGTGTCCTGTGGGGGGTGCTCCGGGAGTATGGGGTAGATGGATCTTTGTTACGGGCCATTCGATCTCTGTATTGTCGGAGCCAGAGCTTAGTTTGCATTGCCGGCAGTAAGACAGATCCGTTCCCAGTCAGAGTTGGTCTTCGCCAAGGCTGCCCTTTGTCACCGGTTCTGTTCATAATGTTTATGGACAGAATTTCTAGGAGCAGCGAAGCGGCGGAGGGAGTCAAGTTCGGTGGCCTCCGGATTCCAACTCTGCTATTTGCAGATGATGTGGTCCTGTTGGCCTGTGACTTCCAGCTCGCACTGGGACGGTTTGCAGCCAAGTGTGAGGCGGGGATGAGGATCAGCAGCTCTAAATCTGGTCATGGTTCTCAGCCGGAAAAGGGTAAATTGCCCACTCTAGGTCGGGGAAGAGTTGCTTCCCCAAGTGGAGGAGTTCAAGTATCTCAGGGTCTTGTTCACAAGCGAGGGGAAAATGGAGCTGAGAGAGACAGATGGATTGGGGAATTGTCGGCAGTGATGCGATGCTAAAGCGGTCTGTTGTGGTGAAGAGAGAGCTGAGCCAAGCTTTCAATTTACCAGGCAATCTACATCCCAACTCTCACCAATGGTCATGAGCTTTGGGTATTGAATGAAAGAATGAGATCCCGAATACATGCAAAATTAGTTTTCTTCGCAGGGTGGCTGGGCTCAGCCTTAGAGATAGGGTTAGGCGCTTGGACATCCGGGAGGAGTTTGGAGTAGAGCTGCTGCTCCGCCACGTTGAGATGAGCCAGTCGAGGAGGATCTAGCATTTGGTCAGGATGCCTCCTGGACGTCTCCCAGGGGAGGTGTTTTGGGCATGCCCATCCGGGAGGAGACCCCGGGGACGACCACGGAGACACTGGAGAGATTATATCTCTCTGCTGGCTTAGCAACATCTTGGTTTCCCCCCCGGAGGAGTTGGGGGAAGTGGCCAAGAAGAGGAACATCTGGATCTCCCTTCTCTAACTGTTGCCCCCGCGACATTGACCTGGAAAAGTGGCAAAAAAACAAAACAAAAAACGAAAATAAGTGGTTTAGGAAAATTTGCAACCCTGTCAATTTTATTATTAGAGCTTACAGGGCATGATAATTTTAGATTTTGATAATTCATGAGTCTGATGATGAACTACAAAAAATAGCCTGATTGCACAGTTAAAGGCTACAAATTAAGTAGTTGAAAGTTCTTTATTTTTTATTTTTTTTCAAATTTATCTCACACATCCAAAGTCCACACCCCTGTCTTATCCTGGTGCCCTGTTGACTTCTTTTATACCAGTGTTGATTTGATTCAGAAGTCACACAGTTATACCTAATTCTGCCCTCATTATGTTTATACATATGAGTGAGGTGCAGTAGGGGTACAGGTGTCTTGCCTTGAACAAGCTGTGTTAAAGATTTATTACAGCTAAATTCAACAAAGATATAGACACAGAACAGCTCAAAGGCCAGTCATTAGTATTTATTTAATTCTACACAGTGCTGCTCAAACACAAGAGATGAGCTTTCAAGCATAACTTTCATTGTTGTTGTATTGTTCAGTAAACCTGAAACTGTCAGTGAGTTTCCCTGTTAAGAAACTGGCTGGGATATCGATTTAATGGTTGTGTAGGTTTCTGCTTTTTCCAGTCCAGTCAACCACAGGACACTGGACATCTAAGCAAATTTTATGTGTATTTTTCAATGAAATAGAATTTGAAATCTGTATTCAAATACATGCCTGAAGCCTTTCTTATGTTAGGCCAGACTAAATATCCTAATTTGCTGCAAAAATAAAATGCACATCAGTACAGCTGCTACAAAAACTACAAAGGGAAAAATGGAATGAATATACATTTTCAAGTAAAACTCTAATGTTGAGGAATTCTTCTTCGTCTGTGGTAAATTGGTATTTTTAACTGAGGATCAGAAAAAATAAGCGATTTGAATGAATTAGAGGTTAAACTTTGCTGTGGCATATTAAACTAATTTTTAGTCGTAACTCAAGAATTCATATGCTAGTTATTAGAAATTTCAAATAGACATCTAATAGGACAAGGTCCACTTCACTGACACAGCATAGCAAAAACAATTTTCTGGCCATTCAATACCATAATTTAGGAACAGAATGGAAAACAAGTCAACTCTGTTGACATGGGATTGAAAGATATTTTCTCAAAATATCCCTGATGACAGGGATATTATATAATAATAACAACAAAAACGGCATCTGCAGTAGAGACAGCAGCACAGCAGGAGACATGACAGGGTGTCATATCAAGTGTCAAGTCTCCAATCTTTTGATCAATTTACAGACAGGATTGTAATGGTAAGGATATATATACTGTATGTTTTTACACACACACACATCTATGTATATTGTGACAGCCTGGGAAGTGTGCTTCTGGTCTTGCTGGCTGTTGTTTCTCTTCCAGGACCTTCCCCAGCCACACCCACTTCATTTGGTGACACTTCTCATCACTCATGGAAGCTTGTGAATTCAAGTTGGCTCGCTCTCTCTCTCGCTCTCTCTCTCTCTCTCTCTCTCTCTCTCTCTCTCTCTCTCTCTCCCTCCTGGAAACCTGGTGCCCGCTGGCTACCAAACATGGTTTTTCTTGTGTTTGATTGGTGGTGTTTGATGGTTTAGACTTGTCTTAATAGATTTACTAATTACTTTGAATGTTTAATGTGAGTCCCCCCTTTCTTTGTTGTGCTCTTGAATGAGTTGAGCATAACAATATTTTAAAAAAATTCCCCACTCGCCCTTTGTGGTTGGTCACTTCGGTTGCTTTCAAACTGGGGTCCTCTACCAGAGGCATGGGGGTCTGAGGTTCCTGTTCTGTATCTTAGCTGTTCCTTGGATTGTGCTCTTCTGGACAAAGATCTCAGATGTTGTTCCAGGGATTTGTTGGAGCCACTCTCCTAGTTTGAGGGTCACAGCCCCGAATGCTCCTATCACCATGGGTACTACTGATGCCTGTAATCCCCACATCCTTTCCTGTTTCAGCTCTTGGTATTTCTTGAGCGTCTTAAATTCTTTCTTCCTTATGTTGCTATAACTTGGGATTGCAACATCTTGCAATATTGCTCTCTTCTCCAATTTGTCAACCACCACAATATTTGGTTGATTAGCACCCACCATCTTACTCTCTGAAACTCATTAGTCCACAGCCTCCCTCTTTCCTCTTAGTGTACAGGCTCAGGGTGCTGGACTTGATGTGAAACCCTCCATGCATGGTGAGGAGCTTCCTTGTCTTGATATCTGTGGCCTTTATTTCCTCCTTATGCCAGGTTTTTATACCAGCGGGGTATCTGATGATTGGCAGGGCATAGGTGTTGATGGTTTGGTTCTTGTTGTGACAATTCAGCTGACTTTTCAGGGCTTGCCTTACTCTAAGTAGGTATTTGGCTGTGGCTGACTTCATTGCAGCTTCTTCATTCTATTTTTTTATCCAGTATTTCCATTTGCCTGCGGGATCCCAAGGTATTTGTAGCTGTCCAAAACATCGGCTATCTTGCTTTTTGGTAGTTCAACCCCTTCAGTTGGAATCATCTTGTTTCTCTTAGATATCATCTGGCTACACTTGTCTAGCCCAAATGACATTCCGATGTCATTGCTGTAGATCCTGGTGATGTGGTTTAGTGAGTCGTTGTCTCGCTCACTCTTCATATACAGTTTGATATCATCCATGTAGAGGAGGTGGCTGATAGTTGTTTCATTTTTGAACTGGTGTCTGAGGCCACTCTTGGTGATGATCTGGCTGAGGGGGTTCGGCCCAATCCAGAACAGCAGGGAGATGGCTCATCTCCTTGGTATATACCGCACTTGATGCTAACTTGGGCAGTTGGCCTTGAATTTGCCTCTAGAGTTTTCTTACACAGCCCCATTGAGTTCTTGATGAAGGCTCTTTGCGTCCTATTGATCTTGTATAGCTCCAAGCACTCCAGTATCCATGTATGAGACATTAAGTTGTAGGTTTTCGTGTAGTCAATCCAGGCAGTGCACAGATTGGTCTTACAGTCTCTAGCGACTGCCCTGTCAACCAGTAGCTGGTGTTTGGCTCCTCTGATATCAGTACTAACCCATTTCTGGGCTCTGCTTATGTATTGAGCCACATGCCTACTCATCTTGGCCACAATGATGCTTGAGAGAAGCTCCCACCCACTGAACTAGGCAGAGGCAGGTTATTGGCCGAGTATTAGATGGAATTGTTCCCTTCTGGGGATCCTTCATGATCAGGACCGTCCGACCTTGGGTCAACCACTCTGGGTGAGTCACATCTTTTAGCAGCTGTTTCATTTGATCTGCCAGGCGTTCATGGAGTACAGTTAGCTTCCTTAGCCGATAGCTATGGATCATGTCAGGGCCTTGTGCTGTCCAGATGTTCATCCTTGAGACTCTTTCTTGGATGTCTGCCATTGTAATGTTTACTGGGTTTTGTTCTGGGATATGGCAATCCCCATGACATGACAAGGTTGTAACTGTTGCTGCGCCACTCCCTACAATCCCCGTGTGGCGAGTTGTTAGAAGAAACTCTGGCTTCGCGCAGTTGTTACTGTAAATAAATCAAATGTTTAAAAGTTTCCGACCTAGGCTGCAGTTCTTACCTTCCTGGACGACTAAAAGACTGTTTCAAGTGTATTTTCGAATGCGTTTTGGATCCTCTGAGGACGCTGAGCAACCCAGACTTTCCTCCTTACCTGCAGACTTGGAGACAATCTTTTCTCCAGGAGAAGATGGATTTGCCAAGGCCCAAGCTTCTTCTATAGAGTTGACTCTATAGACCCCATTGTAGCTGTAGATGATGCTACAGCCGCCCCGCAGGCATTGGGATCGAGGGAGCAACAATGCACCGGGAAGCTAGCTGGTCGCTCAAAGCAACTCAAAGTAAGAGAGCTTTTGTCTGGACAGAGACAACATAGTTAGCGTGAAAGTTAATGACTTGTTGTGTATTGTATGGACCGCTGCGTCTCTTTTTATGTTTGCTGCCAGCCACGACTGTTTCACCTCACGCCACTTCTGAGCATAAGCTCTCTCTCTGTCATTCTTCTTCCTCCCCTTTTGACTAAACTATGCAACATGCACACTCACACATTGTTCTAAGTCACACATACACTGCTTCTCTTTAGGAAGGTTTATAATCACACACAAGTGACCCCAGCTGGCCAGGGCATTCAGTGTTTTCAACCTCACTGAATAGAATAGAATAAGAGTAAGCTTTATTGTCTTTGCACTGTAAGATACAACAAAACATTGTTTATTAGCAATCTCTTATAGCAGCTACTGTCAAGTAAAAAGGAGAAAGATAAAAAAATAATAAATAAATCTGTATAAGAATAAGATCAGCATATGTCCAATGTGTCAGTTGCAGTGTTGCGTGGCAAGGTGCAGGTAAAGTACTGTGTACAATTTAAGAAAAATGTGCAAGAAGAGCAGTCATTGCAGTGGCCACATTATTTCACATGGTAGTTTTCATGGTGCTTGCAGGAGTCTTTTCACAGCCATGGGGAAGAAGCTTTGTTTCAGTCTGTTGGTGCGGGCTCACATGCGCAGGAATGGGGTGTCAACGGTCCACTCAGTTGTTTTGATGACTTGCAGCTGTTTTTTCTCTCCTGCGGTGCAGCTGGAGTACCGCACCGTGCATCCATAGGTCAGGACACTCTCTATTGTGTATCGATAAAAGTTCCTTAGCAGAGGTGGAGGGAGTTTGTTCCTCCTCAGCGTTCTCAGGGAGAAGAGTCACTGCTGGGCTTTTTTGATGATGTGGGTGGTGTTCACAGTCCAGCCCAGGTCCTCCGAGATGTGCAGTCCGAGAAATTTGAAGTCCATGATCCACTCCTCCTCCTCCCCATTGATGTTCAGTCCTGGGTGCAGTGTGATTCTCGACTTCCAGAAATCAATGATGATTTCTTTGGTCTTCCTGGTGTTGAGGTTGAGGTGGTTGTCACTGCACTAGGCTGCCAGCGTCTGGACCTCCTCTCTGTATGGTGCTTTGTCGTTGTTGCTGATCATTCCTACAACGGCCGTGTCGTCTACAAATTTGATGAGATGTGTCAGTTGCAGTGTTGCGTGGCAAGGTGCAGGTAAAGTACTGTGTACAATTTAAGAAAAATGTGCAAGAAGAGCAGTCATTGCAGTGGCCACATTATTTCACATGGTAGTTTTCATGGTGCTTGCAGGAGTCTTTTCACAGCCATGGGGAAGAAGCTTTGTTTCAGTCTGTTGGTGCGGGCTCACATGCGCAGGAATGGGGTGTCAACGGTCCACTCAGTTGTTTTGATGACTTGCAGCTGTTTTTTCTCTCCTGCGGTGCAGCTGGAGTACCGCACCGTGCATCCATAGGTCAGGACACTCTCTATTGTGTATCGATAAAAGTTCCTTAGCAGAGGTGGAGGGAGTTTGTTCCTCCTCAGCGTTCTCAGGGAGAAGAGTCACTGCTGGGCTTTTTTGATGATGTGGGTGGTGTTCACAGTCCAGCCCAGGTCCTCCGAGATGTGCAGTCCGAGAAATTTGAAGTCCATGATCCACTCCTCCTCCTCCCCATTGATGTTCAGTCCTGGGTGCAGTGTGATTCTCGACTTCCAGAAATCAATGATGATTTCTTTGGTCTTCCTGGTGTTGAGGTTGAGGTGGTTGTCACTGCACTAGGCTGCCAGCGTCTGGACCTCCTCTCTGTATGGTGCTTTGTCGTTGTTGCTGATCATTCCTACAACGGCCGTGTCGTCTACAAATTTGATGAGGGTGTTGGAGCCGTGGGTGGCAATGCAGTCATGTGTGTACAGCGTGAACAGGACTGGATTCAGGACACAGTCCTGAGGATCACCAGTGTTGAGGATGAAGGTGGAGGATGTCGAAGCGCCTATCCTGACAAGGCCGGGTCTGTTCATCAGAAAGTCCTTGATCCACAGACAGAGGGGGGTTCCGAGTCACAGCGTCTGCAGTTTGTTGTTCAGTCGGCTGGGGCTGATGTATGCCGAGCTGAAGTCAACAAACAGCATCCTGATGTATGTGTTGGGGCTCTCCAGGTGGTTGAGGGCTGTGTGGAGGGTGATGGAGATGGCATCCTCTGTGGATCTGTTGGACCAGTGGGCGAACTGATGTTGGTCGAGGCCAGGTGGCATGTGGGCTTTAATGTACTGCAACACCAGTCTGTCCATGCATTTCATGACAAACCGGCGTCAGGGCCACAGGTAGGTCATCATTCAACCCTGTGATGGCAGATGTTTTTGGGCACAGGGATTATGGTGGCAGTTTTCAGGCAAATGGGGACTGTGGCTTGCTGGAGTGAGTGGTTGAATATGTTAGTGAATACAGCAGCAAGCTAATGAGCGCATGATTTCAGCACCTTCCCTGGTGCTCCATCCGGTCCTGGTGCTTTGCTGGGGTTGATGCCCTGCAGGACCCGCAGTACCTGGTGTTGCTGGAGGGTGAGGGGTTTGTCATGCTCTCATGGTGTCAGCAGTGTGTTCTCAGCCTGTCTGCTGTCCTCATCGAAGTGGTAGAAAAAGGTGTTGAGCTGGTCCAGGAGAACGGTATTGGCAGAGGAGGGGGTGTTGTGGCATTGTTTGTAGTCAGTGATGTTCTGGATGCCTTGCCACATGGTGCAGGTTTTTTTTTTTCCCTAAAGTTGGCTTCTATAGTATCTGCTCTTTGTATTTTGTTTTAGCAGTCTTGATGCTTCTGTTCAGGTCTGCTTTGGCCTTCCTGTAGGCCTCCCTGTCTCCTGACCTCAGTGCTGAATCCCTGGCCAGGAACATTGCTCTGACAGTGGTGTTGAACCAGGGTTTTTGGTTGGGGAATGTTTTTAACCTGCTTCCTTTTTATCACATTGTCTGTGCAGAAGCTGACGTACGACAGCACGGAGGATGCGTGGAGCTCAATGTCTGGGTGTTCAAAGCGCTGCCACTTGGTGTCCTCAAAACAGTCATGCAAGGATAGTGTGGTCTCCTCAGTCCAGCACGGCACTGACTTGTACTGTGGCTTATACCTGCAGATGAGTGGCCTGTAAGCTGATATCAGAAACAGGGAAAGGTGGTCAGAGTGTCTGAGATGGGGGGAGGGGTGGACTTCGTAGGCTCCAGGAATGCTGGTTTAAACCTGGTCTAGTGTTCTGCTCTTCCTTGTTTTAATGTCCACATTCTTGTTAAATCTGAGCACAGTCTTAAGATTTGTGAGGTTGAAATCACCAGCTATGATGAAGAAGCCCTCTGGGTGTTGTTCTGCTGTCTGCTGATGCCGTCATGTAGCCTACTCACAGCCAACTTAGTGTTAGCTCGCAGGTGGATATACACAGCAGCTACAAACACAGCTGTGATTTCTCTGGGCAGGTGGAAAGGTCTGCACTTAGTAAGAATAGTAAGAACTCTTAGTCTGGACAGCAGTGTCTCTCATAACGGCAGTGTCCGTGCACCAGCTTTTGTTAATGTATATGCACACACCCCTTCCTGTCGTCTTACCGGAGTCCGTGTGCGGTCTGACCGGAAGATTGTGCAGCCTGCCAGCTCCACAGCTGGGTCTGGGATGTTTTTGTGCAGCCAAGTCTCTGTTATCACTGTGATACAGCTGTCATTCCGGTTGTTAATATTACGTAGTTTTATCTCGTCCATCTTGTTTACCAGCGAGCTGGCGTTGGTGAGAAAGACGCTGGCAACCGCTGGTTTATGCGGAGTCACGGTTAGCTTAGCTCCGATGCCGGCTTGCTTGCCCCATTTCTACGGTCTTTCGAATTACCGCCGCTTTCTCTTGGTCCGTTCTCGGCGGCGTATCGCCTCTGCGAAGGAGTGGAACCCTTCCATAGTCCAGCTGATCCGGTGTTATTTCATGCTGAAAAGTTCGGTATGTGTGTAAGTCTTTCTTACTAAATAGCTACTAACTGAAGAGGAGTGCAGGGCTGCTGCTTCTACACGTGCCGCCATCTTGGACACTATGCGCTGTCGTGTGTGTTTTAAAGGGAATCGTGGAGCCAGTGGTGTCGCAACAATTGTCTCCTTCCAACTCCAGCTACCACACATGGCCTTACGTAATCACGTCTGCCATTTTAGATACTGTGGCTGAGTGGGCTCTACGAGACCCCGTCAGCCATCTTGTCTGTTTGTCTCTCTCTCTTTCTCTCTCTCTTCCTCCTTCACTCACACGCATACACACACACACACACCTGCTTGCATTGTATTGTTGGCTATCTCTTTTAGCTTATTGTCCTTGTGTAGTAACGTTAGTGATAATTTTAGACGGATGTTTATTGATGAGTGTATGGATTTATTGATGAAATACATCCTGTAATAAAAATGTATTAGTTGTACATGCGAGCTGTCCCTTGATTATTTGTGTATAATAATGACATCAGCTGGTTGAGATGTTCAGTGCCCGATCTTATGCTTTCAAATTTATTATTAATTGTTCGATATCTCACAAATATCGACAAAATTTAGGTGATTCCATCATTTTCCCTTGAGACTGAAGGTAGTTTGGTCATTGATCCCCTGTTCCAGGGTGGTGCACCGAAATAATTTTTATTAATTACATTCACTCATTAATCATCAGTAACCAAACATTCTCAAAGTAATCCCCACTACGGCTCACATTCAACTGGTAGCCAAGTATCTCCAGGATTAATATTGCCTTTGCGTATATCAGTTGGTCTCAGTGGTGGTCACAGTAGGGCTAGTTTGCCGCATTCACATCCTTTCGTAGCCTTTCAGAGGGTGTGTATACAGTATATACAGTATATCACAAACTTGTGATTTGCTGTCATGACATAGCTCTATATCGGTCACTACAGTTTTTATACAAGTCTGGAGAGGCACACATTAATCGCACATTGCACATATTAATTGCCTTATGGAGGCATACAGCCACAAGGCAGCAACTTTATACTGAAAATAAACATTTTTTTCATCATATTGCTGTGCCGCTTACCAGGAATTGGTGGGTTAACATTCCCATTGGGAGAGCAGGTCTTACTCACATGTGTTCATGAGATGTTCATGTAAGACATATGTTGTGTGTGTGTGTGTGTTTGCATATGTGTGTTTAAGGTCAGCACTGGGGTCATCAGTGTTTAGTCTGTGTTTCTCTCTGGAATGGCGTCTCTGTTGGTATTGCAAAGATGTACAGCTGGACCTTCTTAACAAGGACCTTCTTGATGATGTGTTAAAAACACATGCGTGTACAGTGCTTACATTTTCTTTATTAGTCTGTTTCATGTAATTCAAGTATACGCACAAGTGAGCCATAGAATAAAGAAGCCATGTTTGGTTAACATAAATATATAGTTTAGAATATATTAATACTATTTGGAAAAGAGCGTGTATGTTGTTTAGTTGAAATAGAGATCAAGCCCAAAAGACAAAGAGCAAGGATTCACTGAGGCTGTAAATAGGAGGTTTTTATTTGGTAGACTCTAATTAATTCAGACTGGCAATGGTGCTACCATGCAGAAATAGGTCTGGTTAGAGAGGCAGCTTGAATACCATTAAATATGTTTTCACACCAAGACACCAGACAGCTATGTCTCTGCATGCTGGGCTGTCTTTCTGCACAGTGATCTCAGAAAAAGAATGGACAAAACCAGTGCTCATTGTGCCTTTTTGGCATGATGGAGTTTCCTGGATCAGTATAGGCACTGGCTTTTTCATCTACAAACTAGAGATGGTCAAATACTATTTTTCCTTCTCAATACCAATTCCAAAACTTGAGCTTTCACGATTGGCTGGTACTGAGTACCGATCTAATACCAGTGCATTGAAGAAATATGTAGGCTATAAATGTATATTTATAACTGCTGTGCAGCATTTAGAAAAATACTAGAAGACTTTATAACTTTCCAAACTACAGTAAGAGCATTAAACGGTTGTGTGATAGCTTCATTGGTAGTATATTGTATAAGATAGGGTGGACATTTTCAGATTTGTATTTGGGTCCTTGAAAAATTCTACCTTGACTCTAAATAATTCAGTAAGCAATGAAATCCCACGTATTCAACTACAGACGGGGGCTTGCCAGCAAGAACAATAAATTTGACAATTTGTTATATTCATCACTTTCAGGCTGTCTTTGTGGAATTTATCATGTCATTTGAATGCGGTTTTCAGTGTTTTCTGCCAGTGGTCCTTTATTCCCTTCCTTTGCTTCGGCAAATCCATGAGTTCTTTAGCATGATGCATATTCAAATGCTTTAAGAGATGTCTTGTGTTGATCTGCATAATCTTCTTGGTACTTTAGGCCAAGGTGGAAACGCAGACAACAATGAGCCACAGGAGCCCACTAGTTCCTTCAACAGAAGTCCCCAGAACTAAAAGTTCCTAGTAGTTTTTGTCAAAATGCCCCTTAAAGTGGATCTTATAAGAGAAGAATGTGGATCCTGAATAAGACATAGAAGACATAGCATGTTTTTTTTCCTGTCTGTATCGTTAAGTGATTATCCATAAAAGTATAGTAATGTTTATAATGTTTATAGTTATTTCTTTGTGATATAGTGGTTAAGTGCTCCATGAACCTCTGGTTCTTGTTGATGTTGGATAACTATTGCTAAAACTTTCAAATCGAGGAATTACTTGTCATTTTGTATCATTCTCAAAATTACCCCTTTTAATTTGTTTGTTAAAGGTCATGGTATACAGGTGCCAAACCCCAATTAAAATACAACAATGTATAACTTGATTTTTTCCCCCATTGGTCTGGAACTAAAGAACCAAAATACAGATGTATATACTTAAATCATTTAACGTGTAAACACAATACTAACACAAGTACCTATACACTCAACCCATGTTGAGCTTGGCCCCCATAAGCTTGCATTGCTATCAAAATACACTCAACTCTTGCACACAGATTGGCTTCCATGTCTCTAGCAGGCATAGTAATGATTCTGTGAGCCAGACTATGTCTCCATCGCCAGGCTTTGGCTCCAGCTTCTGCATGTGCGACAGCAATTTCCTAAAGAATCCACAGCAAGCCCCAAACTTTTCCTTTTATTTCCACAAAAGCCCTACTGACCCCCTCCCCCCTGACACGTACACACACACACACACGCACACACACACACACACATACACACACACACACACACACACACACACACACACACACACAAACAACGCACACAACTGTCACTTGCAATTACATCTCATCTAAGAGTATGATATACAGTCCTGTCAAATCACCAGCAGGCCCGCAAGGCAAGCTGAGGGTCATTTTTTTCCCTTAATCATCCATACTCAGTCTGTCTATTTATTCCCTTTTTCATAGACATAAATACTTTTTGAGATCAACCTCGAAATACATGAATACTTAATATGTCACCCTTTTCTGTTAACCATGTTTGGCTTAGTTCCAGTTCACTTCTTTCCCAAAATGAAATACAATGAAATTGGATTTTATCCAGTGACTCCCTTCTAAGATAGTTTTGTTTAAATAATTAGAATAATAAATAACAATTGAAAAATAGTCCAACAGTTACATGTAGTAAATTAAAATGTATTTTTTTTCTACAGATTGATCTTTGTGGGGGACCATTGCCCTAAATGAAGCACTTCTGGAGACCTAGAGATTGTGTCATTTTCTCCTTTACACGTATAAGTGCAGATGGAAAATGTCGGAGGGTTTAAATAGGTCTTTGGTGTCTTTCTTTTTTTAATATCTTATATTATATTGACAACATTTCAAATTGAATCAGGCAGCACGTTAGTTTTCACTTTCAGTGTTAAGGGCCCAGAGTGGTGAAGTGATATTGTTTCCCATTGCCTAGCTATGCTGATGGTAAGCCCTATCACAAGCAGGCTGTCAGGTTACACACATCAATTGGCCCAAAAATTTGCAATTATTCATAACAGAACTGACATAAACAGCTTATTATTTCGGTCTAAAGCCTGGTGTAAACAAATTCACTGGTGATCAACCAACCTCACTTAATCTCCTACTTAGATTTCAAAACATACCCACACCGGCTTGCCAAGACAGACACACATACACACACTTCAGAGATCTTAAATCTTTAGTCTGTCAGCAGAGGACAAGCAGAAGTTTATGAGATTAGACGTTTGGCATCAACTATCAAAGCGATCAAAGCAAGCAACAGCAGAAACAATGTTCTTACAAAGGGATCTGTGTGTTTCTGTACATGTGTGTATGTTGTGTGTGAGAGGGTGGGGTGTGTGTGGCCCCATTTAAACAAGCCCCAACAACCCGTTCGTTGGCGAGTTGATCCAGGAGAGCATGTTGATGGAACCAGCCGCATCGATTTTTGGATTAGGGCACGCCTCCGTGATCAAGTGCTAAAGTACTAGATAAGAGCGACAGAGACAACCTTTAATCCTGGCTAACCCTTTAATAAATAGGGTTGGATCCTAGCAGGCTCACTGGAGGGGAGGAGGGCTTTAAAGAGTAGCACAAAGTTTAGATTCAATATGTAAGGGCTATTGTGATTTTTTTTTGGAAAATAAATAGGGGTGAGTAGAGTATGTGAAAAGTAAAATACAAAGGATATAGTGTTATTTGTCCAAGTACCTGGGTTTTTGTATTCATGCCAATGTATGCGAAACAATGAGTAATAATAAAACTAAACCTTTGTAAAATCTTTCTGTCTCTCAAACAAATTGTATGTTTGAGTGACAGCAACTTAGCAAAAACTCTCAAGCTTATAGACCAGGGCTAAAAAAACGTAAACTTGCATTTCTTCCCAGCACGCAGTGTGGATGCACAACATATTCGACAAAGTTACTACGGTGCCATTGTAATGATTGTATTTGTAATTGAGAGCTATAGACATGTGCCTCTGACAAACTTCTTAATTTACTGAAGCTCTCCAGCTAAGGAAAAACACAAAAAACAGTGCATTTGGGGAAGTCAATATTTCTTAGTATTAACAATAGTCTCAAAATGCTGATGGCTGAACACAAATTTAAATTCAATTTATGCTGGACAAAGAAGGGGATAAAGAAACAAATGTGTTAATAAAAGAGATGAAATTGATTTAGGTGAAGATGGACAACATCAAAAATACATCCAAAGGGCCAAGATCATTACAGATCAATATGGAAAATTGGGATAGATTTTGAAAGTAGAACTTTAAAAGTATGTTAAAGAAATTCAAGAATATATGGGTACATTAGAAAAATCTGGATCAGCTGAAAGAAAAGCTTCACGTGAGAGAGCTGCAAGAGATTGGATCTACTTGAAAACAAACTTTGAACCACGTTGCAATGCAGAAATCCCAGGGAAGTGAAAGTTTCGTTTGCTTCAGAAAAGTTAGCTTTGTCACATGGGTAACACAATCTGAAATCCAACCCAAAGTTTAAAAAAGCATATGTGCAATCTGAGAAGTCACACACCGATCAGATGCTGGAATCAAATGTTAAAGCTCTTCGCAAATTACCTGCTGGGAAGAATTTCCATCTGTTGGGTAATGGGAGGCTTATCAAGCAAGATTCACCAGCGACTGATTTAAGTCCTACAGATGACTGAGATGCTGACACACTGCTGCCAAACTTGAAAGCACAAGTGATTCTTTCTGTTTATTGTTAGTAAACTGGAGCATAAATGGATGGACTACTTCAAACTGGGAGCTCAGATCTTTTTTTACTGCAGTCCCTTTATCCAGATAATTTATCATCCTTCCATAAAAGCAAGTGATCTCTGTATGTCTGTCTGTCCCATGCATAGTGCGAGAAACTTTCTTCAGATTGATTTCAAACTCAGCAGATGTGATGCTGATTACCCAATGATATGCGTTTGTGCTTTGGTGCAGTTTGGACCGGCAAGGCATTCAATATTTATTCAAACCCTTGTGATTTTACCTTAAGTGCTTCTTCCTCTAAGTGCTTCTGAACAAAAACATGGTCAGCGCCGCTCTGCCTTTGCTGCCTACATTGTGGTTGATGATGGGATTGCATCTGTTGCAGAGTTTAGTTCAGTAGGCACGGCTGTGGACACAAACTGTACTAGTTAAATGAAAAACATTTATTTGGTGATTGTGTAATTGATTAAACAGGCTACTTTTGGTTTGAAGATGATAGAAATAGATTTGTAAGAGCTCCAATGGGTTTTGGAGGAGTTGGAGGTTTGGTTAAAAATTAATTTATTGAACACTTAAAGACTGTGGAGAAATCTATGGACAATGCCATTGGAGTGTGGTTTGCACATCAACATCTGCAGTATAGTTTTGTGATTTTTTTTTCCTGTTATTTGCCACTACAAGGATTTACTTGAGGAAGAGACTGTAATATGTTTTTCTTTTACTTATAGGGGTGTGACGAGATTTCTTGCCACGAGATCTGACAATTTTGAAAGGTGGCGATATTTCTCCCTGAAGTGAATGGGGGCAGAAATATACCTTCACTGCATCTAGTCTGCTGGAAACCCACAAGAAGAAGAAAAAGAAGAAGAAGCTTATTTGGCTGCAGCCAGCAAGACATTGGAGACAGACGATATTAGCATTGAAGATACAACCGCCACATATATTTTGTCACTGAAGTTTTCTCAAAAGTAACGTTAAATTATCATCTTGTCTCGTTCATGTGAACTCAACGTTGTGTATTGTCACACTCCAGGATAATGCCTTTCTCCGGTGTATTCTTTTGACACAGATGCTGTTTATATACGCATATATTGACTTAAGCAGTCGCCAATAAAGAGGATTGCACTGGGGATTTACACAATGTGCCATCTAGAGTTGCTTTAGATCTGAGTATTATTGGCTGTTGTGCTTTATTAATTTTCTCAGGGCTTCTAAATATTCTATTCTAAAGGGAATCCAAGTAATGGCAACTTTACATCACAATCAGTAAAGGGAAGAGCTGTGGTGGATTATATAATAACACCCTATGACTGTCTAGAGTCTTGTGTAAAGTACGTAAAGAGGTATATAATGACCTCAATAGATCTTCTGGTAAAAAATGAGGCAGCCTGCTATGGTCTCATTGGAGACATATGTCACTTACCTTATTTTCCTATATGGTCATAATTCAAGGTTGGTATGCAAATAAAGGACGAAACTATTTATTTTTCTCTAACAAAAAGAATAAGAAATTTTTGTGAGAATTTCATATCTCATTAGACAACTTCAAACTTGCAAAAATACACAAAGTGATGACAAATGGTATCATTTCTGTGATTTATTAATTATGGAAATGAATGTCAATCAAGAAAATGCAATCATCCTTAAAAAATGAGAGCAAGATTTGCTGATTCATTTCTAGAAAATCATACTACATCTAATTTGGTTTGATTTCATCAACGAGCATGTGATTTAAAAGATGAGTTGGAGAGACACATGAATCAAGATGAGTTTTCATCAGTGTTTCTGCATTGGAGAGCTTGAAAACTGCTATAGAGAAGTCAAAATCTAAGAAAATTGTTTTGGTGAGGGAAATTCCAAAATAAAAGTTAAAGTCACTACCAATTATATACTAAAAAAAATACCAAAGTTTTCTAAGAATGATCTAAAAGTTCTGCCTATCAACCTTATTAGTACAGTGTGTAAATTATATTCTAATATTTTGAATGTCATGCTGACTAGATGTTTAGAGACTGTAGATTATTTGATTGATAAGCAGAACGGAAAAAAAAGTCTGTATTGATTCAATTTCAACTACTGCTAGAACAAAAATTTTAAAAAGTCCGCATTTGTTTGTTTTGTTAATTTCCAAATGACTTAAGAATTGATCCAGAGAAATTTATATGCTTTAAAATTTAGAAAAGTAGGTGTTCAGCCAATTTTATAAAACATTAAACTATTTATATAGTTGTTCTGTTGCCTGTATAAAAGTAGATAATCTGCAGACTGGTTGGTTTAGTACTCCTTTTGGTGTTAAATAAGGTAATTTTCTTTCTTTCTCCTTTCTTCTTTCCAGTATATGTAAATGACGACTCTGAAATTAATGAATCTAACTTGAGCATACACTTGAATGATTTACTTCAGTGCAGCTGTGTACACAGAAGACGTAGCTCTACATGAAAAATCAGATGATTTACAAAAAATGTTAAATTTGTTGCATCGGTGTGGCAGATGCAGGTTTTTGATAAACCAAAGTAAGACAAAAATTAAATATTTAAGGGAAAAAGATATCCAAAGAAGTGGAAAGAAACTCACTCTTGGCATCGTAACATTGGAATATACACTAAAGTATAAATATCTGGACTTCACTCTTGATGAATGTTTGACCTATGATGATTTAGGGTATGTTACTTACTGGCAATTTTAGATTATAATACTGGGATTTGGGAATTGAAATTGAAAGAATCTAAAATAGCAGACTCCAATAAGACCAGAGCTCTGAGCTACTTTTAGGCGTGCATAAGATGGCTCCTGTTTTGGAGGATCAGACGTTTTGGTGTCCCCCCGGAGGAGTTGGTGGAAGTGGCCGGGGAGACGAACGTCTGGATCTCCCTGCTCAAACTGTTGCCCCCTAGACCTGGACCCAGATAAGCAGCAGAAAACGAAACGAAACGAAAAGAATGATATGGGTTGGAGTCTATCCATCCATTTATTACTGCTTATCTTATTCAGGGTTGGGGGTTGTTGATGTTGAAACATTGTTCCTAGACACTGATGAGGATTGCCTCTCCTCTGTTCCTTACGTGCTGATACAGAGGAAGATGGTGAGGAGGCCTCACTATTGAGCTGAGCTGTGGAATCTGCTCCCTGAGAGGCTAGATCAGCCCGTTTTTCTGTGCCACTCCTTCCTGATTTTGAGAGGGTAGTTTGAGGACAATTTCAGAATCCTTCCCTGGTCATCTGTTTTTCCTGGGATGCTAGGCTGCTTGCTGCAGTCAGAAACCGGGAGAGCATCTGTTGTGGTCAGTTACCCCCAGTAGATCAGGCTATAGTAGCTTTGATTTCACCTCTAAAGTCTATCCTGGCCATGGCAGGGAACCCCAGTTGAAACTATAAAATGGTGGATCCCTTACTGGCAAAACTGCACCGAGCCATGGTTATCCAGGTGCAGCTAGCCAACACAGTTGACCCAGGGGCCCTCAGCTGATAACGGGGAAAAGGCAAATTGCTCAGATGCGTCTTAAGTTGATAAAGGAGCAGGCGGAGACAGCCGGCAGGGCAATGGCTCCACTGAGGTTGCTGAGGCCCCATTTGTGGGTCTCCCAATCCAGGCTGCAGCACAAGGACTGCACCTGTTTGTTGAAGTTCCCAGTAGAGCCGTCTGCCATGTTTGGCCCTGGGCTACTGCGTAGCAGCAGCGAGCTCAAGAGGTTTGCCGTTCTGCTCCGGAGATGTCTGGTACATTTGGTCACCATTGTAGTGGATGCAAACCCATTATTCGTCAGGCTGAACACTCTCAGCAGTGCCCTGATGACCTGAGTTCCTATTTGGAGGCCTCTGGGGGGGGCAAGGAAAAAGCAGTTTGATCAGAGAGGTGGCAAGGCATATGGACAAGGTTCCACCACCTTCTTTTTCAGGCAGAAACCAACCTACAACTGCGCTGCCTCGTCACATTGCCTGGTCAGCTTTGAATACACACCCCTGGGTGATTTCATCCATGACCCATGGTTACTAGCTTCAGTTTGCCCGGACCCCTCCATGACAAGAACAGCATTAGTCTCATCAGGGCTAAACAGCACAGGGCAGTGTTACAAGCCTCCTGTTGAAGAGAATGGTTAGAGAGGTGAAGCCTGGGGATCCAAAGGCTGAGTTCTATTTCCTCTATTTTCTTATCCCTAAGATGGATGGGAGCCTACGGCCAGTCTTAGCCCTCATGGACCTCAACAAGTTTCTTCTTTAAAGTTCATGATGTTGACAATTCCAAACGTGAAACAAGCAATCCAGGAAAGCAACTGGTTTGCCACCACAGACCTCAAGGACGCCTACTTCAAGATCTCCATTTGGGAAAGTCACTGTCAGTTCCTCCTGAGGTTCACCTTGGAGGACAATATTTACGAATTCTGTCTCCTACCTTTTGGAACCTCTCTGGCCCCCCACACCTTCATCAGGTGTATGGATGCAGTTTTTGGGCCGTTATGGCAAGAAGGACTCAGGATTCTAAATTACCTGGATGACTTGCTAGTGTGTGCCCGAACAGAAGAACAAGTTTGTCACCATGTGACCCGACTTCTGGAGTACATTGAAGGCCTTGGCTTGCCTCTCACAAGAAAAGCAGGTTCATTCCATATCAGGTGACACAATTCCTGGGCATGATTACAGACTCCACATCTTCCACTGTGTCTCTGTCCACAGAAAGAAAGGAGACTTTCGAGGCCTTCCTGACATATTTTTGACTAGGGGTAACTCTCACTTTGGCCTGTCCTTACTATTAGGGCTGATGGCAGCAATGGTCCAAATTGTTTCTTTGGCACTTATACACATGTACCCAGTGCAGAGGTGCTTACTCAGCCTGGGTCTGCACCCACAGACAAGACTACTGACCAGAGTGCGGATCTCCCACAGGATGTATCTGGCCTTCCGATGGTGGAGATGTTTGAGCAATCTCACCAGGAGGAGCAGGCTGGGTGCAGTGACCCATCGCCAACTGATGTCGTCAGTCATATTGCAGGTAGGCTGGTGCGCAGTACACGAGGGTGAAGGTCACCTCACATGGTAAGCGTGCTACTTCACTTCTCTGTATTGCTGCTGCTATTGTTTCTCTGCTGCTCTACTCCTGAACTCCATATATTTTCATTCCATTATTATCATAAATAAGTTCTACATTTAAACATTTGTTTGGTTAGCGAAGGTCACTGGTTCGTCACCCTGTTTAGCGACACTCTCGCTAAGCATATATCGATAGTTTAAGCACTTGTTATCACATCTGGTAAATACTTAGGTCAGTACTTAGCCATGGTTTTTCCCCTTCCCTCTCCTGCTCTGTCTTGCTTAGTATGTCAGATGTTACTCCTCTGCTTCTTTTAGCGATAATGGTATGTGTAACAAATGTGGGATATTTGCGGTGTCGGTGGTGAGGCTTAGTGAATTGGAGTCTCAGCCACACCATGGAAGCAACTTCTTTAGCTGCGGTAGCTAACCAGCCCCCCTTAGCTGGTGCGGATTTGCCTAGCGTAGCCTCACTTAGCCTTCCCCCTGCAGTTCCAGAGCAGCTGGGAAACCAGGGCGGCTGGGTTATTGTCCGAAAGAAGCGTAAGCCAAAATCAAAGCCCACGAAGGTACACCACCCACCCCTTTACGTTTCCACGTCCTTCAGTGTGTACATAAATCTACTCACTGTCCTAATCATACTCAACCTTGACCTATGGGATTGAAATTGATCACTTAACAATTTTTCCACATAATCCTTTTTTATCTGACCATTACTTTATAACGTTTGAACTTTTAACACATGAATACCCGGTGAAAGGCAAACATTTCTATTCAAGATATCTATCAGACAAGGAGAGTGGGGGAGATGCATGCTCTATCAGTCCATGAAGAGCTTAGCAGATGTAGACCGAATGATGGTGGAGTAGTGCTGCGCCCCAACCCGGCCTTTCTCCTCAAGGTTCCATCAGATTTACAGCTCAGTCAGTGGTTGAGCTTTATCCCTTCATTTGCCTTCAGGCAAATTGAGAATGGAGACGGTCCCCGTTTGATGTCCTGTTAGAGCTCTTGAGTTGTACATCAGGGCTACAAAGACCCGTAGGCTCTCAGACCAACTTTTTGTGTGCTTCAAGCAGGAGTGTTTGGGTAGGCCATTGTCAAAAGCTAGGCTGTCTCTTTGGATCAATTCACGTTATCCAGCAAGTGTATAGAGAAGCAGGAGTACTGTTGCTATCTGTGGTATAAGCACATTCTGCTTGTGGAGTTGTGACCTCCTGGGCGCTGTGGAAAGGGGCATTTCAAGCAAAGATATCTTCAGTGGCTACTTGTTCATTTCAGTTGACATTCACCCAATTTTATGGAGTGTATGTGGATGCATCCACTTAATTTGGGGAGGTGGTATTGCGGGCTACTTAGTCATAGGTCTTGTCTATAGTTTCTCAGTAGGTGGCTCTGCAGTCTTGGTTTACGTACCACATACAACAGTCAATTAGCTTTGCTTCTGGCAGATTAATTTGAGCTGCCCATTCCCCCTGTCAGGACAGCTTTAGGTAGCGTCTTGTGCCTAGGGCATTTAGCAACAGAAGATAGCATTTAGCTGTTCTGCTATCTCAGGGATTTCTTAGTATTGTACAATTGTAAATAGTTCATTTGTTGCACAGGAATAGGCCTTTCGGGTTGCTGGCTGGTGGCATGCTGGTGATGTTGATGGGATTATGAGACTGCTCCTGTTCATCGTGAGGTGTTTTACAGGGTCCCCATACATATGGAATATATATCTAGGTTGAGAGAAAGTCTCAACAGAGACAGATAAAACTGTAAGTTAAGTTGTAACTGTGGATTTCTGAGTGAAGAGATCTATCCATATCAAGGTTGCTCTGGAACTTGTGTCGTTTTAGAAAATCACGCACAACTGTGCCTATATACCTGTGTGCGCCAGCACAGCTGGTGTGTCTTAAATAATCATCCACGACATCTGTTAGGTGGCGACATTCCCCATACATATGGAATATATATCCGGGTGGAGAGACAATCTCTTCACTCAGATTACCATGGTTACAATGTAACCTACAGTTTCACACTGCTTAGCCCTCCCAGGAGTGAGGAAAGGAGGCTTCAACAGTGTTTTCAGAGCGGGAATATGTGTTACCAGGGACAACAGTACAAAGCATTCAGTCCCTGAATGACCAATGTGAGAGCAGTTTTCACATTCTCGGCTCAAATTTAAACACGTTTTAAGGGTGTATTGGACTCCCCCAAATTTGCCCTTTGTCCTTGATCCTGTTTGTGATACATGATCTCAAGGTGGCGAAACTCAGAATTGGTTCTCTGCTTTTGCATGTGATTTGGTTCTGTTTACTCCATCAGTACGTAGCCTTCAGCATGCGGCTGATTTGCTCTCTCTTGGTTGGGGCTGAGTTTCAGGCTCAAGCAGACAAGTTTAAGTATCTCAGGGTCTTGTTCACTAGTGACAAGCAAATAAAATGGAGTGTGAGATGGACAGGCAGACTGGTGCAGCATTAGCAGAATTGTATTGTAATGTACCAGCCCATTGTAGTGAAGAGGGAACTGAGTTGCTGCCCCGCTGCTACAGTGAGAGACAGACTCATTATTCATGAAGATCATAAAGGTTAAAAATGTCCCATGAATAAGACTTGTGGGTCTTGATGTTACATTTATGTTGTTCTCAAGAGGCATTTTGTTTAACATCTGGCAAGGCCATTGTGATCCACAAAAATTCCCAAAGTCAGACATTGCAGTTGACCTTGTACTGGAATACCTGTTTAGCCTGCTGCCACCGTGACTCAGTCCTAGATAAGTGGAAGATAATGGATGTCTGGAAGTAGGGATTGCTGTTTTCTTGCTTAAAAGTATATGAGAAGATCACTATCACTGTACTATTTTGAAATTATCAAACTGACCAGCATCGCTTAATAATTGAAATATTACATATTACTATTACAACATATTCAGTAAAAAAAACAAAACAAACTCAGTTATTAAATGGATATTCCAGATTTTTTTTTTTACTTGCATTTTTACTGTTTTCGTGCTAAGCTAAATGACTGCTAACACCATTGTTTGGAACTACAACTATTTTATTGCCTAAAATGTTGAATTATTCCATTTAATAGTTTAATCAACTTTCATTATCCACACTGGTCAAAAAAGGATAATACTTGTTTTCAAATTGAGCACATTCTTCTTTTTTTTCTTAATAAAACAAATTAACAAATTAAGTAATTAAAGAATTAAAATAGGGAGATTAACACATAATTTAAAGTATTTGCATGTGTTGGGTCTTCTATTCAGGACTGAAGAAAAGACGAAGAAAGCATTCATCCATTCCCACATTGAGGTCACTTTCTCTCCCTCTCTTTGTCTTTCACTCTTATTTACACCCTGAGATTCACATGATTGTGTCACCAAACTGTCAAAATATCTTTAGTTTAGCAACCTGTCAGCTTGAGGTTGATGTGTGAAAAGGTAATGCATAGGCTTCTCACTGAGGATACCTCAACCACCACCCCATCTTCCTTCTTGCTTCAATGGCTGCACCAAATTCACGCTATCCGTCTCCAAACCGTCCTAGACCGATGAAGACCACAACCCAAGTGGTTAAAACCTTACTGTAATCACCAAGGTTAACAAAAGTAGGGTTGTTTTCCATCAATCTGATAAATGATTAATCAGTACGGCTGTAGTCAACCAAAGAAAATGGTGGTCAACTGAAATCATCAAAAAATCATTGTCTAATTGATTGATTGAGGCGGAGGGAGGGTGGCGGCATCGTGGACACATCATAGGAGCAGCTGTGCACTGCACTCTTGGAGCAGATGGGGTGCATTATGGATTTTATTCTGGGATACGGCACTGCCTCCCACTACTAGCTCACTGTCAAAGTCTGACTAGTAATTCAGTCTCCAGTGTAGCAGCAGAGGACTGCTTCATTAGTAAAATAATGTAGCTATAAAAAGTGAAACCTAAAGATACAGCAGCAGGTCAAATGATGTTCTTATTGAACCAGCTCATTCTTGTGAAAACACGGTGTGTGCATACATCTGCATATGTCTGGAAATGCCCTCGTTTCAAAGGTGACTTTAGTCTGTGCTTCCCCCCAACAGAAATAATGTAACCAGACAGTCTCTTGTGTGATGCCACACATTTCACCTCATGAAATGATTAAATGTGACCAATAAGAAGATAATGAAAGCACAATAACCAATAAATGGACCAGAAGACTACAGCCCTATTAATCAGGAATATTTTGACAGATGCATCAGTGTGTTATTTTCCTCCATTCTTCACTTCCTCCAGTTTAAGGATCCCCTGCTTTTCTATGTATTTCTATGTTTGTAGTTTGAACTTGTTTAGGACTATAGGTGTATAGGAATCGTATTGTAAAATAAGCAATTTGAAGATCATCTCACTTATTAAGTACATTTTTTGACTGAAAAAAAATTAGCTGATTATATAATACTGATTAAATAATCATTACAGCCATTGATATATTCATAATACTTGAATGATATGTGAATGATGTGAAAAAAAGACATCAAAGTTATTCATGTCACTTAACCTGAGTTAAGTGACATTCAGCAAAAAAAAAAAAAAAAAAGGGGGCGGCAAAAGCAAACAGATTTATTATTTCCTTATGTTCCTTATTTTCATTATGTTCCCATGGTTTAACAGTTTAATACAAAGGAGAAATTAATTTTGAAGGCTGTGAAAGGGTGTATTGTTAGCATTTACTTGTAGATTCGAAATCTTTCCGTCAGACAAAAACCCACAGACTGATGTAGTTCTCTGTGACAGTTTTTCTTTCATCCAACATCACATCCCAGCATCATCGAGCGAAGAAGCCAGTTCATCGCATAAAACCTAACCCTAACCCCTATAGAGACAAACAAACATTCACCCTCACATTCACTCCTATGGGTAATATAGCCCTCTGTGACAGTTTCTTCTGCATTACATATTATAGTGTGTCACAAATTAAGTTGAGTCACAGCTTTGTGGCTGACTGGGTTTTATTCAGACAATGGTTAATTTTAGTTGCCACAAATACTTTGTTAGATTTACACAACAAAAACACTTGGGGACATCTAGGAAAAACATAATGCTTTGGGCTGAAAATTCACCCTTTCATAACATTGAACATGTGCTAGAATAAGAACTTTAGAAGCAGCCTTCAAGGCCAACTCCTCCAACAGAGTATTGTGTAATTACTGCTGTGATAATTTGAACAGAGATTATTACTGCAACTGTGATAAAATGTCTAAATAGAGCTTTTCTTTAATCTGAAATCCTATTTCCAAAATACCCATATGTGAACATTTTCTGCTGTTAATTTACTGCTGAGGTTGATAATCTTTTGGCTGCTGTTCTCAGGACTTGGGGTAGATTGATGTGCTGTCTATCAGGTACCAGGTCCAATAATGAAGAGGCACACAGGGAGCGTTCTGAATCGGTAATCGTTTTAATAATGAAGGTCAAAATCAGGGAATAATCAGACACACCTGGGGGACAAGACTAGACAGGAAGTGGGGAATAGACACGTAGGGATTTCAAAACAAGAGGGGAAACACTGACTGACCCTAGCAGGCAGACACTTTACACTAGCGGACCCTGACACTGTCTGCTGTGTGGTTCTGGTGAAACAAGTAAAGTAGAGACCTTATAAGCAAATAAGGTAAGATTCAGTTGCTAATAATAATTATTATAATAATAATAATTAATAATTAATAATTCATTTTGCACACGCTATATCTACTGTCCTACACCCTCTTTAAAGAACCCCTCTGTGGAAAGTCACATTTTTACCTTGTTAACATGTCCATGTGGTGTTTCTTTGTACACAGACACACATCATTAGTGTCATTTAATTTTTTATAAAGTGGATTTCTTTGACACTAAATGGTATTGGTATCAGTCAAATCGTTATTAGAAATATTGGTATCAGTATTGGCCCAGATATTCCACATTGGTGCGTCCATACTATAGAATATTGTGAAAGACCAATTGTAGCTGCATATTTTCTTGTTTTCTTTGTGTTCAGTCTGAACGGGTTACTGGCTTTACTGTATGTTGGGTAAATCTTGTGAAATGCAGTATGAAATCGCCTGATATGACTCTTTAAATACATTTATCATTACACTTGACTTTCTGGTTTGTCTTTATCTTTCTCAATAACATATACCTCCTGCATTGTTTTGGTGTGAATCCTGTCTAACTTAACACTAAGGGTGTGAATGGCAACCAGAACAAATGGTAGCATTGCTTTTTTATAGAACCTCCTTTCTAAATTCATCAACTTGAAATCCTCATTATGATGACATGAGCTGTTGACAAGAACAGCAAGGCATTAAACCTTAAATATTACAATCCCTGCGCACCCTCACAAACAAGGATTGTTAATTCCTGTGTCTAGATTAAAAACACCTGTGATAAACAAGACAATTATTCTTTTCATTCCATTTGGGAGCTGTGTGTTAATCATACATGTATCCTCCTCTGTTAAAAGGCAACGCGATATCCCCCCACAGAATTCTCACTGATTAACTTGATACTCACGACTGTTTAGAATTCATTTTACCAATAAGTAAGAAACTGATCTCCTGCAAGTGCATGTGTATTTACAATGGTGTTCTATCCCCAAGATCCTGGGAAGTGTATGCATTAAATATCTCAGTCCCTGGCGTCAGTACAATTAACTCTTAAATAAAGTACCTACATCTTGATGTTTCGGCAACATCGAGGGCCTGTTTAGTATAATAGACAGGCCAGTTTGTCAAGAAAAATCTCCCAGGAGGGCAAGGCATTAAGTGACGTTGCTTATGGCAGGAAATGGAGAGACGGAAGCAGTTTACTTGAGGAGATGTTTGTGACTTGAAAAACTTAAATTATTAAGCACTTTCTTAAGACAACCATGTTTACCTTTTCCATTCATTTTTGCTATTTTCTCAATATTTTGTCTGATCAAATGTCAATCTGTTTTATTACAAATAACATTAAGGTTATGAAGGAAGGAATTAAAATTTTTTTTTTTTTGAAAAACAGGTCCAAACTACACTCTATTTTGTGATCTTTTTGGATATAATTGTTCACAAAATGTATCCATTTATGAAATTATATAAGTATTTAGTTTGGACACTAAGACTGCTTCCCTTTGTTTTTCCCACTAACGATGCTCCAAATGTCAGTACAAGTCTCTGGTAACCCATGTCATGTCTGAATATTAAGCAGAATGTCACAGCATGGAATAAATACTTTAAACTAAATCTACACAAATTAGTCGTTCATAAACATTAGAAAACATCTGGAAAAGATGCTCCTTCAGTAACTGACTAGTTGTGTCTAAGATGACCAGCAACAGGAAATAGAGAAAGGTAGGAGAAACATAGTCAGTAAAAATGTGTTCTCTGTTATATATTTAGGGTTTTCTTTTAGGATGGCATAGCGGTGTGGGGGTTAGCACTATCGTCTCACAACAAGATTGTCCTGGGTTTAATTCCTGGCATTGACTCAGTATTTCTGTGTGGAGATTTTATTTTCTTCTCATGTCTGAGTTATCTCAAGGTCCTTTTGGTTTCCTCCAACGACTTGCAACTTAGGTTAATTGATTACTCTAAAATTGCCCATAGGAGTGAAAGAGAATGTGCATGGTTGCCACTATTTGTCAGCCCTGAGATGATATGGTGACCTGTCTAGAGTGTGCCCTGCCTTGACAACCCTGTATAGGGTAGGTTGATAATAATGGATTGAGTATTGTTACAGTTATTGAATCAAAAACACATGGTTGTTTCCTTGAAGTTATCTACTCCATTGCTACCAGACTCTTGCAATAACATTTTGAGTGTAGTTAGTGGTGGGGGAAAAAAAAAAAAAAAAAAAATTATTTCCAAAGTTTCCACTCACCCAGTGCCAATGCATTTTATAATCTTTTTAAGGTAGTTCTAACGTCCAAAATAAATAATTAATACAAATGTTTTAACCCCTGTTCAGGTAAATCTAAAACATCTGTGGTTTAAAATATGGTGTATTATGGGGGTTGAATAGGGATAAAAATCAGCATCAAGATTTGCTTTCACACATCAGAGAGTGGGTCTTTTTTATAGTCATGATGTTCCAGATGAATACCTTCTTGTCTGCTGATTTCCCACTGAGTCACTGGCAGAGACTAAATAATTGTTATACATTGTTTTACACTTATTATTCAGTTAATTACTAAATTAATTACGCCATTCATACTTTTCTTGATTCTATTCTTTATCTTCACTAACTCTTAGACTTCCATTTAAGGCTGTCATATTGCTGTTCTTCATCTCTTGTCAACTTTTCTCACTCTATCCCGCAGAGTATTTTTTTCCCCATTTCTCTCTCTCTCTCTCGCTCTCTTTTTTTTAACATCAACATGACAACTGGTATGCTGTCACATCTGTAAGCGGGTTGTCAGTGCAATTTTCAAACAATGCCAGTTGTTTTATTCTGTAGAGGCTCTAAGGAATAAAATACACCCAATTATATATATATATGTGTATATACTACATTTACATATTATGCATTTTACTTTTCCAAGTCACTAGTTTGTTTAGCCGTAATCCAGGGTCACCAGTTCTTTGTACACTAATTTTCACTAGCACTGTACACTAGCATTTTCACTTATAACATGAATAGATGAATTCTGATAAATGTCCAGCCAAAATAAGTGTTAAACTATCTCTGTGAACTCTTTTTTAGTTAGCTCACAGTGAACTATACATTTTAGCTTCATGGTGAACATGGTCATATTGTCTCTCCTGTAACTTTGGTAAGAAGTAGCAGGCTAGTCAGAGCTAAAGTTTTCTTGAGTATTACATTGAAACCTCTGATCGCACCTTAAAAGATGAGACAGACCTCCATGATGTATAGAGGTTTGTGTTCACATTGTATCCACTGGGAGGCAGTATAACCTCAGTAGTGGGCTACTAATGGGCAAACAAGACTGCTAATGTATGCACTCAACTTTAGTGTTTGACTTTGAGGGGCGAGGTGGGGGAATTCACTAAGATCAAACATTTAAGAATCTTTATTATTGGATAAATATTCCTTTCATGCATTTTGAAATAGGTCAGTAATTGAATATACTGTTACATCAGACCTGTAACTTACATTAATTCTAAAATAAAGCAAATTATTGTTCTTTGGAGAGGACATAATTAACAGTCTAGTCATTCTCTGTAGTTCAGTCAATTTGCTTTTATTCCTTATACGTCTTTTGACCTCTTAAAGGTAACAACTGACAGTAAAAGCTAACATTGATGATGACAGAGAAGAGTCTGATTATGCTACTCACAACTTGCATTGCCTAGTAATTTAACGAAACAATAAGATTAGATTTGGTAGTGACAAAAATATGCAAAAAACTAACATTACACTAACATTTTATTGTAAATATGTATACAGTTATTTGCTTGTAGGCATCTTGCATTGTCTGGTTTGGGTCTCCTGGAGTATCCATGGAAAGACCTTACCTTCTTTCTTCATTTCCCTTGTTACTTTCACCCTCACTCTCTCAGTTCTTAGTAAGTGTGTCTCATATCTTTGCTGCAGCTATTTACAGCCACATAATACTAGCTAGATAAACTCTTTTGATGTACGGCAATCTCAGATCTCTTCCCTTTGTCTTTGATGGGAATAGGTTTAGACATGGCAATCAAGACATATTCACATACAGAGCATTGATTGATTCTTAGATTATCTTTTGAATGCAAAGTTTAGATTTCTTTCTTCAAAAGAGTTTTATTTTGAACATGGTCACAATCAGCTATGATTTCAGCCAGAGGGGAAAAAAAAAAAAGCATGATGGGAAATTAGATACACAGGCAGAGATGGCGTAAGGCAAAGCCGATCTTGGAGTTCAGTGGCCCTAAGAAGGCTAAATTCTCACAAATTATTTCTGGCCTTCCAACAACCTGTGAAGTGAAATTCAATTTTGTTGGTTTTTGCTCGGTTAAATCATTGATGAGCAATTTATTTTGCTTTAAGAGAACTTGTGGAATCATCAAACGGTTTAATAGTATGTCTCGACGGTGAAAAATTGACACAAAGATCTAAGAACAATAACTGTGCAGAATTTTCCCTTGATTGCAGTAGTGCAGAACAATTCTCACTGTATTCACTATTTGTGTAGGTGCAGCAGAACATCTTTGACCAAGAGGCAAGACATATAGCAGACTATAGTAATGGCAAAGTGCAAATGCAGGTTCTGCATCCAGTGATAGATAAGTTTTTCAATATTGTGTTCATGTGAGAGAGTAAGAGGCAGAGAGAGTTTCCAAACAGAGTCATAAAGCGCTGCATGGTTAAGCCTGATGAATTAATAACAGGGAAGCAGATGGGTCCCAGGGGCACTGTGGGAGCAGAGCAGTATGGAGAGCACACTGATATCTCACACACACACACACACACACACGCACAGGCACACACACAATTTTCTAGGTCTGTATGCATCCATATAAACAGTCAGATACTGATTTGAATCCAAATAAAGTGTTGGACAGAGACATGCACATGAAAACAAATACATTCACATATTGTCCCTATGGGTGAAGGTTAAGGTAAATCACATGTTTTACATTTTAATGAACATACTTTAATATTTGAAAATTTTAACTTTGCACTTTTTAAATATAATACTATATATAATTACAGTAACAGTGATTACTATAATGAAAGCATTAAAGATCATCTGCAACGCTTTTGTAGTCCAACTGAAAGCCAGTAAAGTCAAAATATTGCTGAAGTAAGTCATCAAACAGCATCAATGTTGCATGGAGGTGCGTTTGTCATTGTTCTTGTGTGTTTGTGTATATAGTAGAGAAAGATATGAATTTATTAGGGATTTTTAGGGGTGTTTTATCTTTTCAGAGGAATTGTATAGAAATTTAAGTGTTTCAGTTTTAGTGGTTTGAGTTAGTTTTCTTCTCACTGCAACATTTGTACTTCGCAGAGACATGCAATTAATGGGGCATTATTGTTTACGATTAAAAAACTAAAAAATATGTTATCAAATGCATTACACTGACATTTTTAAAAGATTTGTGTTCTGGAGTGCAGTAGTTACATTATTTAAATATATGTGATGACACCTGGTTGATTCAAAATGTCACCACTCAGGTTGTCTGGTTCTAGTGGAAAAATTTGCTGTTATAAACGGTATTTTGGTGGCTCAGGGCAAAATGTTTTCCTTTTTATTACATTTTATCCAGTACGTCATGCAAGTTTTAGTTTCAACAAGTGAGCAAGCCAGTTTAATTATATGGCAGATTTTGGACACTGTGGCGATTTATTGTTTTTGACAATAATTTAAACATAAGAAATTTTTAAAGTGATAATACAGTAAAAAGAAGGTAATAAAGACGTAAAGTAAAATATTTTGAAAAGATAATTAAGTTGATTAAAAGCCAGGTTATATGCAATGTACGTGATAAAATAAAAACCATAGTGAAAGTAACCGAAAGGAGAGCAATAGAGCAAAACTTTACTCTATTCTAATCTAGAGTCCGGGGCATCACTTCCCTACTGGGGCTGACTAGGGGTGTAATGCTGGATAATAGCACACCTTACTGAGAATTAAATAGGTCAAATGGAATCAACATAGTGTAATCATCTTGGTTAAGGCCTTAAGGGTCATGTTTTTGTGTTCTATTGAGTGGTAGGATAAAAACCATACATAGTATTTTCTTCTTAGAGGACTAATTTGGGAGGATATCCACCTGATTAGCTTATATTACCATCAAACAGAACATGCATTTAATATACAAGCGATGTAAAGCAGTATGTGTTAGTTTCAAACAACAGATGAAGATGCATGAGTCCCCAATCCAAAGAAGCACATATGGTTGAGTTGAGTGGAGGGCACACACACGATTTGCACCCTAGTGACTGGACTTTGTGTCATGTTTGGACTCAAGTGTCTAAAAAAGATACAAACACACCTAGTCTTTTCATAAACCTAACTATGTATTTTTTGGATCTAAATTTGACCAAAATCCTCAAAGTTTTAAAGCTAAACTTAAACAAAGTGATGTGGACCTTCTACGTAGAGATTAAATGTAAAGCATCTCTAAAGTACCAGTGTACCTTGTGGACCGCTGTGACATGAAGGATGCAAGACAAAAATCTTAGTATGTGACAGGATGAAATATGGTTGGATATGAATGTATTTTGACCTTGGTCACTTTAAGAGGGCTACTTATGTAGGAATTTGTTATGGCCAGTATGAACAGTTGGAATGATTACAGAAAGCAAAGCCTGCTTCAATGTTCATGTAATATACAATATATTGTGTTTAGACACACTTGAAAAATTGTGACCTTGGTCCTTAAAAACCCACATAAAAGCCATTTGCAGAGTACATGTGTTTTTACTGTATTTTTATTGCTTTTTTCAATGTTTCCTGGCTTATCAGATCACCTCAAGTGGCTGGCTGGACCTGTCCCTCCCCCACCAACTCTCCTCAACTTCTCACTTTACTTGTGCCATTTAACAAGAGTGGATCTTTGACTTTGTGATGCAGCAACTTGGTAATGACAAATTAATCATCTTGGAAACAAAAACAAATTATCTTTATTTCATCACTTTGTGGTGAGGGTCGCTAAATGTTGTCACAGCAAGTTACATGTTAAAAGGCCTTTGCTCCATCTTTGGCTTCTCAGTCCGCCAAGTTGAATAATGGAAAATATTTTTACCGACTGTCAAACCAAGAGATATGGAGCTGAGGCTCCTTCTCAGTGATTCTTGCATCTTCTTGTCTCTTGTTTTCTTAAGCTCTGACATGGCTGTCACTTCTACATTGGAGTGTTGTTGATTGCTGAGATGGGTTATACATGGCATCAATGTGGGATTGTACTGAGGCTGCCTGTATTGGGCTGAGCCAGCCAAATGTCTCCACACAGCCTCAGATAAATATGGATGGTTGAATAAAATGCATACAGGTGAACAGTATGAAGTTAGGGAATATACTTTGGCACACATACTTTGGCTGGATGTAAAGACCACCACTTTTGTGTGCACAAACACACACACACACACTCTGCTACACAAAAACCTGCATGTCTGTGAGTCTGAATTTGTGCTGTCAGGCCGATGGCAATCATGCATTTATGCATTTGTGTGCATTGTTTATGTGCGTGTGCCAGTTTCTCTATGTGTATGCATATGCATGTGTGTGTATGTTGGCTGCCAAACGTGGAGAGCAGGAAGAGGAAGAGGCTAGATGGTTAGAGGGAGTGTTTATTTATTCATTACCCAGTGGCCCTCTGTGGTTTCAGGGGAACATGACAACACTTGTCCTGGGCCCTTTAGCACTGGTCTGTTTGTGGCCTGCTTTGGCCCTCAGCTCTCAACTTCTTGGCTCTCTCCTGTCCTAAATTCCCTCTATTTCTTGTTTTACCTTTGGATCCTGCTTAGGTTTTCACTTTACTTCCTCTTACAGTTTTCAGAGTTACATTTCTTTCCTTGAAGTATTTTAAGTTCCACTTAAAGTGGAAGTAAAGTCCTTTAGTAAGATAACTTTTTTACTTCCACTTTTTAGCCTTATACAACTTTGTTTGGGATATATTACACTGTAAGTCACACATACATGAATAGACAACATCAGTTTGCTTCAATTTGTTTCCTTGCGAACAATATCTGTCGTGATGAACTTGAAGTTGAAATAAAATTCTGAGAATTTTTTTTGTATTTGTGTCTACTAATAGTCTCACCTTCTAGCAACGCTTATCAGAGCTGCCTTTTAGATGTTTGAATAGCTGAGAAAACTTCTCCCACATCTTTCTGAAGTTTGAATATCTAAGGCTGTGTCAATTAATGTATCTTTCTAAAATGCTAATCCAACATTTACACCAACTTCAAGCAGTGATTTGTAGGCTGTTTGGAGGTGACAGAGAAGCTGACGCAGGAGAGAGAGAAAACAAAAATATTTCTTTATTTCCTAAACAATATTGAATTTCCCCTCTTCCTAAAACAGGCAACTTTTGCACTCAATTGCGACGGTTTGGAACACTTATGGTGTCCAAGGTGGTTGAGAAACACACTGTACCAGTGATTATTCCCATTTTGGGGATGGGCACATGTACAAACGCATAACGTAATCTTATGCTGTGCTCCATATGACCTGACTGGGCTAATATGTCCCATGGTGGGAGATCATTGATTCCCATTACAAAAGGACTGAGCCAAGCACAAATCTTGCTCCTGACCCCTTTCTTATTCTCTGCCCGAGCTCGTGATCAAACCCCAACCAGATCAATGGCCATACTGGGGGATCAATTTCGTAGGCACTGGGGTGTCAAATGGGAAATGGCATTATTTTTGCTGGGTGATGTAAAGGAGCCCAACGGATGCTTCAAAGATTTTGGTTCTCCATATCAGTTGACCCATTGAAATCAAGATTCAGATTGGTGCCATGAGGTGATGAGTGGGAAGATATCTGACAGGTTTATCCTCACTCCCCTCAAGTTTGTTAAATTGGTACAGTAACCTTTGGTGGATTCATTCTCATAGATTTTACATGGCAAAGTGATTATTTGTGAAATATGTTATGAATGAGTTTTGACAGTGCTGAGGTGTGAGAGAAAGAGTCTAAACTAAGACTCTGAAGCTATGCTAGTGGCTCTACGACCTTACACATGGGCATAGTGGTTCTCTGTGCTGAAAGCTAACATTGGTATACTAACATGCTCACAAGAATTTCAGGATAATTAAGTTACAACAATTCTCTCAGAGGTGATCAAACACAGATCAGCTCCGACACTAAAGCCACCTGCCTGATATTGTATTGGCTCGTCTCATGCCACAGAAAACAGCTCTGACCTATCAAGACATTTACAGGGGACCACTGAGATTGCTCTCTGTTACCTGGCACCAGGAAATGGGCATTGGATCTGGATCTGGATCTGGATTGGGTTCTATGGAATGGAGCATTTGGCCTCACAGTCCATGAGGGCTGAACTGGATTGGAATCTCAGGAGTTTGGTGAACAGCGGCTAATTGATGTGAATAGTTGCAAATAGTTCTAAACATGCGTTTAGAATTGTTTTTACTGGACAAAAAATTACAAAATAATTGTGAGGCCAGATCAAAAGTCACTATATCAACAAAGGTAGAAGGGTGCATCATCTTGTAACCATGCATGTATGTACCAGACTGTGTGTTAATCCATATAGTGGATGTTGAGATGTTTCACTGGATAAATGATAACTTTGTGGGGGAGATCTGTAAAGAATAATTGACATAGTCAATTTCCATAAAGCCGTGATCCTTTTGGGACCATAAAGGTCTATACAATATTAAATCTATACACCAATTGTTGAGATATTTCAGCATGACCAGAGTGATAGGTGGATGGACCTACACAGCCATTCATAAACGGATGGCTAAAAATCTGAAAGTTTGATTGTATGGTGACAGGAGTACATGTTATCAAGGCTGCTTTTATGCAGTCATGGAAGGAGGCTCGTATCGAAGTACTTATTTCCCCCTCGAACTGCACATACATATTACATACACCTAAAAAGAGACAACAGGGCCTTGTTTAATGCAGTCCAGTTACCTATATGATAAAGATCGTGTCTACAAGTTTCACTTGATTTATTTTTGTGGATATAATAGGTGAAAATTTACAGGAAAATTAATAGATACTTCTGATATTTAAAAAAACAAACAAACAAAAAAAAGTATAATATGATTTTTCACTTTTATTAATGATTGTGGCTTGTGTTGCGGCTGGGCATCTACAGGTAATGGCACTTAAAACAAGAGAAAAGAACTGAATCAGTGATTCAACATTGGTGGTGGAGAAGATATCAAATACTTCACTTAATCAAATCCTGCAATACCATAATGAAAAGATATTTGAGTACAAGTCCAACTAGATATATACAAAGATAATATTAAGTCATTCAAGTATGAAAGAGACCCTTTGTTTTTGTTAAGACAGAGTTGAAATATTGATAAATAATGAATGAGTTATGGTTTTCTGTGAGAAGAAATTTGAGGAGTTGCTTGAATCTATGGTCAAAAGCTTACACTATTAAATAAGATCTATATTATCAAACATTTTATTTAAGTTTGAAACCAAGTTTTCAGACCAGCACATATTTTTTTTTCCACACAAAGAGAGCATTTAAGAGAGAGGAAAACAGCACAAAAGGGAACTGTATGAGGTAAAATAGGAACCCTTAAAAGAAGAAAGGGGGAAAAACACAAAAGTATAAAAATTTAATTGAAAAATAAAAATGATGTTATCCCATAAAAACATTCTAAATGGGCTTGGAAGGGCTGTGTATGGCGGGAAGCCGCACAATGTACCTAAGGCACTGCAAAGTGTTAACATGAAAAACACATCAGAGAAGATGAAGGAGGGAGGGGCAGGTGGCCTGCTGGGGTGTGCATGCACCGAAATCCAGACATGTGGCGATACGTACCACTTTGCAATTAGTGTGCATAATATGAATGCATGTATGACTGATGTGGGTCAGATTTTCAGTTCAGGTGGGTTTTTTTTTCTCAAGGTGGACTGAGAACACTTCAGAGGGGAATTTACACAAACTTCTAAAACATAATTGGCTTAATTTTTGTAACCACAGATCGTTTTTTTCTGTATAGTCAGTACGGAAGGTCCTTCTTCAATGGTATGTTACAGTGGTGGGTGATGGATTGAAGATTTCATTACCAGGAAAAAATGCTGCATAAAAATAAATCCATGTGAGTCAATGACAAACTGAGACTACAGTAGAATAACAGTAGCAAAAGAGTTGAGACAAAGTAAATTCACTGTGTAGTCCTTTCTTGATCCGAAGGGCACGACAACTGAAAGCTACGTGCTTTACATTGTAAATGATAGAGTGGGGATAGGTGTGACTACTTGTTTATGTCATTTTCTCAGAAAAAAACAACTCATGTTTAACAATGGGGTCCAAAAGAAACAACACCATTGCAAAAATAAAAACACTGCCATCAGGTACAGAATATTAGCTATCTTGTTTGCAGATCATTTATTAATAAATGTTTTCATTATAATCTGTCTACTTCTCTCCACCCTCATTGTCGGCTGTTATGATAGTTCTTACTCTGTTAAACAAATGGTATAAGCATGCAGAATCCTTCTCCTACTGCAAATACTGTAACAACAAAGTAATAGAAGCTAATCAATAAAATTGAGGCAACAAATTGAATTTCAACAGTTAGTTTGTCTTGGTTGGATGATCCTTGGTATGAATCACCCAAATGTAGCAGCTAAGGAACGGTTAAGACAATTAGGTAAAGTCTACTTAAAATTCCTGCTCATGTCTTATCAAAATCTTATTGGATGCCATGACCACTACCACAAATGACACAATGACACATGTGTAGCTTGCAATGTAGAGCTAATATCTTAGGTTTTAGTTTATGCTAGTTTATTTTTTTGAAATGCTTTCAAACAATGCTCTTATACCTGCTATTTTCTTTCAAATACCATGGTACTCAGTTCGACTGGTACACATTTGCTATCTATATTTGTCACAAGACAACTGTCAATTAGTAAAGGTGTGTGTGCATATAATATGTATATTATGCTTAAACCTATTTGTAAATTATTATTCCAGTTTATATTCTTTATTGTGCCTCCTTGTTACTCTTGGTTATATCTACTCATCTACAGTAATTCACTTTTATATACATGATTTATTCCTACGCTTTTAACTTGGAGAAACGCACTTGTATTCTGCTGTGTACTCCCTTTTGTAGGGTGTGAAGGACAACAAAGTTCATTTTGACTTTTGCTTTGACTAAGGTCATATCAATTTTCATTATCAATTACTGTAAATAGTGTTCATGTTTCTGTGCCAAATATGCAGATGTTTTGTTTTTAGTTTGGAACTGGGGGACAGCAGTTTCAAAACTCCTTTTTAATTTCCTCTTTCTGTTAGAGCAAACAAAGCCTAAACTTTTCAGACCCTTGACAAGTCTAATTGGAGAAATGGAAAGCCTTAAGCAAAGTTTTAACAAATAGGGTTGTTTGTGAGGTAGAGGTGCGTGTGTGTTTTCACGCCTGCTTGTCTGTGGCACAGAGACTCAGACATTTATTTCATTTGATGATGACGAATAAGGACATGTTTGCTCTGCATACCCTGGATCCCCTGATTCTTCCGCCACACGGGAATGATTGTGGCAAAAAAGAGAGAGATGAGCAAAATGAAAGAAGAACTGATGACGGATTTAGTCAGCTAAATATCTCAGGGATGTTCCCATCTTTGTCTTCCTCTGAAGCCTCTGAGTGTTTACATCAAACCCGTCTAAGCCTTTAAGTTTGTGGGAAGCCACACAGGACCTACAATCATACAGCATGCACACACACAGAAACGCATACACCCACACACACTTTCTCACTTCCTCCTCCATCTTCCCATTAGTTTAGAGACAATGTAACAGTGGTAAACAGAGGCAGATGTGTGCACATACACGCTGCTCTTGGTACTGTATATATTGTACATACTGACGCACAAAAATGGAGAACATATAATAGACCCTGCATGCTGTGGTTTTATCCTGTAATGTAACTAGTGGGCTGTTCCACACTTATTACAGTCAATACATCTATTTAAAGTAAAATATGTCAAACCAATACAAACCCCCCCCGAGACCTCTTATTAAGAGCTCAGACCACAGCTGTTTAGTCACCACTGAGGTCATATGACCCTTTAAACCTGCATAAACTCAGATTACGCCACCTCTCATTCAACCCATCGCTTCTGCAAGATCAAATAATATCTGAGATTCTGATCCAGAAGCTGGAGCTAATAGCCACCTCAGCGCACTCAGCTCCGGGACTCATAATGGAATGAGCAGAGCTGTGGACTTAGTTGTTTTGCCTTGAGGCTTTAATCAATTTCCCCTTGAGAGGGGCCAGGCCACGGAGTTCACTGTTTGCAGGGTTTGATAAGAGGAAGCCAAGCAAGGACCTTTAGTTTCGCCTAATGTCAGGTTCACCATCAGATAAATATGATGACTTTATCTCAGTGCTGCAGGGAGAAAATGAATACTGCACTCAGTGGAATTCTTACTATGTGTCCATGTGTACCATGTGTCATGAACTAACAGTCTGCTTCTCTTTCTGTAGTGAGTGGCAGTGCATGAATGTATTGGTTTGAAGGTAAATGCATGAGATTATTTGGACAATGTACAGTAAGTGCACAAAGGTGCACAACACTACATGTTCATCTAGAAGTTATCTTTTTTTGTCTCTATATTTCAATTTTTTTTCATCTCATTGCACCTTTAGTGCTGTTCCCAGACAGCTGTAAAAGAAAAACTCTCTCCTTCTGGTTTTATGCTGCGTGGCAAAATCTGCCATGATGGCGCTCAAAGTAAAATGTTTAATGGAGATTGTTGATATTTTCTAAAAATACCTGTATATTTATAGTATTAACACCTACTTGCCAACTTAATGGGGTCATTGCTGTCTCCATGCAATGCCTACTTCAGTCAAGTTTTAGTGCAAATTAGGGATTCAGTGTTCAATTACTCTTTTACACTTTTGCATTCAATTACTATGCATGTACATCATTACTGCTAACACATTGCTGAGTGATGGATTGCATTAACTGAAGGTGACAGGGCATTCAGAATGCCACTTATATACAATACATCATATAGTACATGCATAACTGTCCTTTGGAATTTTAATACAATGCATCTGGTTTAATAATGTAAATATGTATGTTGTCATAGTGTCTATAATAGTATTTCTCTTTACTCATTACTCAAGTCATTTTTATTTCAAGACTTTTACCACAATGCCATGAATGTGTTCAAGTGTAAAGTCATGTAAATTTTTAGTATGTTGTATAATGCTCATATTCATCTCTCGCAACATTACTTTCCCCCTTTAATTGCCTAAAACATTTCAACCACTAAACCCTCAACCTGGTCACATTAGATGAGCTCTGTTTGTGCTCTCATAACCTCTCTCAGGTGGCTTCTCGACAGGAAGGCTGATGAGAGGGCATAATAAGGCTGTTAAACAGTTGAGGAGGGCTGAGAGCAGCCTGGAGCCCGAAGAGACAAGAGCCTTTATTGGAAATATAATTTTTGTTTGTCTGCAATTACCGCCATGCTCATTTGTTTTACAGATGCTGTTGTTATAGTGAGGAGTGAGTATGTTAAAACCTCCCAAGGATTGCTCTTCTGAGAGGCTGCAGTTTATTACAAATGGATTGCAGATTGCCCCAGTGCTGCATTGAGGTACGTGACCCATCTCAGGCACACTGGGGTCGGCTCTCCAGGGCTGAATTTAATCTCAGAGTACAAAGACAAGATTGTGTGCATGTGGACATACATATGTGTAATGTACATGTGTATTAAATGAGAAACAATGAGAAGGAGAGAGAATGTGTGTTCAATGGCTTGAAATTAGTGTAATTAAAGTCTTATTTTGCAATACAGCATGAAATGTGAATTTGGTTTATGCATCCATATGGTTTAACAGTGGCCTTTGTTGCACAATGCGCTGGTTTACATTAAGCATTCTTGAATTTCCATCAGATGTAGCTAGGGTATTTTCATTTAAGCCAAGATTTTTATAGTCCTGCAACAATAATATGAATAAATGTTACCATAAGAACTGCAAGATTTGATTTTGAAATGTTATACTCTCAGATAATATAGCAACTGATCTCTTTGCTTAAAGGTTTGAAACAGTCAACATTGGGCAAGCAACTGCATGCCACATGGGTGCTAAGTATTACTAAAAAGTCATTTATGTCAGTCATCCATTAAAGATAAAAGACAGGATAGATAATGAAACAGAACTCTTTTAATTTTAATCCTAGTAAATTAAATTTTAATTCAAATATGTTCAACAGGCAGTCAGCCACTAGTTGGTGAACATGTTGCGCCTTTAAAAGCCAACCATCTGCCACAAATAAATTAGTCTAACAAAAACCAAAACAAACAAACAAAAATATCAGTACCATGTACATGTTATCCAGCTTGTAACAGCTAATCATTTTATCATCACTAGGAATGTTTTTAACAAGGTGTCTGCCTCCTGACCTCTGCCCTTAAAGAACAAGACCAGTTGTATTAGGCACCATTATCACTCTCAGGAAGTCGGTGGGCTGCTGGAGCTGGATGGGTCGGGATGGCGAGTAGGTAATTTGATTGGTGCAAAATTAGGGATTTCTCTGTTGAGACATTATGGGATTGTTCCTGGTGGGTCATTTAAGCTTCACTTCCTCATTTCTCAGCTTGATTAAACATTGATCGGCAACAGCAATGTGAATATATTATTGGGGCCATTATTCACCCCTGACAGATAATTGGATGGTACACACAACTCCATTTTCTTTGGGGGCAATGCCATCACTAGTGTGACTAATCTGTGTGCGTATGTGTGTGTATGAGGGAGAAAAAGAAGATGGAAGCAGAGTGAAGATGAGTGTGAGTAAGCACCAAGTGGATTGATGGTTTACGATGAGACTTTTTTCTTTTTTTATTGTAAGGTAATAAATCACCCCTTCCCCCAATTTTAACCCTACTGTCACTGTTTATGGCCTTTTATGATGGATATGTTATTGAAACATCATGCAAAGCACATAGTATTTTTTGTGGTAATCATTCATAGCCTATTCTCATAAGAGTTTGGAATACTGCCAGGAAATATATTGTTAAATGAAACCAGCATGGATTTTGGATCTGCATTTTAGTTTGCGTTTATGCTCCATCTCAAATTCAGTTTTTGCAAAGATTGAATTTTGCTCCCAAAAGCGCTGCAAAAGAGCTGTGGAAAATATCTGTGAATAAGCCAGTCTGATAGCTGTTAGCTAACATAGCTGCAGGCACACATGGATATTGGAATCACCAAAAATGCAATGTGTGCTTGGTGGCTAATGCTATTTGCTATTTGCCCGCGGCTTAGCCTGCTGCTATTTTCACGCCTTCTTAATGTCTTAAATTGCATGAAGAAAGAGACAGCTTGCACAACATGTTATGAACCAATGCACAGTTGTCAGTTGGTTTGCAAATAATGTAGGGAATATTGTTGGCAGTGTGTTGCCTTCAAAAGCTACTTCTACATTTTGTATTTTTGTTGTAGTCTTGAAAAATCACATTTAGAAGTAATAGTCTGCACATTTTGTATGACTGCTCACTAAAATATTTATGAAGCTATTATTGTTGCAAGAGTATTTGCTCATGTGAGTGAAACGTTTTTTTTAAATGTTTCTCAAACCATGTGTATGTAATCAGGTTTGTAAATGTGTAACATTAATTTAATCAAATTTAGTTCCCCATATCATCAATTAAAATCATTGGGTGCAATACCGCCACATGTTGGCTGTATAGCCACTGATTTATGCACAAAGATCCACACATGGTTATGGATTAGACAGAAGCAAAAGTCTTGTGTCTGAGTTGTAACTGAAGACTAGTGTGTATTTTCAGCATTTGGACAAAAATATTGAGATAAATATTTATGTATACATTTACAAATGTGATAATACAAACAGATTACGTTATACATTTGCAGATCTCTCCACATATTTACAAATCTCATCAGTAAGAGATTTACTTTTTATGTTTACTATATATCTTAGTAAGAGATAAATAGTACATATTTACAGATTTGTCTCACATTTACAATTCTGAGAACACACATGGATATATAGTAACACAACTCATCACTCACAAAATTTGTAAATAGTTTTGCAACAGTAATAGCGCCATAAATAATATTTTAAAGTTGTTCTGTCGTCTTTTCAATTTCTTTTTAGACATCCGTCCTGCAGCTCTTGGTATTTTTGCTCCCAATTAACTACTATTTCTAACCTTGAATATTTTGATTTTGAAAAGGAATAAAATGTCAAGCTTGAAAGTACAAAAACAAAAAATAATAGACAATAAAATAATCAGAAGAAAGGTGTAGGATCAGCCATTCTGTATTAAATCAGTGTTCACTAGACATGAAAAACATCTATGTATGTAGATACAGTTTTAAAAAGCACACTTCTGGTGTTAAAGGCTAAAGACACTTTTGTGAGAAATGCTAACAACAATGCTTAGCTGAACATGTTGATACATTTGTCATATAAATAAAAGTTAATTTGTCAATTTTGTCAAACTTTACTAAAACTGATCTGAGTCAGTCTATTCAGTTTGCAGTGATTATCATAGTTCCCATCTGATGAAGTTGACAGTTTTTATTCATCTAGTACTTTGTGTTTTTTTCATGTTTTGTGAAGCCCTTTGTAACATTTTTTTTTAAAAAAAGGACTGTCTAAATAAAGTTACTGATGTTATTGGTGCAGACATTCTTGCAAATGTGGGTGTGTTGATCTTAAAATAAGGTTTGGTTGGATTGTTGACACATTGCTCATTTGAGGCAGCATAAAGCAATTGTGCCACTGAATACAAAACCTGGTCTCAAGTCAGTGGTCTGGTATCTTTCTGTAGTACCATCCATATTTTTGGGACTCAAAATGCCCTTGAACCGGCAGGTTCACAATGTATGTAGGCTCTGCTTGTTACAGAGGAATCCACAGCAGTGCTCTTTTCCCCTTAATATTTGTGCATTTGGTCATTTGCAGTCAAGTGGGGTTTTTTTCAGCAGAAACTGATAGCCTCTCCAGCTTGCCAACCGTGACATTCAAATAGCAATGAGCCAACTGCATGGTGCCAAAAGCCTATGATTAGTTAAGTGACTAAATACAAAACTTATGTGCCTTTCGCTTTGCTTTGTACCCAGATTAAGCACTATTTAACTAGAAAAAGTTGAGTGGAGATTTGCTCTAAATACACTGCCATGCCCATAGGGCAGGTTCTGTGTGGCTGGTTGTCCTATTCTGTTCGTGATGAAAATAATGGCAATATAGAAAGAGAGAAATACAATTCCTTTCAATCAGTTTCCAGTGTTTATTGTTCCATATTTCTGACTCTGCAGAAGTTGAGACTGGCAGTTGTAGCCACTTACCATGCACACATTTTTTTTTTTACTCAGGAAGTACTGTACCATGTACCATACTCTTAACATGTACAAATCAAATTAGTAGCGATGATCTCACTGATCGAAAGGCCTCTGAGGAAATGACATGTGTGTGTTACACCAATTAAAGCCATGCTAGCTTCCACATTATCCTCCCTTTTCTTTTCAGTTGACTTCCCATTCTCTCTCTCTTTTCCTTTCTCATTATTACTTTATTTCCTTCCCTGTCTTTCTTTATTTGTCATTCCATTTCTCCCTATCGCTGCATGTTCTCATAACTTTAGTGTAATAGCACTTTTCCAGCGTCACTTTTGAATTTTCCTTCTCTCTTCATCTTTCCCACTCTCTTTCACTCCTTGTGGGGAAAAACACTGCTTTCCCCTCACAAAGACGCTTCTCCTGAGTGGAAATTATGGGCGGAGATTAATAATGACATTAGACAGTAATGATGCTGCACCGAATGAAATATTTATTAAAGATCCCTCTGCTAGCAATTAGCTTGGCATGTAATCGTTCAGCACAAGAAATCAAAATGATTGTGCTGTAGTCCCATCCCCTTAGCGCTCTCGTCTCTTCTCTCTTCTCTTGTCAACCCCCCCACCCACTCCACATAGTTGAAAACAACCCCCTGTACAGTCTCAACCCCCCCCCCCACACACACACACACGCACACACACACACAACATTGCAAACATTTGGTGCCTCTTCCTCTGATGCCTTATTTCCATGACAACATGACAACAGTCTGTGTTTAGGGATAGTAGTGGTGGTAGTTCTGGGCATCCAATCTTAATGACAGGCGCTCTGTCTAAAGCTCGGGAGAAGACTCCAATAGGCAATTACATTGTCAGGTATGCAGGTATTGCTTTTGATCGGCTCAGGAGGACGTTGAAGTCAGACCGCAGGCACATCAAACAGTGCTGGTGTTTCGTCGTTGTTCCAAATTCCTGCCAAGTTGTCCAGGGCAACAGTGAAGTGGGAGAAAACCTTATTATTGAATGCCTGTCTCCCAAGTCCACTCACTTCCAATACCTAATGGAACAAGTTGTATTTCATCTTTCACTTGCATAACTTCTTAAAAAAACTTTTCTGAAGGTGTATCACACTATCTATGCAACAAAGACAAACATGTTATTATTGCTATTCCTAACAAAATTCTCTTTTTCTGGAAGATAACCTGTCAGGCTTTCAGTCATATGAACATGAAATCATTACTAATACATTTTCTACTTCCCATAGGTAGTAAAAATTCTTCAAAGAATCGTTTCAAGGATGAACTACCCTTGAAGGTGTACGCTCTTGTTTGTGTTCACACAAGCATGACCTCATTTTCAAGTCATCACCTGAAAAACACAATGGAGAGAAGGAGGTGTGAAAGGGGTGATGAGAAGGAAGAGCGAAGGGTGGGGAGGGTTTGGGGGAAGGTTGTTTTTTCAGAGGAGGTCAAAGGTCAGGTAATCAAAAGTGTCCGTTTATTGGCTACATCATCAAACCAAAAGGAGCTCATCAATGCCGTCAGTCAGGCGTGTGGATCCGCTAATCAGCTCTCAAACCAGTGTTTAGCCATGCCGATGCCATCAGAATGACAAGAACAAGATAGAGTGAGCCAAAGAAAGACTCGGGGGGTGGGGGTGGGGGTCGTGAATCAGAGAGTGGGCTAATGTAATAGTAGTTCACTTCACAAACCCTGACAAAGGGTGGCGGAGAGAGACGGATCAATTTGCAATATTGTGTGCTGCGGCCCTGCCAACTAAGGCAGGACATGAAAGCAAGCACATTAAGTGATGCTCTTGTATGAACTGTGGCAATCAATAAACATCAGGGGTAAGGGGGGAGGCAGAGTGTGCATGAGTGAAAGGCAGGCAAGTAAAGGAGGACAGAAGGATGGAGCAATGAAGGAGAGGGTTGAAAGAGGGATATGAGAGAACAATAGATGAGAGAGCGATGGCTGAAGATAACACAGAGATATCTGATATTTAATGACATGAGTGAGTGAGTTCTTTGTTTGACAAAGTTTGTCGCTGTTCTTCACTCATATTGTTAATTAGATAGTTATCTTTAGCCCTTTGATGGATTAGATAGACTGTTAATTAATCTTTGAATCTAATTAACTGTCTTGCTATTAATAGGTTTGGCCACATAATTGTACCTTTTGTCAAAGCAATGAAATGAGGAATCACAGTTGAGGAGGAGTAAAGTGCCTTGTTTTCTTTGGTTGATGACAGTTTATAAAACTTTTGGGGAAAATGAATTACCTGTCAGTCACGAATCAATATCTAGAAACTTAAAATAAGCAATTTATGCAAACAAATTAGCTGCTGTTGTGGAATGTCATTTATAAAAATATGTGAATTTACAATTCCTCTTGAATTTGCTTTTATGCTTTATTAAAGCTGTTTTTCGTGTCGCTCATTCCAAGTCTTAACAACGTCTTCCTGTGATTGCGCTATACAATAATGTATGTGAAAGGAAAAAACACACACAGCACAATTTTACTTTATAAACATAATTTATTGATGTTTCAACCAAACGCATGTGTGTCTATTTCCTTTTTCTATTGTTCAGTATTAATTTTAGCTTGCAACCTTAAGACATTTTTGTTGTTGCCATGTTGTTACAGTATTTCCAATAAACCCACTAATAATAAACCTACATTGACCCTGATCTTAACATTGTAGATAAAGGATAAGTAGTGAAAAAAAAAAGTTTTTTGGCCTGCTTTAAAAGGAAAAAAAAGCAATGACCTCATTATCCTCCACATTTTCAGAAAATTATGAAAGGTTATCTCAATAAAACTTCTATTGAGCAAGGAGATGACTATACCTCTGTATGTGGAAATTTAGAGTTAATACAGAATGGATAAAATGTAGCACTCCTTTTCTTAAGTTTTTATATTCCTATCTTTAAAAATATATTTCTATTTCTACTCAGTGTCCACAGACTACAGACTAACAGACTACCTCACAGACAGGCCGCAGTATGTCAGGCTTCAAAGCTGCTTGTCAGACGTGGTGACAAGCAGCACTGGAACACCCCGGGGAACAGTACTGTCGCTGTTCTTGTTCACCCTCTACACCTCCGACTTCTGCTTCAACTCTGGGACATGCCACCTGCAGTTCTCTGATGACTCCTCCATTGTTAGCTGCATTACAAACAACTAGTAAGATGAGTACAGAGACCTAATCAAGAACTTCGTGGGTCTGACAGGAACCACCTGCAGCTCAACATTGGGAAAACCAAAGAGCTTGTAGAGGACACCCACCACCTGTTTTCATTAACAGGGAGTGGGTGGAGATGGTGGACACCTACAAGCTCCTTGGGCTACACCTAAATAACAAACTGGACTGGTCAAACAACATCGAGGCCCTCTACAGGAAAGGTCAGAGCAAACTGTTTTTCCTGAGGAGGCTCAGGTCTTTCAACGTGGACACCAGGCTGCTACGGATGTTGTACTACTCTGTAGTGGCCAGTGTCATCTTCTTTGCTGCTGTGTGTTGGGGAGGCGGCATCGGGAGCAGTGGTACAAACAAACTGAACAAGCTTGTGAGGAAAGCCAGCTCCATGGTGGGGATGGAACTAGACAGTGTGGAGGTAGTAACTGAGAGGAGGATGAGAGGAAAGCTGAAGGCTATCATGGACAATCCCTCTCATCCTCTATATGCCGAGCTGCGGAAACTCAGGAGCGCCTATAACCACACACTCATCCAGCCACGGGCCTCAAAGCGCTTGGGGGCTCCGTCATTCCATCTGCCATCAGACTGCACAACAGCACAGCTCCCACCCCTCCCAGCACCACCCACTCCGGAGATTAAAGATTCAATTCGTACACTGCTCTAGGGAAAAAACCCTGATTCTGCACATGTCCAACTGTTTATATATATAGAATTCCACTATTCGGCATGTAAACTTCATAAACACACCATCTATTTATTTATAAATCTCAGGAACATTGCACTTTGCACACTTTATACACAGAGGCCAGATTGTACATAATACATTTCTACTATTTTAGTTTTTATTTATCCTTTCTTATACTGTGTGTTGACTTATTTTGGTATTTTTTACTGCACTGCTACTCACTTCTGTACTGCTGTGTCAACCTGAATTTCTCCCAAGGGGGATCAATAAAGTTACATCTTATCTTATCTTATCTCACTGTTTATTTGATATCGCTTTGAGCGAAACATGCATTTAGAGACCTGTAGAGGCATTTAGAGAAATATAAGGTCACGTTCATTTCCTCACTTTACATGGCATATCTCAGTCCCCTCTAATGGACCTGTGTGTGTGTGTGTGTGTATTTGTACAGTGGACCTGGTCCTGAGCCATTGTGTTAGTGTGACAGAAGCTTTTGCCCACTCTTTGATGCCCCCTTCAGAGCTCCTTCAAGGGCCTGACTATTAAACACACACACATACACACACACACACACACTGTCTCCCTGCTGGGACCAGGAAGCTTAATTTGCATTATGATGGCAGGGAGATTAACTACATTCCACTGCACACTAAAGCAACTTAAAATAACACACACATGCACACACGCACAAACACGCACACACACACACAATTGTCTTTGGGCCAGTATGGCAGACTTCGAACAAAACTGGTGCCCAGTTCAGAGTACCAATCCCATTACGTGCCCCCTCCCTTTCAACAGAACAAAGGGCGGAGACACTGAAAGATCCTAAACCTCACTGAATCAAGCAGGAGGAGGAAGAGTAGAGCTGAGAGATGCGAGGAGAGAGAAAAAAGATGAGAAGAAACGAGGGCGTTAGGGTGGGGCTGGTGTTGAAGAAATAACTCTGACAGGCAACTAGAGGGACTAAGCTCATTTAGATAAATCGACATCCCCAGCTGAGATAAAACCAATGATGATTTGTACTTTATATTCAGAAGATAAAAGCCATTCTATTGGATTTCATAGGGCCCCAGCGTCCTAAGATTTTACCGGCACACATGGATTGTGTGGGTCTCAGCATGGTGGGACTGGCCGCTGGAGAGGGGAGGAAAGGTGACTCCTGCTAGGAGAGGGGAGAAAATCCCCATAATTACTGCTAAATGTCAAACACAACGTACAAGGGGGTGGGGGTGATACTTTCTGTGTCTCTTTCATGCTCTGCCTAACCCTCATTCAGTGCAGAAAGATTCATAGTAGTCATTGAGTGATCTGCTGTCCAAGTGGTACTAAGGACAGCATTCAGCCATGTTTCTGTCCCAAGGAAGAAAAAGTACCTCAAACATCTATGAAATCAGTTTTTCTCAAAGGAAAATTCTTTCCCCCATTTTGTAAATTTTTAGATTGGGAAAGTTCCCCTACTTACCTGACTATCACTTCACATCTTCTGTGCTATGTATACTCTACAGTGGGGAAGCTACCAAAATATTTTGCTTGAATTTGCAGGGATGTCAACTGAGTTGTAAAATTTGTTTTGTTACATGTTCTTTGGTGAAGATGTCTGTGGAGATTCTCAGTCATCCAGGTCATAGTAGTCTTGGCGTTCCTTCTGAAGACAGCTGGACTTCATGTTTCTTGATGTCGTTTCACCTCTCATCCAAGTGGCTTTTTCGGTTCTAGATTTCTGGTAGGGAGTCCCCAGTATTTAACCTTGTGGAGGATCCTTCTTACTTAGGGTAGTGGGCAAAGGGTACAAAGCTCCGCCAATCTGTGTGGCCCAGATCCATTCCCCAATCACTCCCCCCGGTCATCATGTGAGTCGGTGGTTTCATATGAGCCAAGGTGTGAACTGTGGTTAAGTTTCCTGGGGAGGGATTTCAAAACTGCATTGTATGTGGTTGACAGTTGATGTCTGAGGCCACCTCCTCTATTAAGTGATGACTGTTCCAGCTTGACATAGATGGTCTCCTTCACTCCTTTCTCAAACCGTCTATCCTCCCTGTCCAGCATGTATACATTCTCATCCTCAAAGGAGTTTCCCTTCTCCTTTAACTGTAAGCGTACTGCTGAGTCCTGGCCAGAGCGGGTGTTGAGCCATGCGTTTGTGGAGAGGTTGTTTGGTCTCCTCGATATAAAAGTCTGTGCACTCCTCACTGCACTGGACTGCATAAACAGCATTGTTAAGTTTGTGTCTGGGAGTTTTGTCCTTGGGGTGAACCAGTTTCTTCCTCAGAGTGTTGCAGGGCCTGAAGTGAGCTGGGATATCATGCTTGGAGAAAATTCTTCTGAATTTTCAACATTAAAGTCTACCGGAAACCTACTCACACACACCTGCTCTTCAACTCTCACCACCCTTTGGTGGTGAGAAGTCATCTATAATTACACACCACCTTTTACAAAGAAAGGTGGTGAAGAAGAAGAATTTGACCTTTTACAAAGAAGAATTTTCTCTAAGCACAACATCCCAGCTCACTTCAGGCCCTGCAACACTCTGAGACAGAAACTGGTTCACCCCAAGGACAAAACTCCCAGACACAAACTTAACAATGTCGTTTATGCAGTCCAGTGCAGTGAGGAGTGCACAGACTTTTATATCGGGGAGACCAAATAACGTCTCCACAAACGCATGGCTCAACACCCGAGAGCCAGCTGCACTGGCCAGGACTCAGCAGTCCGCTTACACTTAAAAGAAAAGGGAAACTCCTTTGAGGATGAGAATGTGAACGTGCTGGACAGGGAGAGTTTGAGAGTTTTGATGGTTTGAGAGAGGAGTAGACGAGGGCATCTATTTCAAGCTGGAACAGTCATCACTTAACAGAGGAGGTGGCCTCAGACATCGACTGTCAACCACATACAATGCAGTTTTGAAATCCCTCCCCAGGAAACTTAACCATAGTTCACATCTTGGCTCATGTGAAACCAGCGACTCACATGATGACCGGGGGGAGTGATTACCCATCTGATGGTGGGTGGATCTGGGCCACACAGATTGGGGGCGGGGCTTTGTACCTTTTGCCCACTACCCTGAGTAAGAAGGATCCTCCACAAGGTTAAATACTGGGGACTACCTACCAGAAATCTAGAACTGAAGAAGCTTCTTGGATGAGAGATTAACTGTTTTCAAGAAACAAGAAGTCCAGTTGCCTTAAAATAGATCACCAAGATTTTTTGGGTGAAATTTTATTTCGCTTGTTATGAAATGTGTTTGACTGCCAGGGCCAGCATACACATAAAATGACAAGAGTGAAAAGGAAATAAGTAATAAGCAGATGTTTTTGCCCTACTTCAACAACAAGACACTCTTTACCATCATATTCCTCTGGGCCTGTTCAGTTCCAATGGCAGCAGTGCTTTGCTCCTTAATTTTACAGGCAGTGTGATCATTCTCTATTTTAAAAACTACTACATTTAAATTTGACATTCACTCATCACTATTTGTAGCCTCAGGTAAAGAGACCCAAGTCTGAAAAATTGAAGTCTTTAAAACCCTCCTTACAAATTAAAAAGTAATTAATGTCGCTTTCTTAAATGTACAGTATGAACCTCAGTCCATCATCACTAAAATATAGTTGCGCTATAAAGTCGCCCCCTTGCAAAGAAACGAACAACACCTTGCTAAAAAAAAAAAAGATCAACTCCATTGCATTAAGACCAATTAGACCAACCTGGCCTGAATAATAAGCTTAAAACCACACAGTCCATGTTCAATATTTCATCTTTTATTCAGGTAGAGGGAGTGCTTCTATAGTGAATTCACTTTTGCCACAGCATGGCTTTGTAATGCAGATATTTTTATGGGATGCTTTTAGGGGGCATTTAGGTAAAAGCCATTGGAACGGCCCACCCTTGCCCATTCCTGGGGTTGAATTATGAATCTTTTACCTGCGCCCTGTGCAAAAGTTTCTTTAGCATATCGGACAGGCCAAATAGGTAGAAGAGGTAATATTAAAGCTCAGGTTCTCTAGGCACAAGAAAAGTGCAAAAGTGCCATGAATTAACTAGTTTATCATTGTCATTTACAATGAAAGCAATTAAACCCAGAATGATTAGCATTTAAGCGGGTAGGAGCTCAGTGACTTGTTGAAGGTTACTATCTGATTATTGTGTCTGTGAAAGGCTTTCTCTCACCTCATCTCACTCATCAGCTTTGCATGATGTCAATCTCAAAAAATTTGAATGAATCATGTTATTAAAGTCCTTTTTCTTTCCCTTATTCTGTGTACATTACAGTTTCCTTCATATCCTTAAAATCCCATACTGGGTCCAGTTACTCAGGTTAAGGTAAGAATGAGGGTGATGGTCCAGGTCAGTGACAGTCTGTACAGAAGGCACAACACTTGCATTAAAACCTTGTACATAAACGTAAACTTTAAATGAATTAAACCGGAAACATCGTAACCTCTCTTAACAAACACAACAGTGCTGAAAAGAATTACCTAATCAATTTTGCTGTAACAATCGGACAGTCTGCTCTCACGATCATGTACTTAATCCAGTCTCACCATTCATGGCATCAACTCGGACGATTCATTAATGACACATAAATTGATCAATACCTGAAATAAAAAAAATAAATAAAAAATGTATGTTTTAATCTTTTGATAAATGGATCAGTTATGGTCAGTACTGAAACTTGCTGGAGAATAGAACTATAAGTATAGTATACTGTACAGTTTAAGTAATAAGCAAAAACTACAGAAACGCTTAAGTCCTTCAGCAAAAAATCACAGAATATATTGTTTACTTGGTTTGAAGGACAAGAAGTCCTTGTAAGCTATTTTAATACCCAAAAGCTAGACTAGATATAGGACATAGTAAAGACATCTGGAATTCAGTTCTTCAAAGTAAAAAAGAACATCTCAGATATCCACGCAAGACAAATTATATTACTTTACCATTCATAGAGTGTGTAATTATAGATAACTGCAACGTACAGTCGTTATGACTTTAAGATTTTCCTTTCTGCTTAGTGATAATGCCACATTAATTAAAGCTACTTTGACCTGGCATTATGACTGAGTAGAAATCAACTGAACATAGCTGACATTGGAATTTAACCTAGTAATAACAGATATCTTGAACATAGCTGCAATTCGTTTAGCAGATAAATACATGTGTAACGCGAAAACCCCATGAATGGTAAAAGTGACGTCTTTTTTGTCCTACGAAGAATGTAATGTGGATATTGGAAATGACAATATGTGGATAGCAAGAATGTCATTTTTAATAGCTTCTGTGAATTAAGTTTTTGATTAGAAAGGCTGACTGTTGTGTGTAGGATGACTCTAGTGGTGAGGAAAAGGAAGAGAGCAAAGACGGAGCAGAGGATGAAAGGGTGGAAACTGAAAAAGGAAGACTGCTGTGAGGATTTCAGGGAGAGGTTGAAACAGGCTCTGGGTGGTTGTGAAGAATTGCCAGATGACTGGGTAACTAAAGCAACAGGGATCAGGGAGACACGTAAGGAGGTGTTTGGTGTGTCATCAGGACAGAGGACGGATGATAAGGAGACTTGGTGTTGGAATGAGGACAAACAGGAGAGTATTCAGAGCAAAAAATGGGATAGTGAGAGAAAGGAAGAGAGTAGACAGGAGATGTATGTAACGTAAGAAGAAGAGGGAGGTGGCCAAGGCTAAACAAAGGGTGTATGATGAGCTATATGAGAGGCTGGACACAAAGGAAGAAAGAAAATGATCTGTGTCATCTGGCGAGGCAGAGGGATTTAGCTGGGAAGGATGTACAGCAGGTTAGGGTGATTAAGAACAGGGATGGTAAGGTACCAACAAGTGAGGAGAGTGTGCTGAGAAAATGGAAAGAGTACTTTGAGGAGCTGATGAATGAAGAAAATGAGAGGGAAAGAAGGGTGGTGGAGGTGGAAATTGTGGAACAGGAAGTTACAAAGATTAGTAAAGTTGAAGTGAAAAAAGCTTTGAAGTGGATGAGGAATGGAAAGGCATTTGGTCATGATGACATACTGGTAGAGGTATGGTGTTAAGGAGAGAGGGAAGTGGAGTTTTTGACAAAAGTGGTCAACATAATTTTGGACAGTGAGAAGATACCTGAGGAATGGAGGAGAAGTGTACTGGTGCCGATCTTTAAGAACAAGGTTGATGTGCAGAGTTGTAGCAACTACAGAGGGATAAAACTGATGAGCGACACCATGAAAATTTGACAAGGAGTACAATAAGCAAGGTTAAGAGACAAAGTGATGATTTGTGAGCAGCAGTATTGTTTCATGCCAATAAAGAGCACTAAAGATGTCATGTTTGCTTTCAGAATGCTGATGGAGAAATATAGAGGTCAGAAAGAGTTGCATTGTCTCTATGTAGACCTAGAGAAAGCTTATGACATGGTGCTGAGGGAAAAACTGTGGTTCTGTATGAGGGAGTCTAGAGTGGCAGAGAAATATGTTAGACCAATGCAGGATATGTATGAGAGCAGTATGACAGTGGAGAGGTGCGCTGTATGAATGACTGATGGCTTCAAGGTGGAGGTGGGACTCCATCAAGGATCGGCCCTGAGCCCCTTCTTGTTTGCTATGGTGATGAGCAGACTGTCAGAATAGGTCAGACAGGAATCACTGAGGACAATAATGTGGACGGATGATATTGTGATCTGTAGTGAGAGCAGGAAGCAGGTGGAAGAAAACCTGGAGAGGTGGAGGTATGTGCTGGAAAGAAGAGGAATGAAAGTCAAGCTCAGCAAGACAGAATTCATGTGTGTGAATGAAATAGTGGCAAGTGGAAAGGTAAGGTTACAGGGAGTAGAAATGTAAAAGATCCATGAGTTTAAGTACACAGCAAACAGTGGAGTGTTAAAATTTCAGGGTTAAACATCTGGGAGTTGATTTTAACTCCCAAAGTGTAAATTTAACACATTTGGTGTTAAATGGTATCCAGAGTCTAAGTTATTTCACAGAGTTGATCAGATCAGTTGCACTTCACTTCTTCAGTTTGAGACATGAAGCGTGTCAGCGGCATTTTCCTCTCATGCATGTCAAGCACGGTAAGTGAAATTTAGTTAAAACTTACTAAAACAATTATGAATTGGAGGGGCAGCTTGATGGGGATGCTTGCCAAGAAGCCATTTCTTGGCTCAAACATACCACGGACAAATCCCTGATTTTCCAGAAAATGAGGGAGACCTTTCAGCACCATCAGAAGCTTGTTAATTACCCAGGCAGAAGTGTTGATATCCTCTCCCCCTTCCCAAGATTCTTGGATAAAACAATGCTTACCTGTTTCATGTGTCAGAAGTTGTATCCCAGCAGTCAGCAGTTGATTTCACATTTAAGAGTTGAACATGGTTACTATCCTGGACCCAAGTTCAAATTGTTATGTTGTCAGCAAGGCTGCAGACACCAGTTCCTAACCTATGCAGGTTTTCGGAAGCACCTTAGTGTTCATGGCAGTGCTCAGCGAATTGCTCAAGCTTCAAATGTTGCGTGTTCCTCTAGTGAGGTAGTTGCAACTTCATCTCAGGCACATGCCTTGGAGGACCTAATTAATCCTCCAGATGAATGTAGCTCTACTAGTGTTCGTTCGGAGAGCAATGATTCAGGACTTACTAAAGATCAAACCAAAGAAATGTATGCATCCGCCGTGGCCTTATTACAGGGGAGTGGAATTTCAAACAGTTTGGTATCCTCAATTGTAGGAGATTTGTAGGAGCTAACAAGTGAGCTTCACTCCCAAGCAAAGCATACTGCCATTTCTGCTCTACCTACAAAGGACCCCAACATATCTGTGATAAATGAATCTTGAAGAATTTGAAAACCCATTCACAAATTTGAATACAGAGTGGAAACAAAATAAGTACTTCCGCCAAAATTGGGGAGTTGTTGAGCCATAGAAATAACACTGGGTGTGAGATATGACAACAGGCGAAACCAAAAATCTGGTACTTATGATCAAGAACTGCACAAGTATGGCTTTGATGTTATACTGGAACCGTTAATAAATGAAGTGAAAAAACTGGAAAGCCAAGGGATAAATCTTCCATTGTCTGACGAGCCAGTATATGGTACAATCTCACAGATCACTGGAGATAATCTAGGGACGCACACAATTCTTGGTTTTAATGAGTCATTCAATAGGCGTCATTTTTGTCGCCTTTGTTTGATTGAAAAGAATGATTCTCAAACAGTTTACAGTGAGGATGATCCTAGGGTGATACTTTGTGGAAAAGATGTAATTGAAATGCATTGCCAGTCTCTCCAGGAAAACCCACAATTGAAGTCACTGTATGGTTTAAAAAAAGAAATCGCCACTCAATTCATTGAACTATTTCCATCTTTGTAATAACTATTCATTTGATATAATGCATGATCTTCTTGAGGGTGTGGCTCAGTACGAGATCAAATTACTTTTTGGATATTTCACAGAACATTTTATTTCAGAACAGGACTTGCTTTCCAAGATATATAGTTTTGATTATGGATTTTTAGAACGAAAAAAACGTCCCACAAAGATTATTTTAGAGAGCACTGGAAATGGTATTGGTTTGAATTCTATTCAGACTTTGTGCCTCGTAAAAAACATTCCACTTTTGTTTAGTGACATCATTCCTCCAGGAAACAAAAACTGGAATTTGTTACTGTTGTTACTTCAAATAATGAACATTGTTTTTTCACCTTCTCTCACTGTAGGTATGACAATATATTTAAAGCCTTTGATTATTGACCACCTCAAACTATTTAAGCAATTGTATCCACATAGAAACTTGATACCTAACATCATTTTATGATCCACTATCCATCTTCTATAAGAAAAATTGGTCCCTTATTTCATATGTGGTCTATGAAGTTTGAAGCCAAACACAAGTTTTTGAAAGATAATTTCAAAAATTTCAAAAACGTAAATCACTTGCTAAAAAGCATCAAATGGCCATTGCTTATCACTGGGAAACCTTTAACCTCAAACAAAACGAGTACGGACCAATTAAATCTTTTTCCCTCAAAGATGAGAATGTGGTCAATAATGAAATGCTTGAAATGATCTTGTCAAAAGATGTTTTCTCAACTAGTTGGGTTAAAATTGATGGTGTAGAGTATAATGTTGGACTTTTTATATGCTGTACAATGGAAGAACACATGCCAGTCTTTTGTCAAATAAGTGATGTACTTTTGGTTGATGATCATATTTTTTTTCTGACAAACAAGCTATTCACAGAGAATTTTGATGGCCATCATCATGCATTCAGAGTGTTGCAAAGTGAGGAAAAGTGTGTCATAAAAATGTGAGAGCTTAAATTTTATAAACCATTTGATATTCAAAGCTCATACAGTGTTTCAGATGAAAGTTTGTACATTATACCTTCATTTGTGATGTTTTAATTCAGCTGTAAGAATGACTGCAAGGGAGGAAAAATAAATGCCAGTTCAACAATGATCATGTTGATTGGAATTATTTTATATACATATTAATTTTAACACTTTTTCAGTGTTGATATCTTAACACTTTAGGGAGTTAAATAAACACTACCCAAATAGTAAAAATGTAATTGTGAGCAGTGTTACTTGTCTAATCCCTTAGTGTTAATTTAACTCTGGAGAGTGTGGAGCTATATAAACCCTCAAAAAGTGTTAAAATCAACTCTGGGAGTTAATTCAACACTGGACTTTTTGCTGTGTACTTAGGGTCAACTGTTCAGAGCAACGGGGAGTGTGGTGAAGAGGTGAAGAAGCTAGTGCAGGCGGAATGGAGTGGGTGGAAACAAGTGTCAGGAGTGACCAAAGACAAAAGAATATCAGCAAAAGTGAAAGGAAATGTTTTACAAGAGGGTAGTGAGACGAGCAGTGTTGTTTGGAGATGGTGGTGCTGACCAAAAGACAGGAGGCAGAACTGGAGGTGTCAGAGTTAAAGATGTTGACATCAGAGGGACAACACAGGTCAGGCCTTTTGGAGACAAAGTTAGAGAGGCCAGATTGAGATGGTGTGGACATGTGCAGAGGAGGGACAGTGAATATATTGGTAGAAGGATGCTCAAGATAGAGCTACCAGCCAGGAGGTGGAAGTGAAAGACCAAAGAGGAGATTCATGGATGTGCTGAGAGAGGATATGCAGATAGTTGGTGTGACAAAAGAAGATGCAGAGGAGAGATAGATATGGAGGAGGATGATTCGCTGTGGCGAATCCCAGAAAGAGCTAGGTAAAGGCAAAAGAAGAAGAAGATTAGAAAGGCTGACTTATGGTTATGAGCACTATATCCAGTCTTGCTTGTAAATATTAAAATCAATCACCGTAATGGCATAGAAATATGACTTAGAATTGCAATAACTGCTGATTGGCAATGATATCACTAAACCTTTTTTTTAAAGTTGTCCTGTAATTACTGGGGAAATGCAATCTTTGAATTTAATCACCATAGTTTTTTTCTTTTTTAATTAAACCCTCTCTCATCTTCTATCTACAGGGTAGATAGAAGGGTGAGATTACACTGAAATTACACTGATAAATATGACTAGTGTTAGCTACATTTTGTACCATCAAGCATATGTAGCCAAAGTTATCAAGGCTCTGAATGACTGGACTCTGAAATGCTGACCAGGACATGGAAAAAATTCTCAAAAAACGTTCAATCACATTTTAAATTAATTTGTTCGCTTTCTGCTGCTTATCCAGGTCCAGGTTGCGAGGGCAACAATCTGAGCAGGGAGAGCCAGACGCTCCTCGCCCTAGCCACTTCAACCCACTCCGCCGGGGGGGACACCAAGACGTTCCCAATGCAGTCAAGAGATATAATCTCTCCACTGTGTCCTGGGTCTCTACATATTATTATATATATTTTTGTGACTATGTGCTAAAGTGTATGGATAAAAATGAAGACTTGTCTTATTGTATCTGAGCAAATTTAAATTAAGCACGCAAATTTGTACTCTATAACTCAGTGAAGTAACAAGTACATAAACAGTATCTGACAGTATAAACCAGTTTCAAGATTAAAATAAAAAGTAGTTCTCTTTCTCACTGTATGGATGATTATAGTGCTAAGCATGATCTCCACATCAAAAATAAACCATCTCCTCTGTGATTGTCCCTCCACCGTCTGCAGTGATTTGGTGTCCTGTACACACACTTGTCCAGGTGAGGGTTGCCAGAAGACAACAGAAGAAGCTGCATGTCCTATTTTTTTGACTAAACCTTGACAACAAAGATAAAAGCAGGATCAAAAGCATACCAATAGATGAGCCTTGGAATGGCATCCAACAAAAAACTCAACCAGCAGGCCAAGACATGAAAGAAAAGTGACCCTCCAAGGAAATCTTTTTACAGGGACAGTGACCGAACTACCATGGAGCAGTACACAAGGTTAGCAGTAATTAACACTGGCGGGTACCCAGTTAAATTAAATTTAACAACAACACAGCAGTCCTACTGAGTGTGAACTAATCCTGGACTCTGGAGTATTATGGTTAATGGGCCTGAAAGAAAATGATGGCCTTTCAAAAGCAAAACCAATTAACACAGAGTGGAGATGTCTAGTGCTGAGCTTTCGAAATCTCATAAGAACTTCTGCCCCTCGTATTATATAACTGGATTTCTTTTCATTTTGAATAATGAAGTAGGTGGAGGCATGACATAATACAGCTGTCATAACTATCTGACTCTGAAATTTGGAGTTTCTTTCACACTGAAGCAGTGAAAGGTAGACAGCAGTTTAATGATTTCACATCTGTGGCGTCTTCAGTATCAGTATCAGTATTTTAAACCTCATATTTGCGTAAAATTTGTAAATCTTTGTTTACGTGCTCTGCACTTTGTTAGCAAGTAAACCACCGTGTTCAACCAAAACTGGGTCTATCATGCTAAATTTAAGTATTATTTTACGCAGTATGCAGGTGTGAATCTTTGTCCTTTAGGCACAGTAACTTACCTTCTGTTTCTGTTTCCCCTCTGTTACCTTCTGTTTCTCAGAGCTGAGATGGTGCTAATACTCCTCATAAATTTTACCGTAAACTGTGATTTTTTTTTTTTAAGTTTTTCTGAAATAAATTCATGAATATCAATGAAAACAGCAAGACCTTTCTCTAGTCTGTTGTCACCCAGTTGGCTTGCTTTTTCTAATCTAACCAATATGACCTCCCTATCCATTAACATATTTCCTCTCCAACCTGCTGTATGGAGAAACATTCGAGGTTTGAAAGCAGTTTTTACACATGCTGTGGAGAGTTTTAGTGTCTAATGATGGTCTAAATGTTATTTTGGTGGCATTTACTACCTGAAAAGAAAAAAAAAAAAGTTTTCAATATGTGCAGATTTGGACGTTAAAACATTCAGATCTGCAATTAGTATGATAAATTGAAATGGCTCATTTTACACAACACAAAAATTAATTTTCAGTTCAAAAGTGACAGTAATTACAAGTGACAGTATGTATGTATGTGAATATATGTGAATGTGAGACTTATCTAGAGATATACTTATACACTGATATGAAAGGCCGAAGTGTAGTAAGTCTAGGTGAGTTTCTGTGGTATCTAGGTCTGTCCCAGCCATATATCAACATAATTAAAGGCTGATGTAATGATGCAGGGCCTCAGCAGCATGATTTCTGTGTGATCGCAATGGTGCTTCATTAAGACCACTCAAGCTAACAGGCTGTGACTATAATAAAGTCCTCCCCCCGGTCTGCTGCAGTGATAAAGCTGCTACCCAAAGCAAGCTGAGCCAAGGCCCAAGATAGAATTAGTCCTGGAAAGGCTTCAGCTGAACTTAATTAGGGACTGTGGGTGGATAAGGTCAAGGTGCTTTTTGTACATGACTGTATAGTTTTTAGCATAAGGGAACTGGGCCACACCCAGACCGTCAGTGAATGAAAGGTATTCAAACTATCTATTTAAGTTTTGGGTGAAAAAAATCCAGCCAGTCATCCATTTTTAGATGCTTACTAGGCTCAGTTTTCGGTGACAGTGTACTGTGCACTGTCCAGTCCTTTACTCAGGCACATCCAGCTGCACTTGCAAAACCCTGAGGCATTTCCACGCAGGCCATGTATCTGTATATAGAGCCCTTCAGCATGTTCTGAGTCTGTCCTAGGTATCCTTCTGGTTGGATGTGGCTGCAGTACCTCTGCAGTCTGATACCCAATGCAGTATATTTTAGTATACTGCTGGATAATCCCAAATATAAACAGGAAAAATGCTCTTTATGAAAGAATCCCTAATTTTATGTGTAACTGTTGTTATTTTACAGGTGAAGAATGGCATGTAATCACTAAAACAAGGCTGGTTCAGTAATCTGACATTAAAGAATACCAATTGTAATAGCTATGACAAGATAGCAGTCACTAAACACAACTTAAAAAGTACCTTTATTACAGTGGTAGAGTTTCACACTACCTTGCAAGATCCTGTGTGAGTGACCGTACACAACATTTTCAATTTTTTGCAGTAGTTTCCTTTGCATGTTCATTAAAATTGTTGGCCAGTTATGGTTAGTCAGGTTTAGTCACACAATACGACATTATCCTGTAAATTAAAAATTTTCTGTGCAATTTGATGGGTGATTTAATTTCAGCATCGTGCAACCCCTCTCCTTCTCCCTTCAACCAATCCACATGACATCCCTCTTCCCATTTCTCCCTGTGCTTATCCTGCAGACATCTACCCACACACCCTCTTGTCTCTCTGTTTTTTTTCATTTGCCGTGGGCTAATCCCATTATGAATTCTTTATATAGCCTTTTCCCTTAATGATCAGCGGGGCCTACTCCAATTCTGATTACTATTGTACACTTAGCACTACATAAAGTAGGGGATTAATATGCCCCGCTAGGATCGTTGCTATGGATCCACTCATTGCCTTCCAAGCGATGTTGCTGCTGCTTCAATTGGCCATAAATTGCTCTCCCCAGTGGCTTCCCACGTACCAGACACGGTATGGAAGAATAGGGTGGAATCTCTCTTTCTCCCTCGTGGTCTCTCTTTGGGCCCAGACGAAAGTGATCTGCTCTATAATTCATGATGCGACTTTTTCTTTCTTCTCGTCTTAGATTTTTCTTTCTTTTCCAAAGATGCTGTGGTAAGCCTCTTCCACAGTAGCATTTGCCCTGTGAAACGTTATGGTAAGACTGGGTGTGCATCATAGACATTGTGAAGGAGTGGTTTTGAAAATGTAATATATTCCAAAAATGTGTGCGATGTCAAACAAGGACAGGGAGGGGTGTTAATGGGCTCAGCTGTGTTCCTGAGTCTCAAAGAGGAATTCTGTGAGTGCTAACAAAAACCGCCATAAAACAACTGCGGGAAAAATTGCATTGCAAAAACCCTTCAACAGCATTCACTACTGAATAAAATGTCAGCCATTTTAGCATTATAATACATGAGTTAGAGCTACACAGATGAAGTGATAAGAATTTATGACTCAAAAATGCAGCCGGTTTGTTAAAAATATGTTCTTAAGAGAAAGGTTGTGAATTTTGACTTTTACTCCTTGGAGTTTCACTTTCAAATAGGCAGCTGCAATATTTTTTAAAGTTATTTTTACCTTTCTCAGATGGAGAATGAATCATACTGTGAAACTCTTTAGATGGGAAGAAAGAGGTCAAACCAGTTGAGGGAGGCAAAATACAAATGGGTGGCAAACTGAGACTCCTCCAGCGTGGTGTTCTGCTGGCTCCTGAAGCAGTTGAGGAAGAGTTCTCTTTTTCATATGGCCTGAACACATCCTTCCTCTTTCTTCTCTGGTCTAAAGTGAGCACTGAAACAAGTCAAACAGCATAACTTGAGGCAAGGCTCAGTTAGCTCTGGGGACACCTGTTGAGAAACAGCAAGAGACACACCTTTCCGATTCTTGTTTGTTTTTTGTTGGACTGTATCCTATGAGCATCTTTATCAAAAGTTGACTTAGTCTCTCTCCTTTTTTCTTTTCGTTCCTTTAAACCTCATATAAGACAATTTAAGATCTCTATAATGATATACAGTATATTGTTATAGTACATTAGTACTAGTATATTTTCTGTAAATTCTAAGAAAAAAAATCCTTCACAGGTTGAGGCTTGCTATTACAGGTTTTTTTTTCAGATCTTTTAGCTGCAAACCCATCTTCACCTTGTCTTGTCTAATTCTACGCAAGTGGGAATGGGAAAAGCCAGAGACTCCCGATCAGTTTTAGTTTTAGCTGAAACAAAAATGACCTTAATGGCTTTAGTCAAGATTAAATATTTGCATATATCTCTAGCGACGTTAATTAACTGTGTTTTCACTTTCATGTTAACAACATTTTATACAGTTCCCGCTAAGTTTGCTTTTATCTGTTCAAAGTTTGGTTTGTCTTTCTGGCACGCACAAAACCCTTCATGATTCCTCATATATTGTATTTTCTCTTTGTAGCGGAACCGTCCAAGGTACATTAGCTTTTGAGTAATTGCCAAAGTAGCAGCTGTCTCTTGGTCTGCTTCTGGCTGCCTCCCTCTGACACTCCAGGTCACATGTAGGAATGAGATGGATGCCCTAGATGAAATGAATAACCGTGAATATGAGAAGCAGGTTTTAAATGCACATGTGCTGCTTACATTGGACCTGCCAAATGATGTACCATTTACATGATCATTTGATCTGCTGTTGGTGCATTCAGTTACATGTTACATGGTGCTTTCAGTTATTCAGTTACAGTGGAAAATTTCAAATTGTTTATCGATTTTACGGTGTATTTAATGCTTAGCGCTCATTGCTTTGGTCTTTTGGTCTGTCAATAAATGAATTACTATTCTGTTATATAATGTAAGAGACATTACTGATATTTCTCACGTGCTTCTACCCACTCCTTCATCCCTTCATCCTTGACCCCCTTTAACATCTGCACACCTCGAAACCTGACAGCATCAAGCCTCATTGCCACCCATGGGTGTGACATAGTGTGTTCACTTCCGCACTGGATGGCTAGAGCTGTGGTTTCACAGTATGTGTAACACCCTGTAAAAAACACTCACATGCTCATGCATAGACACACACACACACACACACACTCTCTGATCATCAGGGCCAGGTCCACCACCTGCCTTGGCCTTTATTGCCTTTGCCCCAGCCAAGGAAGCTCATGCCTGGGCAGCAGCCCAGCCATCCACATCCAGTTCCAGGGCCAAGAGACAGGGGCCAACAGCTGGCGGTATGCAGAAGGAGTCTGGAGGCTTCCACAGCAGATGAATCACCACGGATTAATATTTAACTCCAGACTCCTGCTTCCCTCTAGCATTTCTCGTTGCCCCCCCTCTCATCTTACCACCTTCCTTCTCCCTCCATCTATCAGTCCATCCCTCAATCCTGCATATAAGTTGGCATGTGCTCAGCCCACTTTTACTGTAATATGTGATGGAGATGCTCCTTTTTTTCTAATACAAAGCAATTTGTTTGTTGATAGCGCATACATACGGGATGCACAACAGAAGCATTTATTTATAAAAGGAAGCATTAAGACATTGTAATAAAGCTTAAACTGAACAAGAAAACGTTAATTAGCTCAAACATTCTTAGACTTTTAAATTTTTCTTTTTTCTGCCCAGTATCGTTTTCTTGTTAAAAATCAGGAGGAACTAATTTTCAGGGGACACATAAGGATGAAGTGATGTTCAGCTCTAACTCACATTAAGAATATTGTATTACATTTTGTTGTGTTGACCTTAAAACATATTCAATATGTAAAAATATTCTATTGTTTATTGTACTTCCCATGAATTAAATGTTTAAAAGTGTTCAGTTGTTGTAAACACCCCCCACCCCCACACACAAAATCTTACACATGTTGTTTCAAGGCAGCAATTTTATTTGCAGAACTACACCATTGAAGCCTGGGAATCGATGACTGCTCTGTTATTATTAGCAGGTGCAGTTTCTTGTAGCAGTTACTAAAGGCAGGTCATGGTTGAAGTAGAAAGCCTCAGTGCTGTAAGCTAGGCACTACCACAGCAGAGCCAGGCCTGTAACAGCATTCTCAGATGGGATCTGCCATGATGACTGCCTGCCTTCCTTGCTCATTCAGCTCTGATTTTGCCATTAAAGCAGCGAACTGCTTTTCTTCCGTTTCTTTTCTCCAGACTGTCTGTCTCTCCCTCTGTGTTTTACTTTTCCCACTGAATCCCTCTTTCAATGCTCTCTTGTCCATCTCTCCATCTGTCTCTTTTCCTTCTTGCTTTTTTTCTCATCTCTATTTCCGTTGTAGGATATTCTTTCATTCTCCCTTCCTCTCTGTGTCTCTCTTTGTGCATATATGTTTGTAAAGATATATTGGTCCCCCATGATTTCCTCTCATTCGCATGCATGTTCAGTGAGCCTCAGCCATTCAAGTGTACATAAAACCAGCTCTTAATGGCCA
>KV751325.1:3455839-3467634 GCA_001698575.1 Mola mola
GTTCCAGAGTGCAGTATCAGTGATTCACATAGCGCAAGTCTTCATTATATCACTTCTGTACTGTAAGAACAAAGAGAAGAGAAGATACATATAATAATGTGTACATTTGTGGGACTGCTCTGACTATGTTAACTGTAAATTGAATGTAAATATAAATGGGATGGAAACAAATTACAAAAATGTCTTGATTGGGTCTTGATTAGATTTTTATTGCAATTCTGATTTACTGAGATTCTGCAAGTTAAATTATGCACATAGTGACACTGTATCATGAGTCATATTTCCAAAAGCAATGCACATACCCTAAACCATATTTTCAATGCCTGTTATTTCCACCATGCAATATGGACAGAGGGCTTTGCGGATAAAATGGACAATTGACTCCGATTCGCTGCTACCGTTCGTTAGCTTACCCTTTTTTAAAAACTCTCTGTATGGTGAAGGGCAAGATGAGAGCTGATGTTGGTTGTGTTACCACAATATGATAGTTGTCTATCACATAGTTTGCACAAAGCTTTGATCATGTCTAGCTATGCCATTCCTGGAAGTGTGTAAAATCAAAAGTATGTCCATACTTTGGATTTAAAGTTTAATGGTCCATTTCTTAATCCGAATGGCCTGAGATTGTCCATCATTTTCTGCTTTGGATTGCTCTTGGCTCACCTCGGCTGTTTTTACTAAAAACTGTGATGTCACTGTTTGTGTACTATTTGAAAATATGAATAAAAATAAAAACAATTCTAGATAGCAATCATAATTGGGTTTTTTTCCCACCCCAAGTCTATGTGGTGAGAAATAGGATTTAGCAGTTTTTTTTTCACAGGAAGCAGCAAAAAGCAACAACATGTGTTAGATGAGATCGCGAGTGTCATGCAGAAATGATACATATTTTGCAGCTATAGTCATAGATAGGCAGTTAACATGTACCTTCTTTCTCTAAACTTGGTGTGCTGTTGTCATAATTTCTTTACCATAACCGCAATCTTTCCCCTTATGTCCTCATAAGAAGAAAAATAAAATTAGCATAAGCAGCACGGATTTATGATTATTATTAGCAATGCTTTTTTTTAACTTTATTTATTTTAATTGAAATGAATTAATGATTCTTCTAAAATAGATATGTCAGATGTCAAAGTTACATAATTTACTGTCTCCACTCTCCATTTGTTCTCAATTGTGGCTCTTGTATTGCCAGCTTAATTATGATTATATTTCAAGACGAGCACCTCTATTAATTTGCTTTATAAAGCATATTTTTCACTGGCCGATAATACCAAACTACTTTCCATGGCAGCTAATTTGGATTGAACAAGCTCTGAAAGCACAGACAAATGAAAATATGATTCATAGATTTATTTTGTAGAGTCTCTGGGTACACGTAGTATAATTACTCAAGATCAAAGCATAGACCAACTGTGGCATGTCTGCACCCTGATAGGAATGAATGAATCACCTGAGTGTATGATTATATAAAATTATCAGTATATTTCCAATCATATAGTTTATCCTCCATATGTAGAAATAACATTTTCTGTCTGTTCCAAGCTAATTAAAAAAGGCAGTTGTTTGTGATGTAATCATTTATATGTATATATTCCAGGTGTGGTTTCCCAGGAAGTGGCACTAACTAATGTGGTTATTTGGAAAGGATTGTTGGTTTCTCTCAATCCTTCTATCTATGTCCTTACCTGATTTCTTTCATTTGTATCCTTCATTTCATGCAGGTTGACTTCTTTCCCTTTCACAGTTTTTCACATTTTTCAAGTTCTTGTTCTTGTCCCCCTCCCCCCGAACAGTAAATGGTGTCCAGACAGTCCTTTTTCTGTGGCCATCCTTTTCCTTTCCTTCATGCATTTGAATTTTTAACCACTCCCAACACCTTCTTATACCCATCCACCCTCATCCTAACTTCCTCTCCATCTCCACTCATTCTTCATCAACCCCTCTTGCACCTCTTTTCTCTCTCTATAGTGGTAGTGGTTGTAGACGGTGCTGCATTCGCTCCAGGCAGAAAAGTAGGCCAAGATTACTTTTGCTGGCTTGTCCCCAGTGAAGCGTGTGTTGCATATGTGTGTATCTTTTCTGTGTCTGTCTGTGTGAATGTGTGTTGGGAGAGAGTGGGCATACAGGCTGGCGAGCCAGCAGTCAGCCAGCAGTCAGGGTAGAGCTGGGCATATGGAGTCCCAGTATTGGGCCAGCAGGTATTTTTCAGCGTCTGCTCTCTCCTCCTTTGTTTAATATTTCCCTACTTCTTGGCATTGTGGCTGCAGAAGCTTGTCTGTGCTGCCAGGAAGGACCTCCACTGTAAGCTCGGATGGAACTTCAATTCTGTCAGATGAAAATCATATATCATCAAATGTCATTAAATGCTACCTTTTCAGCATTGTTTTTCAATTGGGTGCCCTATAATTTGCTCAGAAAAGTTGGCTTCATTACAACACCACCCAAATTCTCAGGTGGTTGCTCAATATGAAACCAGAAGTACAGTATATAAGATAAGATAAGGGTTTTCTTTTGTGATCAGTAGAGATACAATGGCAAAAAAAATGTCTATCGTGGTGGAATGTAACAAAACATTTCCCTGTTTTTGAATAGCTTCTCATTTCGTTATGCAATTTGTGGAATGCAGGTGTTGACACTGTAGAGTTTTAGTTATATATGTAATTGGAGATGTCACAAACATTAAGGCAATTCAAACTGTTTAGAAAAAAATGCCAAAACAACTAATTAACAAATGAATAGACTCCAAATAGACAGACAACTTGAAATTACAATGCAGTGAAATATTAACATAATATTAAAGAACTGAGATTCACCCTGCCAAAAGGCATCAGTCTTTAGTTAGATACTATATGATTTTGATAATTACACACACATACGCACACACACATACGCACACACACACACACACACACACAGAGCTGTCTTCATTTTCAGTCCACTTTGCCTCAAACTTAATTGTTCTCTTAATTAGGTTGCAGAGCATTACTTATAGCTGGAGGGAATACAGTTATGCACAGTACAGTAAGAGTGTGAGTGTGTGCATGCATGTCTGTGTATGTATATATACCACAATCGGTTTATAGGCCAGTACAGTATGTGTTTCTACCAGCCCTGTGTATTGCCTGATGTGCCTGGAGGAAGAAGAGCTCTGATGTGTGAGCACTAGTAGCTCCGCAGAGAGAGATGTATGCCAAAACCCAAATTCCCCCTGCACAGTCCTACACTCACCACCCTCCTGAACATTATCTTCCCTAGGTAGTATTCGAGTGAAATGTCTTTCTCTCAAATTACCAAACTGTCTTTGTTCATTACCCACCTATAATAAACTTCTTTTAATTTCCAGAAATTTTGTGTATAATTTTGTCCACTGCCTTTCTCTTATTTTGGCAGTAAACATTGAATAGCGACAGTAAACTTTTTTACATCATCAGCAATGGTGATGGGTGCTATATTTTTTACTGATCTGAATGTTATTGCCATGGTAATTGTTTGCTATTTAAAGGATGGTCAGATAAACAGTGCAAAATAAATAATGTTATTTGGCGTAAGGTAAATTATTATATTTAGAACATATTCATATTGCATAGTGTGCATATTTGAGAAGGACATCAAGACCACCTTGATACTGAATCAGGTGAGACCTTATTTTGTATCAAGTAAACTGTTGTAAAGGTTAATTAAATATACAAAATGAATGTTTACACACATAGACAAAAGTGAGTGTGAGTACCTAATTCTGTTTTATAAATCTCATTGTAAAATGGGAACATATAAATAAGGTTAATTCCCATAATTATTTAGAAATGGCAAGATTATCATTTTTTTTCCCTCAACAAATAGTCCCCTGTGTGATACTGAAACAGGAGGATGTTAATTATTGGCACACTGAAGAGGAAGTCTTGGCCTAGGTATCCTTCATTTGTTACCTGAATACCAACTTGCTGCACCAGAAACCTCCATCATCAGCCATTGTCCTCAGAGGCTAAAATATTGTCTGATGATATGTGATGGGTTTTGAGACTTCCCCTTTCTTCTTTGCCAATAGATTTTTTTGCATTTGGTGTACATGTTCTTATTTTTTTAGATTTAGCTCCGAAATTCTTTTTCTGTCGTTCAACAAACAGCGCACCACTGAAATGGAAAGTTTCCTTGTTTGCTGGTGATGCTAGTTTGATGCTAAGAATCTGAATGAACATGCCAATATCGTTCTGCTGCTTGCTAAATGAGGGTGTCCAAGCATGTAGAAGTTTGTTTTAGGGGGCCAAAGATTGTGTAAAACATGACATGTCAGGTTCATTTTGTTAAAACGTGTATGCTTACATGGCTTTGAAACTCAAATGAGCAACACCGCAAGACAAATGTCACTTCTATGCAGTTATAAAGCTCCCTGTTGGAAAAAATATTAAAACTTGAAAATGTGGCTCCAGATGAAAGTGTTTACTGCTGGGTAGCATAGCTGCGCAGGTGAAAGCGTTTAGGTCTGGGTAATGCAGCCTCTCATGGCCCCCCGCTTCTGCAGCTGCACATAATTACAGTCTTTTTTATCTCTTTCTCCTTCTTTTTTGATTGCTTCCCTATGTACTTATATGTGTGTATATGTACGTACAGTATGTACATATGATCCAAGAAAAAGACATGATTTACAATATAAAGTACATTGTGCTCTTTAAATCCTTTCATTACTTTTCTTCAACAATCATTGAATGTTGTTGTATGTACTCAAAATAGCTATTATTATAAGTAATTATAATAACCCTTAATGTAGTTTGACATTGAAGATTGCTGATCAGATTTGAAATCCAGTGAAAACTTTAGATTGTCCGAATAATTCAGCCAAAGCTTCGACGAAACATAATAATATCGTTCTTTTCCAGCTATATCTGTTCATCCTTTAGAGTTTAAGTGAACTTTACTTTCTAACAGCTCTCTGTGCATGAAGTTTAATGTACAAGGATCTGTGTGCATAACAGAGGGAAGAAAGTTGGGTAGGGGCGGGGGTGGGTGATTCCTTCAACTTTCAGCCTGTGGCTTTCTGCTGGCTAATTAACCATCATTTTATCCACAGCCTGACCTGCACTGATGGTGGATAAGTTAGCCTTTGACAAAGCAAGGCAAACGTGGCGGTTCCCAATCACGGTGCATGCCAGTGGGGCAGAAAACACCTGTTCTAGGTACAGGTGTACAATGCAGCACATGGCCACCACTCTCTCCCTCTCTCCCCTTCCTTCTTCTCAGCTCTTTCTTTTGCTCTTCTCCTCCTTTTACAAGATTTCGACTCACTGTCCTGCAATCTGTGTGACTACTTTCTTATTTCCAGTATAGCTTCTTTGGCATGCATGGTGTAACCAGACACAGTAGATGGCCTACTTTACATTAAATATATAAAAACGGCATGCTGATGTAAAAGCTATAAATTTAAGTACAGATGTAGCTACTTGTGTGTGTGTGTGTGAGAGAGAGAGAGAGAGAGAGAGCAGAAGATTCCTATACACGGTAGATCTGTGAGGCAGAGAATATATCAAAAATAGCTATATCTGGGGTTTAATTAAATAATCTTGAATTTTGCATTGAAACACATTGAAATTAATGGATAATGGTTCCTCAATAAATATTGACCAGCTTAATGGCAAGGTATAGTTCTGTGTACTTTTTTAATTGGAACATAACAGCCCTTCACGTGTACAGAAGTACTATAAACAACTAGTTTGGTTTTATTGCTTATTCAGGGAATTTTCTACTGCTTTTAAAAACTTTAGCCATGAGATTAAAGATAGTACAATCATAAAACCTCACTTTTCAGCCCAACAATTTATAATTTTGTAAATTCCTTCATATTTGGCAAGCCCAGTCAACACTTCTGTTAAGGACTATCAAAACTTACATTTTGGCCACTGTCGCTCTGTATCCTTTCTCTTGTGTCCACATAAAATCCCTTTTCCTTGATGTTGAAAATCGTTCTCATTTCAGCTCCCCAGTTATTGACATTTTGCAATGGTCCCTGGCGGCACAATTCAGACGCTAGAAGATACCTTTTAGAATGGTCTGCCGATGGACCTTAAGTCATCCCTGACACACAACATGCCCTTAGGCATCCATGGTTGATACATTAAGCCTTCCCATCATCACAGATCCCTTTCAGATGCACAGAGTACCTTACTTTGGTTCAGTTTTTGCATCAAAAAAACCACCCTTGCATTTAGTAAATTACATGCTTGGGGTTCAAATAGGATGCAAACTCTTGTGTGACTTTCCACTCAACCTTCAGCTCTCCCTGTGCTTTCACGCTTTGGAATTTATGTTGCGCTATGTTATCTGTTCAATCTGTCTGAAACTGATATGACGGCTTTACATTGCTGCTATACAGAATCCTTGTGTGTCTCTCCTAAACGCTAAAGAGACTGCTTTCTGCATGTGGTAGTCCGCAACGGACATCTGATGGAGGTAAAGATTAGCATGGTTATAAATATATTCAACAAAAATCATTTATGTGTATTAAAAAAATGGAAGGTTCTAAAAACACGATTAGGAAATGAAATGAAATGAAGGCCTAGACGAATGGGTTAAATAATGAGTGCAACAAATCTTTTAAGACTTTGAAATGGATACTTAGTGATGTTATTGATTTTTCAGGGTCCTGATGACAAGGCATTAGTATTCACAGAGAAGGTGTATTCTTGCATGTCTGCACCATCTTGTCTTTTCTATCCTGAATTTCCTTTCTCTCCACTTTTGTCTTCATTGGACACAGTCTGCATCTTCCTTTTCACTGAAGGAAGCAGTGCATGGATAATATGGTTACGCCGTTACTGATGCATAAAGCTGCGTGTCTGGTTCTTGTCAAGACCTTGCCACCAAAGTCAATTTGCCCATGCCCTGGCAGAATGTAATATTTCTTTAATCAGATCAACACGGATATTACGTCGGTGGACTGTATTGATACGACAGGAAATAATTAAACTTGGGACTCCAGGAATAATTTCACCCTCTGAGCATTACTGTAAACCACATAAAAAACAAATCCACCCTGTCCTCCCTCTTTTGCAGGATGAGATAAAGAGGAAACCAGGAACATAGATAGATGGATGAGATTTCAGCCTCTGTTTTCCCCCTGGCATTTCAGCAGGTTTTTCTCACCCAGTTTTCCACGTCTGCATCACTATCCTCCAGCATGATGTACAAAACTGCAGTGAGATTCAGTACCAGGAGGAGCTGTTTGAGGTAATGCTAACACATGCTGAAAATCCTTGACATTAATGAAACAGAGTCTACAAATTTGGTAACTATGTTATGTGCCAGAGAACACGGGAATCTGAGGGAGAAGTTGTATGTGTTTGTATTGAATAAAAAAGCCTGTTGTTCTGTGCTGCTCATAGATTTGTTGCTCCTTGTGTACTGTCCCACCATATGTAAGCTTGTTAACTGTGACAGTCAAATGAACCACACTGGACTCCTCTAACTGGCTCTTATTAGATCTTGCTGGGAGGGATGATTGGCCCCACCTGAGCTACCACCACCAATGAATCCCTTTCCCGTCATGCTTTGCTCCATGGAGGATACCAGTGCGTGGCGGGGTAAATCCTCTTCATGTCTTCACCAAGGTCATTTACAAAAAGGCTGTGAGTTCTCCCTGTTGTAGCATAGGGGCTTCTCATTCGTGCTTTAACATACCTCAAATGACCATTTGAGCAGTTTTTTTACACAATGTAATTTACGAAGCAAGAAATTTGTAAATGGATTTGCATTTGTATAGGGCCTTTCAAGTTTACTTGACTCCTTCAAGCACTTTACAATGTTTGTCACATTCATCAATCCATACATGGGCATCATCTATGGAGATAAGAAACCGTTCATACACACTGATGGTGCAGCATTGGTCTTTCAGTAACATAACCAATATGAAATTTAAATCAAATTCCATTTGTATAGCCCAAAATCAGTGGGCTTTTAAAAACTGTACAGAAGTGACATCTTCTGTACTTTTACCTGTGTGAGGAAAAACTTAAAAAGCCCTGAACAGTGAAAAATTAAGAAACCTAAGGAAGAACCACAGAGCTGGGATCCTTCTCCCAAAGATTGACAGACGTGCAATAGATGTCACATGTACAAACTACAACAGCGTGAGAGGTAACAAATGCCTGGACTAATTTTTCTGCATCTTTATGAAGGACAGAATGTCTGATTTTTGCAATATTAAGAAGGTGAAAAAAGGCAGATCTTGAAACTTGTTTTATATTGGAGTCAAAGGACAGATCCTAAACAACTCACACATATCATACAGTAGTACTGGACACCAAGGTAATGCCATCTAGTATTAGTATATCATCCCATCTCAGTATTCCTGAGATACTGAGGACCCAGCATAATAACTTCAGTTTTTCAACTGAATTTAGCATTAAAATTATCATGGGTCATATCATTATTGGTCACCCAGGTTTTAATTTCTTTAATACATACAATTGTTGAGTTTAGTTTACCTATTGGTCAGTCTGGCTTCAAGGATAAACATAACTGGGTGTCATCTGCATAGCAGTGAAAATTAATAGAGTGGTCTCTAATTATATAACCAAAGGAAGTATATATAGGATGAATAGAATTGGTCCAAGTACAGGTCCCTCTGCAACTCCATAACTAACTTTTGTGTAAATGGTTGACTTGTTACTGACACGTAAAAAGCGATATCCGTCAGATCAATATGATTCAAATCAGCTCAATGAAGTTTCTTTAATGCCAGTTAAATTGTCCAAGATAAAGATAAAGTGGTTTATGGTGTCGGATGATAAGATCTAACAGAGCAAGTACAGATTCAGACAGTCCCTCGCCTGATGCTATAAAAAGTCATTTCTAATTTTGACCAGTGCTGGTTCTGTGCTATGCTGCATTCTAAAACCTGACTGGAAAACTTTAAATAAACTATTGTTATGCAGAAAGTCACATAACTTATCAGTAGGGGTTTGCCGAGACCTCATTCCATGTGATCATCACACCCATTGTCAAAGCCCAACTGCTCACTTACCACTTTTTCAAGATCTTTAAAGAAACTTTTTAAAGTTTATAATTTGCTAGATCCTCAGGATCAAGAGTGCATACATAGCCTGTTAACAGAGATAGATTGATCATATCTAGAAGAGAACTAAGTAGGGGTAAAATTTCTTTAAGCAGTTTAGTTGGAATGGGGTCTAGATGTTGCTGGTCTAGATCAAATAATAATTGAGGTTAATTGATGAAGGTCAATTGAAGTAAAGCAGTTTAGGTAAATAACTGGTCTTAAGGATGGCTCCAAGGTTCCTGTGTTTAAGGTTAAATCTGTACCAGTCTAGGACAGTTGATGAATTCTCTCTCTAATATATACAATTTTAATATTAATAAGGTTCATAAAGTCATTACTACATAGGCTTGAAGGAATACGTGGTTCAAAGGAGCTCTGACATTATGTCAGGCTGATTACAGTGCTGAAAAGAAACCTGGGATTGTTTGTGTTGTCCTATCAATGTTGAGTAATAAACTGTTCTTCCATTGCGGAGGGGCCTTCCTGTACATTGTAAGTCTATCTTGCGTGACTTTTCCAATGTGTTGTAGTGCCATTTCCTTTCTAGACTACAGGTTGTTTGCTTCAGTTTCTGGGCGTAAGGATTATACCATGGAGCTGACCTCCTCGTTTTGTGGTCTTTTATTTCTGGTTCTATAGTCCTTTTAAGGAGGGATGATACAATCTAAAGTCATTTGCAGTGAGCCTGCATTACTGTAAACAAGATGATCACTTTGGAAAGGAATAAGATTAGGTCCTCTTAGACTAAAATCCTCTGATCTATTAGGGCATGACATTCAAGCTAAAGATGATGTAATCAATTCTTCATATTTAATTTCATACAACAGTATTTGATGAGCTGTGATTAGCTGGGATGTATTGCAATATTGAGGTTCATTTTTGGCTTGAAAATATATTTTTAATAAGTGCATTTAAGATCAGATACAGTTTGACTTTTACTCAAATACTATAGGTAAAACTTTTATTACACTAATATTTTAGCATGATTATTTTTTTTTTACTCAGATATGACTTTTCAGGACTATATACAACATTACCTAAAGGTCAGCGATGTAGAGTATAAAGACAGATGCGTCAGTGAAGTACAAGTGTACTCCAGGACTCTGTGACATTATTTTTTGGATGAGGACACAGGAGTAAAAAAGCACACTTTTTCCCCACTCCTATTAATGCAGAGAAGTAGTAAAAAAGATTTATTAATTTCCCACCATAATGAGCTCTTGATGATATTTTTTAAAAAAGGAGAAACTATTATTACTTCAGTCTCCCCATCTGTCTAATGGGCTTAGGTAAACCGTGTGAGTTGTGTCAGAGTGACTCCGGCTAAAGTAACACTCAGCACTACTTGATTCAGCTTGTTATAAAATGAAGTATAAGCGTTAGCAGAGATAAAACACAATACTCCTTGATCAGGCCCTTAAGTGGAAGATTAATTTACCCTTCTCCTGAATGAGCAATCCTCGTTGTCTGTAATTATTTAAGTTTTATTTTGGGTTAATTATGGTCATTAGTGTTATATGTTTTTAGTGAGGGGCTAATTTTGAGACAGGTGGCTTGAGATTTCCCAAAATTAAAATAAAAGAAAAAAGAAGTCACATAAGGCTCTGAAATGAGCTGATCATTTGGTATGGGGAGGTGGAAATTGATAGAAAACAGCAGTGAAATAGCTGAGGAGGGAACGATTATTCTAATTGTGTGACACAAGCAGATGATGCAAATTAGATTTTGTTCAGCACGGGGTGCTCCCCCTTCAGTTACAGTGGGGGGGCAGATGTTGATGTGTGTATGTGTGTATGAGAGTACATTTTATACTTATGACTAAATATTGAGTGTATGTGTCCTGTCAAGGCTGCTCAAGATGTTCATAATGAAATCAAGACGTTTAAAAAAATAGTCCCCCCCAAAAAAAAAAAAAAAAAATACATACAGTATTTCGTCATGCTTGTAATGCTACTTCAACATCATAATGCTACATCTACATTGTTTTGGTGTGACTTGGAATATACTGTATAACAGATATAGGGACTTCTGCCTTCTGCTCAAAATAACAGGATGGTACTTCACTTATGGTGCCAAACTTTACAGCAAAGGCCATACTGGAGTAATTTTGAACAACAAGAAGAAGATTGGTTTTCAAACATCAGGAAATAGGACTTAGGTTGAAAAATTACAAGTATTCTTCTTGTCATGATTTCAAGCCTCTCGTCCATGAGTACATGGGTCTTTCCTTCTTATTGTGTGTGGGTGCAGTTCAGTAGAATCAGAATAGATTCTACTTGAGTAAGCACATGTAAATTTCTGGAAAGATACACTGCTGTTGAAGTTTTCTAATTTTTTATAAGCACCAAACTAAAATACCATCTAGTTATATATCTAGCTATTATATATATATATATATTATATTCTAGACCAGGCAACTATCTCCACATCATCAGACTTTGTCAAAAGTCCAATGATCAGTGTTGAACTATTTGGGCTTCCCTGATGTGAAAGGTCTAAGAACTCTTGTGCTAACGGAAGATGAAATAGAGTGAGTGGTGTGCAGTGAAAGGAAGGTCGCAAAGGCTCTCCTTGTTTCTCCTCAGTAGAACAGCCCAGCGTGAGGAAAAGCTTGTTAAAACCCTAATAGTAGCTATCAAAGGTTATTGATTATCTTTCCCGCCCTGTTTGGGTGACAAAGTGAGCATTAGTTGGAGCTATAGAGAGCTTTTTAAGACACGTTTCCTTAGGGGCCACCGGGTCCCCC